>CM062817.1:677090754-677582209 GCA_031772625.1 Pinus tabuliformis
AATTATGCAATGCACATCAAATTTTCAAAAACGATAAAAAGTAAATTCATCATATGACAATGACAATGACATTATGTTGAAGTCTAAAATAGCCATAGAATACTAAACTAAAAGTAAACATAGAAAGCACTGAGCAATGAAATACTAGTAAATTTCTCAAAAAGTACTAAATAATATTAATAAATATTAAGTTTTAAGTTTTAATATACTTTTTTTTGTTATTGTTTTTAATTTTATTTTTTTAAGTTTTAAATTTTAATATAATATAATTTATTAATTTTTATTTTTTTAAATTCAAGTTTTGACAAATTTTAAGTTTTAATATAGTTTCATTTTTTTTGTTTTTGTTTTATTTTTTAATTTTTTCATATATTTAAATTTGTATTTTTTTTTTAAATTTTAATGTTTTAAAAAAATTATTAGACAAAAAAATGGGGGGACACATATGCGTCCCCTCGACGTCCCCCTTGCGTCCCCTCAGCTCCCCCCTACAAGGGAGTCGCGTTTCGTCTCCAGAAAAATGTCCCCTCGGAGTTTTCTCGAGTTTCCCCAAAAAGGGGACGTGGGGGAAACGTTTCCCCAGGAGTTTCCCCATCCCTGTTTATGAATTATCATTTGACATTTCTGCATTGTAAATCTAAATGTAAATTACTAAATTGAATCCATCATTTGACATTATGCAATGTTCCTTATAAATTCATCATTTGGCATAATGCAAGGCACATCTAAATTAAATTAATATATTCATCATTTGACAATTGAAATTTTGCAATGTGCATCAAATTTTCAAAAACGATAAAAAGTAAATTCATCATATGACAATGACATTGACATTATGTTGAAGTCTAAAATAGCCATAGAGTTGACATTATGTTGAAGTCTAAAATAGCCATAGAATACCAAACTAAAAGTAAACATAGAAAGCATTCAACAGTGAAATACTAGTAAATTTCTCAAAAATTACTAAATAATATTAATGAATACTAAGTCTTAAGTTTTGATATACTTTAAGTTCTTTTATTTTTATTTTTGTTATTGTTTTTATTTTATTTTTTAAGTTTTAAATTTTAATATAATATATTTGTTTATTTATTTATTTAAGTTTTAACAAGTTTTAAGTTTTAATATAGTTTCATTTTTTTTTGTTTTTTTAATTTTTTCATATATTTAAATTTGTATTGTTTTTAAAATTTTTAATGTTTTATAAAAATTATTAGACAAAAAAATGGAGGGACGCATATGCATCCCCCCTGCATCCCCCTTGTGTCCCCTTGACGTCCCATCGCCCCCCCTGCAAAGGAGTCGCGTTTCGTCGCTAGAAAAACGTCCCCCCGGAGTTTCTCGGAGTTTCCCCAAAAAGGGGACTTGGGGGAAACGTTTCTTGAGGAGTTTCCTCATCTCATCCACGTGGAACATTGGTTCTAGGCCAAATTCAACTAAGGCTTGGACATCGAGTTGGTTTGAAGTCATTTCGCCTTGCAAAACCCTAAAACATCAAAATCTACAATTTTTGATATGAAAAATGCTTCCCTAGGGCTGATGTCATAAACCCTAAGCAATTCTAGGGCTTGAAAAACACTAATTTTAAATTAAGTCTTCAATTGAGGGTCATTTGAAGGTTGGTTGCTTCTATTGTCGATCATACCTTTCAAGTAAACCCTTTCTCTTCCCTTGTATGCCTGGTTGTGCTAGTTTCAATCATACATTGAAAACTCTAGGCTACAAGTCAAACTTTATAGGCTTCTTCGTAGGTACGCTATTCCTTATCTTTTGAAATTGATCTTTATTCTTAGTCAGAGCACCTTGAGTAAGCTTATTGAAGTGTCACCTTTGAACCTTAGAATATCCTTTAGGTGACCTATATTGGGAAGTCTCTCATGTGGTGAAATTCCACTAAAGAGCAGGAGGTGGAGTGCTGAGGTGAAAATAACATCCACCTCATTGTTGTATCCTAATTTGGCTCTTTTCTTGTGATGAATCTCACAAAAGCTTCTATATTTTGAGCCAAGAATCAACACGTATCATAATGCTGGGATCCTCCACTTTCTGCTTCAACAAAATTTCTTAGAAGGAAGGTTTGTCATCCATCAGTAGGTACTCTAACAATTTTTGAAATCACTTGCTTTCACTTAATGTTATCAGCATACTAATATGAATCAAGGGGTGAACCAAATAATTGATCGATCTCAACCGTGTTCTTGTTTCCTTACATCACTTGAGAAGTTAGTCTTCGACTCTAGTCAACTAGGACCTCCTTTGAGGCCTTAGGGTTTTAGAAAGGGCACTACTGGGGAAGCACATATTGAAGTGGTCTGTCCAAGTTAATCCATACTTACCACTTTCCATCTTTCCCTTCATTCATCTCTATTCTTCAGGCTGATGGTTGTTGGTCATTAGGATTGGCACCCTTCATCTTCATCTTTGAGTCAAGGCTCGGAAACTTAGCCTTGGAGGTTGATGCAACTAAAATAAATATAAAATCATAAGAAATCCTGAATGAAAGAACAATGAAAATGTAAAAGATGGCTAGGACATTTATTCAGTGCATGGGCAAAAGCCTAGCATGAGCTCTACCCCCCTCATTAGTCATCATTCAGTTCCTCAAACATTTAATGCTTCATCTAAAGAAAAGAACTCTCGTATGTCCCAACCTTGATGAGTGATAGATTGATTTATTGCAAATGGGTAATGGAAAATATTAAAAGAAAACTGGGGCTCTTGAGCTATGTGTTAGAAAATCATAAAGGCAGAAAGATATTCTTATTTTGATAATTACTTGTGATTTCTTAGTATTCTTATTGACTTCTTTTATGTCTTCTTTTATCTTCATATCATCAAGCAACTATCAAAACATAAAAACATGAAGGTCAAAACAACACGGAGACAGGATGTAGGCTCTCAGCCAAGGAAAAGCCCCTCTTCTAGGGGAAAACCTAAAAATTCTCCTCTTCTTTTAGAACCAAATCAAATGAGACAACCAAGACCCTTTTACCAAGACAAAGACTTCCTCCAATCGACCAAGTAAGCCTCTAGTCAATTTCTCCAAAAGTCAACACAAGTCATCCTTCCCAAAACAAGTCAACAAGGGTATTGGCCCTTTCTGCAACTCTTGCAATTCAGCCTGCACCTTCGCACTTCTACCTCAGATTTCGTTGCACGTGTGACAAAAAAAGACTAGGTTTCAATTCCTTTCTTCTTTGCTTGAACTATTTCCTTCTTGCAATGCTAAGACCTTTCTTTTTAGCTATATTCACACTTCTTTCTTTGCTCAAGATCGCAGATCGAACTCTTCTTGAATTGGATGTCACAATAGGTCGAATTCACTGCTTATATATAGTGATTGAAGCTCCTTTATGAGGCCGACTTGACAGCTCTTAAGGCCGACTTGGTGGAGGAGGTTTACATGACCAAATCACATCAAAATATTTTTTTTTCTTTGATACAAAAAGCCCAATGAAAGCCTATTACGTGATGACAAGGACTATGACACATGACACAAGCATAGAAGCACTCAATGGGTGCTTTAACCTAGAAACATAATCAAATGACCATGGAACCCATGCTTATAAAAATAATTTCCTTTCGATCTTTACAATAATTTTCTTTTTCTTTCTTTTGACAAATACATATGAATTACATCATGTCATGAGCTAGACAATAATTATGAAGACCGATACTAGTTACATTTCTCAACACCCCCTCTTAACTAGGGAGGTATTCATAATTGTTCAACTAGTACAACGTTGACCTCAATCTGAAATGTTCCAAGAAGAGTACAACATACACAATGCTAGATGCCATCAAGGACAAAATTGCTAAGGTATCAAAGATCCAAGTGTTAGGACACTATTTCAAGGATCCACGTGTCATCACCAAGACACCAATTCAAGGATCCAAGTGTCATTTCCAAGACACTAATTCAAGGATCTAACTCAATAGGGACTAAGGGGTCATAAAGGCAACTTGCCACTATAGGTACCATCACGCTACAACCCTGGTATCAATACCACTGGATATGGATACCATCTAGGCTTCCATGCCAAGACACCAACCCTTACGGGGATCTAGGTATCATCAAGGTTAAGATATCAACACTAAAACGAAGCTTCATATCATCAAGACTAAGATACCCTCCCACTAGCATCTAGATGTTGAAATTTCTAAGTCTGACACGTCAAAAATCCCTAATGTATTATCTGGTTTACTTTTTCCTACTTGTTCTTTTCATTAACAAGTTATTTATAAATATAAATACCGAAAATACACGCAAATGCAGCCTTAACACATATACAGATCAGCAACTGAAATAACTAAGACAATCACGTAAGGGACATCGTTATTTTTGGACAGCGGCCAATGGAAAAACCCAATGCGGGAAAACCGGTGTAGCAGATATGAGGGTTTTATTATTATGCAGTTTTTGAATACAACTAGGGTGCCAGAATGGCTCACCCAATAGAGAATGCCCTCGGCAAAAGTACCTATCCTCGGAGACAAATATTCTGGCTGATCATTCGCCGGATGATCGATCCCATAGCAACGACGATAACTCCTTAGCTGGATAGCGAAAGCTGGTCTAAGCTTCTCCACTGCTCTGCGTCACTTTGATAGGGATTGCATCACCCTCTTAGCTCACCAGCACTCAATCTACCCCACGAAAATCACCCAGCGCTGCCTCTTGGCCCTACGTCAGCTCTGCTAGCCTCTGCGTCAGCCCCTTAGCTCTCTGCGTCAACCCTCTGGCCCTCTGCGTCACCCACGCTGGCCTCCTCAGCCTCTACGTAAGTCCCAGCTGCCTCTATGTCAGCCTCCCTAGGCTTTGCGTTGTCTCTCTGGCACTATCTCTACCTCTCTGCTATGTATTCTCGGCCTCGTGCCGAACTGCCCCTCGCTGCAACATATCACTAGCTCGATTCTCTCAGCAAAAGCCCGCTCACCAGCACTCAATCTACCCCACAAAAATCACCCAGCGCTGCCTCTTGGCCCTGCGTCAGCTCTGCTAGCCTCTGCGTCAACCCCTTGGCTCTCTACGTCAACCCTCTGGCCCTCTGCGTCACCCACGCTGGCCTCCTCAGCCTCTACGTAAGTCCCAGCTGCCTCTATGTCAGCGTCCCTAGGCTTTGCGTTGTCTCTTTGGCACTATCTCTACCTCTCTGCTATGTATTCTCGGCCTCGTGCCGAACTGCCCCTCGCTACAACATATCACTAGCTCGATTCTCTCAGCAAAACCCCGCTCCAGAAAATCGAACTGACTGATCAATTTGGTGTATCTCCAATTGACCCTCAAGCCTCCTCTTATACTTTTCCTGTTGAGTCTTCAACGACCGAGATTAAGATAGATTTGGCTTGATCCTCGTCTCTTGGAACCTTCTAACCCAAAATTATACACATTAATATTTTAATTTTCTTAAATTTATACTTAGGACACTATTAAAAATATTAATTATTTTAATATCTCCTCATTCGGGTAGAATTTCTCCAAATGATTTTTGGGTTTTGGAGATCTCATGTGCTTTAGCCTCTCCACCAATTTTCATGGCTAGAGCACATCCGATGCTACCACAAATCAACACTCCCTCTTAGCGAGGAATGTGCTCTAGTAATGTTTCACCATGGAAACATCACACTGATCCTCCGCACTGGTACCTGTGCTGATGCTTGGCCTGCTGCCTCACATCATCTACACTGCTGCTTCCTGTACTGCTACCCATGACACTACCATTGCCACTACTACATCTGTACTGCAGCTTCCTCTTAATATGCTGACCATGCTGCCCCTAGCACTGCTACTGCTAACTGCTGCACTCCAACTCAATTACCGAGAAATAGGTAACTAACTTCTCCCAAATATTGACATCCCAGTCAGTCTGGAAGCCTCGTGAAACTGAAGCTGCCTCTGTTGCTATTCTGTGCTTCTTTTGCTGCCACTGCGCTGCTACATACACCTCTGTGCCTCTTGCACTCCTGCAACCTCCACTGCGTTGCCTCAAATTTCTGCACCCAAGCACTGCCGTGCTGCTCCACTACACTTTTCTCCACCCGACCCCTGTGATTCTGCTACTATCGTTAAGTGCTCCTGTAGCCGGATATGGTCCAAGAATTTGGGCACCTCAAGGATCTTGCCCCTAGTTTGTAGTCCTCATGACTACAACTCGATGTCTCCCCACCTCTTCT
This sequence comes from Pinus tabuliformis, assembly GCA_031772625.1. NCBI lineage: Eukaryota > Viridiplantae > Streptophyta > Pinopsida > Pinales > Pinaceae > Pinus > Pinus tabuliformis. Next base: position 677,096,929 of record CM062817.1, read on the forward strand.
ATAGAGGTGCATGAGCACTCATGGCATAGTCATCATCAGTCTCAACCTCTTTCTCTGCCTTAGCTAGAGCTGTCCAAGAATCGAAAGTCTCTCCCTTGTTTTTCTTCTTGGGACACTGGGATGCATAATGTCCTAGCTCCCCACAGTGGAAGCACTTCACCTTGGAGATGTCCTTCTTCTTTCTCTCCCCTTGATGTCCCGCAGATGCTAGAGCCGCATCCTCGTCCTCTTTCTTGATTCGACCTCCCTTGCCACTACTCAATGCCTTGGTCATCTGCCCGATCTCTTCTTGGCGAAGAGTTGCCCACATTTCCTCCCATTCTGGAAGAGTGGCCCTACCCAAAATACTTTGGACAAATGTCTCCCACTCCTCGGAGACTGCATTTAGGGTAGTCCTAACCATAAATTCTGGATCCAGTGTAGACCCCACGGAAGTAAGTTGGTCGCAAATCCCCTGCAACTTGAGAAGGAATGGATCTATCTGCTCTCACTTTTGCATCTGATACGACCGCGACTGATTCTCCAATAGCATCTTCCGCTGTACATCTCCTTTGCTATGTTCTTTTCAGCAATATGTGGTATGACATGATCTTTGACCTCATCTAGGATCATGCACTTCACCCTCGCCATTGCATCCTCATACTTCTTATTCTCAGCTGGGTCAAGTAGGATAACCACAGTCTTTAAGGCAAAGTCCTTGATGCGATGTCGATCCAGCATTGCCAAGATCTTAGCCTTCCAGATGACAAAGTTGGAAGCCCTGTCCAACCTGTCTTGATCCCTCAGTCCGTTCACTGCCATTTCAGCTCCTCTTCTGGACTCCCTCTGAGTTTCGACTTCCCTCCTAGAAATCTCCCTCTAAGTCCTGATTTCCCTCCTAGAAATCCTTTAGCCAACTGTCGAACCGCTCCTCTCCAATCTTGCTTGCAACTGGAACTCGGATCTGGATTTCTTGGCTAGAAATCCATCAAGGTAGCGGCTCCATCTACCTTGATTCTGTCTCCTTAGGTACTGTTATGCACCGACAGAAACCACACCCCACCAACTTCTCAATCTAAGTCTGCCCACAGCTCCCCAAGCCCTGGCAACTAAAGAAACTAAGCTTTTCAGGGTCTGCGCAATCCTGGCAACGGAAGACTTTTCTCGTCCTAGCCATAACGTTGATCCTTCCTGGATGAGAAAGATGACTGAGCACTGCGTAGCTTTGATATGCCCTTCTCTGCCTTTGCACTGACCCTCTTCCTGGCTCGAAATGATGACGCAGGCCCTCTGCGTCACTTCTTTTCTGCTGCTTCTACTCTGGAACAACACTGTCTCTCGAGATAGCTACTACTACTGCAAATTCTTCAGATTACTGCTGGTGCCTTCAGTTCTCCTATGATCTGCAATGCTCTGATACCATGTTGAAATTTCCAACACGTCAGAAATCCCTACTGTATTATCTGGTTTATTTTCTCCTACTTGTTCTTTTCATTAACAAGTTATTTATAAATACAAATACTGAAAATAAACACAAATGCAATGCAACCTTAACACATATACAAATCAAAAATTGAAATAACTGAGACAATCACACAAGGGACACCATTATTTTTGGACAATCGTCCCCGGAAAAACCCAATGTGGGAAAACCGGTGCAACAGATATGAGGGTTTTATTATTATGCAGTTTCTGAATACAACTAGGGTGCCAGAAATGGCTCACCCAACAGAGAATGCCCTCGGCAAGAAGTACCTCTCCTCGGAGATAGATATTCCAGCTGATCAGTCACCGGATGATCGATCCCACAACAACTACGATAGCTCCTTAGCTGGACAGCGAAAGCTGCTCCAAGCTTCTCCACTGCTCTGCGTCACTCTGATAGGGACTGCGTCACCCTCTTAGCTCACCAGCACTCAGTCTGCCCCACGAAAATCACCCAGCGCTGCCTCTTGGCCCTGTGTCAGCTACTGAAGCCTCTGCGTCAGCCTTTTGGCTCTCTGCGTCAACCCTCTGGCCCTCTGCGTCACCCACGCTGGCCTCCTCAGCCTCTACGTAAGTCCCAGCTGCCTCTATGTCAACCTCCACAGGCTCTGCGCTGTCTCTCTGGCACTATCTCTACCTCTCTGCTATGTATTCTCGGCCTCGTGCCGAACTACCCCTCGCTGCGACATATCACTAGCTCGATTCTCTCAGCAAAAGCCCGCTCCATAAAATCGAACTGACTGATCAATTTGGTGTATCTCCAACTGACCCTCAAGCCTCCTCTTATACTTTTCCTGTAGAGTCTTCAACAGCTAAGATTAGATTTCGCTTGATCCTCATCTCTTGGAACCTTCTAACCCAAAATTATATTAATATACATTAATATTTTAATTTTCCTAAGTTTATATTTTGGACCCCATGAAAAATATTAATTATTTTAATATCTCCTCATTCGGGTAGAATTTCTCCAAACTATTTCTGGGTTTTAGAGATCTCATGCACTTTAGCCTCTCCACCAATTTTCATGGCTAGAGCACATCTGATGCTACCATAAATCAACATTAGACATCATCAAGGGTAAACTATAACTAAGATCTCAATACCAACCAAGCCAAGATGTCCTCCCAAGTACCATCATACGGGCACACAACCTAAGGTACTCATCTCTCCCTTTCAACCAAATCAATCCAAGCATGCTTATCAAATATTCAAACTTCTTAGGGAGAGATCAACACATCAACTACTTGTTCATCCATCAGAACATACTATAGCCTCACGACCCCAATCACTTCCAATATATTGGTTCTTATTATCAATATGCTAGCATAAAATCCGGGGTCCTCAACCATTTTGATGTTGCTTAGGTTATCACAGTATCCAAACAAATCTCGACGGAAGCTTCCTCTTTCCATCTTTTCAAGCAACACCAAACTCATCCTCATCACAGCTGTAAGTACTGGCCCATCATGTCCTCCTTGTCAGCTATGGAGGATATACAATTTCCTTCATCCAAGTTCCCTCTCAACTAGGGGGATAAGTCCATTATCAACAACTTTATTCTTCCAGCTACACAGGCTCTTTCTTTTGCATCATCTAATCATTGGAGAACTTTAACCTTCCAAAACATCATTCTTTATCTTCATATTGTAACAAATTCTTATGGCTCCCTCTTTCTATCATGCTCATCATCATCATAAGGTCATCATCAAGTATGAGGTAGGCATACCTTTTTACAACCTTTTGCAAACTATGTGCCTGCAAATCTCAACAACAAGTACAACCAAGTACACAAATATATATGTACAAGAGCATGAAATTAACTTTATGAATCTAGGGTTATCATGTTATAACAAGGACATCATCTAGGGTTATCAAAACTTTGAAATTAAATTTTAGATATTCAAAACCTAAAGCTAGTTAGGGTCACAATCATAGCGGAAGAAATGCTCTAGATTCTTACAACCTTTGCTAGGGTTTTGTCACAAGCCTTATATATTATCATCAAAACTTCAATAATAAACCTTAGATATCCAACAACTAAACCATGTTAGGGTTTCAACCATATTAGAGGCATTCATACCTAGGGATTCATTGTTCATTCCCTAGGATCTTTTATCAATTTATACGAGGGTTTTGTTATAAACCCTATATACTATCACCAAACCCTAAACTGCCAGGGTTTTTATTGTATGCCCTGTTACCCACCATTTTGTGGGTGATACCCCTAGGAGAAATTTTTTTCTCCATGATGGTCCTCAACCGGCAGCCAACAGCCCCTTGCAACCACCAACTAGCTCGTTGTGCCATTTCTCCACCACCTTAGCTAGCCAGGTGGTCCCTCACCCATCTGTCATGATCATATTAAGTAATCGAGTATTTTAGTTTACCTACCATGGAAACTCTTGGGCATGGACTAATGGGGGGATTCAACGGAAAGAGTAGATTAGGTCTGTGCTCTTGTCCCCTAGGTATCTTTTAGGATGTTAACCTTGAACCCTAGTCTCGTGGGATCTCTTTTATTGGCCTTTGGGCTTCTGGGATAGTATTACATGGGAGACCATGATTTTGTATGCATGGTCGTGCTCCCCGACTCACATATATCACTTCCCTTCCACTTATTATAGCCCCTTTTCATCCCTTCTCTCTCCTGGGTCCACATTCCTCTCGTGAGTCCACATAGGGTCAGCCACCCTCACCTCTTGCCCACATCTTGGATTGGGCCTGGAATGATGCCCTAGAGGTTGATGTAGATAGAAAGAAAAGAAAAAGCATAATTGGCCACATTCAACAGGGAATTGTACCACAAAATGCAAAATGTTAGTTTTTGGTAGCATCGGAAGTGCTCTAGCCTTGAAAATTGGTGGAGAGGCTAAGGCACATGAGTTCTAAAGAACCCAGAAACCGTTTGGTGAAATTCCACTAAGATTGTATTTTATTAAAATAATTAATATTTTTAATGGGGTTCTTAAGTCTAAACTTAGGGAAATTAAAATATTAATGGTTATTAATCAAAATATGGGTGAGAATGATCTAGAAGGCGGGACAAGTCATGTTTTAATCTTAGTCGTTGATTAGAGACTTAATCTCGGCCATTGAAGACTCAACAAGAAAAGTATAAAATGGAGGGTTGGGGTTCATTTGGAAACACACACACAGAGATTGAGGAAAATGATTTTCTGAGGTGAAAAGTTCTCAGGAGGAAAATCAATTGGGGAGATCTTGCAGCAGAGGGGCAGAGAGAATCCGGAAGGACTTTCCGGAGAACACTGATAGAGAGGCGGAGAGAGCTTGTAGCACAGTAGCCGGGAGAGCTGACGCAAAAAAGCTGCCTATCATGTAGAATCCCGAACTCCCTGAACAACCGAAATTGTCGGAATTGCCGAAACTATTGGAACAGGCGGGAGGAGGCAGCGCAATAGCCGGGAGAGCTGACGCAAAATCCAGAATTGTCGGCACTGCCAGAACTGTCGGAACTGCCGGGAACTGCCAGAACTGTTGGGAACTGTTGGAACAGCCGGGAGAGCTGACGTAGAGGGCAGAGAAGGTGACGTAGAGCTAGCGCAGAAATAACTGGGGTTAGCCAGTCTTGTGCTGGATCAACCGGAATTCTGTTGGGTGAAGTGAGATAGCCAACTAACTATCCTAATGCCAATAGATCAACTTCACAAGATGCACCTGCTAATCACCAAACCTCAAATATACCGCTGTCAACAAGAAATCAAACTGATGTAGCTGCTGATGAGGTATATCAGTCCACTGTAGTAATAAGATAAATCAATATCAATCCTCACTTAACCAAGATTAGTCACCTAAAGAGCAAGGAATAAGAGTCAATGCACAATATCCAATTTTGAAGCTAGGAAGAATGTACCAGGCTTGAAACATAGCACTAATAAGACAAGTAGGTCAAGTGAAGGTCACCAAGGGTAACCCTCATGCTTCTGAAGAAAAGAAGACAAGTAGGTCAAGCGAAGGTCACCAAGGGTAACCCTCATGCTTCTGAAGGGAGGGAAAGGCAAGCGAAGGTCAAAGGAAAGCTCAAAAGGCAAATTGAAGCTCACACATGTGGCAACAACAATTGTCGGGGGGGGGGGGGGCAAAATTTCAGATCTGCAGTGGAGGCCAAAATTTTTGTAGTTGAAGGTCGACTTAGGAAAATAAATTCTTCAAATGGAAAAATTTGTGGGTCTTAAAAGAGTCAATTTTTAAATGTTTTCCACCAAGGGAATATTGTATATTTCAAGAATATTTGGACCCTTGGACCTTGGTGGTTAAGTCAAAGTTAAATTTTTGAGGAAATTAGCTCAAAATAATTAATTTTGAGCTAGTTAAAATAGAATTAAATCATAAATTTGAAAATTCCTCAAAAATAAAAAATCAAGGGCCAAGATTAAAAGATCTTGAAGTGTTTATCAACAACCAAGATTATTTTGACAAGGATCAAAGAAACTAGACGTTATTTTTCCATTTGGAGGATTTATCTATAAATTAGAGAGTCATTTGAGTCTTTAGCATCTTGATCTCTGGCTAGAATATTGCTGCTGAAGCATTTTTGTAAACTATTGTCCCACTGGGAACTATTTTCTTTGCTATAATAAAAGACTTTGGGGTGCAACTCTAGGGGTTCTTGTTCATTGTTCTGTGGTATGCATTGACTACAGGCTTCCTATGTTGTTATGCTTTATGTGATTATTTTCAGATAATACATAGTGTTTGCAGGTACTCAATCCTTGGTCTCCAAGTTCACAGACTGTGGGCAAGGATCATTTTACTTGGATCCTTTGCTTTTATATGGTGGATTAAATCTTCGCTAAGGCTATAGTGAGCATAAATTTTCTGAAACATTTTTAGCCATTCTTCAAAGGAAAAATATTATAAAATTTTTTATCTCTCAAAATCTATTTGAAACCCTTGTATAATTTGTAAAACAATTTTGTAAATTTGTATTGTAAATTATTTTTCTTATTGAGGTTTGGGAATTTTAGATTTCTTGTATATATTTGGGGTTTGGGTGTTGTATTTTTATTTTTTGCAGGTTGGACCAAGGGATCAAGTGAAGGAAGAACTAGATCTAGGCCCTTGCAGTTAAGATTTAGCCTCTTGAAAATTTTGCAGGGCTATTCACTGAAGATTTTGCAGCAAAATTCAGATCCGGAAGTGAATTTTTTATTTGAAGCAAGGGTTTTCATCTTTTGGCCTCCCCGGGACCAGATCTGGCCTCTACAAGGCTTGCGTCAACCTTCCTCCCTCCTATGCTATCCTTTTTCAACCTTTAGACGTTGGCCGTAAGGCCTGGAGTCCTCGATCTCCTCTCCTAGCCTCTGCGCTGGGGTTTTAGGGCCTCTTTTGGCCTGGCCGTGGGCTTTAGAAGGCTTGAATCCCTTTCCTTGACCCTAATGGCGTCCCCTTGGGCTAGCCATGGCCTTTTAAGTCCTAGATCTGCCCTAAACCCTAGCCATCTAGCCCGTTGACCCCTTCCCCTTCCAGCGTCTTGCCTCTGAGCCCCTACGTTGCCTATTTCTGGCCTCCTCTTGCCTTTTTTGCCCCAGATCTATCATCCTAGCCTCTTTATCCCCCAACGTTGACTTTCCTTGGCTTAGCAGTGACTCTCCTTGGCCATTTTCTGCCCTAGTCTTACTTGAAACCCTCATTTGAATTTTCTGGACTAAATACTTGGTGGTTTTGTAGATTTTGAAGCTCAAAAATTCTATTTTTCAAGTGGCAACTTGATTCCAAAGTTTCAACAAATTTTGACCAAGGGATCTTCAAGGCCTTGGCCCTAGGGTTTGACCTAAAAGCCCTAGTTTTATCTCTGTTTTGTTACAACAATTAAATCAGTAAGAATTAAGCCCTAAAATCACATACTAAATGGTCAAAATTGTTAAATCTTGATTTTCATGAATTTTGGCCTCTTGGGCATCTTGGATTTGGCTTAGATCTGATTTTCTGTTGGCTGGAATTTTCTGCATAACTGAAAATTCCAGATCTGAAATTTTTGAAGCACATTCTTAATTAGGATCAAAATTTTGAAGTTTTCAGTTTTCAGTGAATTTTTGCCATTTTTGGATATTTTGGGCATTGTCTTAGGCATTGCTAGTTGGCTGATCTGTCATTTATTTACTGCTGTAATAAACATATCAGATCTGAAATTTTTTGAGTCATACCTTCTAAAGGCCCTAAAAATTGATTTTTTCAAGTTTGGTAAGTTTTTACTATTTTTGGGCATTTTGGGTATTGGTGTTGATATCATTTGCTTGCTGATCTGTTGGTTAATCTACTGTTGTAACAAATATTTTCAGATCTGAAAATTTACTGAAGAATACATTTTAAGAAGGCTGACATATCTGTTTTTTCAGTTAACTAAGTTTATCTGATAATTGGGCATATTTTTGTGATATTGGGCAAGCATAAGCATTATTGATTTAGCATTTCCTTACTGCTGTCATAACATTAATGAATGCTGAATTTTCTGAAGTGATACTGCTGATTTGACTATTGGGATCTAACACTTGTGTGGTTTGCTCTAAGTTTTACAAAAAATTCTAAATTTTGCACTAAAAGCACTCCAACATCTAACTCTTTTCTCATTGGTGATCTAAAGTGGTTTTGAGCATTGGCATTATTGTGATTGGCATCTCATATCTTTGTGGATAAGTTGATCTAATTGGTTAAGCATCTAGTGGGAATTTATTGAAGTTTGCACTTGTGTCTCTAAAGCACTTTATCTTGTTCAAGATTGTCTTCTCATCATTGTCAAGTACTCTTGTAATAAGCTGATTCTCACTAAGTACTTAAGTAACTTAAACAATCTTAACTCAAGATAAATTTCACTCATCATCTTGCATTAAGCATCCTAGATCTAGCTTGCATTAATAATTTACCTCCTAGCATAAGCTAGGTTGATAGAAATATAGGGCAACCCTTCTCATCTAGCTTGAGGGGCCTGGACAACTCTTCGGTAGTTAACATGGTGACCTTGCAGTTATCAGAGCCACGGTCTCTACAGCGGCGGAGGCACCTGGTGATAGGAGCCTAACAGAAGGTATTGTTAATCAGGCCCTAGCCTGCTTCCTGTTGATCTCCTTCCCACAACCTACCTTGGAGCCCAACTTCAAAATAGTTAAGGGAAGGTTACATTTAGACTAGGCATATAATCTAAAACTAACCAAGATCCTTGCAGTTCACGTAGATTTTAGGACTTGCATTTCATATAGGTTAGTCAAGCATTTAAGCAGCGGGTGTCCATCCGGCCACTTGGTTTCAATTTATAATAAGCAAGAATTGTGACTCCATTAAGGCACTGGTCGCATTACTTGAAAATCTAATCTAATCAATAAATCTTGCTCTAATCTAACCAAGTGTCTAGGCCACTCATCCGTGTCTCCCAGGCAAGTTGGTCCCCAACTTGTTTTCCTTCACTTCATCTCATAGGGACTACCTTCCATAGCCGTTGTTGGGAGACAACTAGAATGGAGTGGGCGAGGATCAGAGTGACAACCCTCGTCCTGAGCGGGTTTCGCAGGTGCTTGTGCAATCCGAGCGACATCATGTCCAAAAGGAATTAAATTTTAAGGGTCCTCCACCATTGAAAAAATCGATTTTTTTTAGACCTTGGTGGTCAAGACAAATTGAATTTTTTGAGGATAAAAGTCCAAAATTTGATTTTTGGACTAGGAAAAAAGGGATTTTAAGAGAAATTCGAATTATTCCTCAAAATAAAGGAATAAAATTCAATGAATGGAGGAGATCGAGTTATTTCAAAAGGAAATTGATGGATGAAATTATTTTGATGACGATCATGCTGCTAATCAAGGAACTAGCCATTATTTCCTTTTGGAGGGTTTTTCTATCTTATTTTTCTATATAAGGAGGCCTTTGAGCTCCTCATTGTAATTTCAGCTTCAACAGTGTTGAAAATCTTTTGTACTGAGCAAAGCTCTGCTGAATTTTGTAATAAAAACATAAGACTTCGGGGTTCAATTCAAGTGTCTCTCACTTGCTGATCTGTGATATGTGCTGCATGATTTATCTTTATATGCTTTGAGCTATTACATTGCATGATTATTATTTCAATTGCCGGTAGTAGGAACATCTATTAGCAGCTAAGTCACCTGACACGGGGATTCGGGACACGTAGGATTCGAGATTCGTGGTGTCAGATTCGGACACACTGACCTCCCGGAACAGGACACGTTATATATTATTTTATTAAAATACATATATATTAAAAATTAGATATTATCATATTTCTTACACAAATTTTAATTAATGATACAAATTTATTGATTTCAAACATAGATCTTCATCTATAGCTATTAGCATGCATAGTACATACAAAATTCAAATAAATGTCAGTGGTACTGGTCACATAAATGATAAATCTATTAAAAATTTAAATCATGATTCATAATTCATAACTGAAAGACAACTTACAACTACAAGATAGTAAGGTAAACACACTGACAACTGTAGTTTTCTCACTAAGTCATCAAATCAAAATGTGTTACATAGGTAGTGTTGGTGCACTGCCAATGGCAAATAGAAATAGAAAATATAAAACAACTACAGGTATACAAGCCTCAAGGCATCAATCGGCGTCAGAATCAGCATCACTGTCCCCATCATCATGGTCCCCACTGCTCTCCTCTACATCCTCCTACTCCGTTGTATCCATAGTCGCCTCTGCATCTGCTGGTATGGAGGTTGACCCCTCTAAGTCATCAAATCTAACAGGCTCTAGCACTGGATCATTGAGATCCATGTTGGCCAATGCCAACTCAACAGTGGTGTCCAGACCCATATCATCAAGAACAGTGTCACTTGGGAGCGGGAGTGAAAGCGGGGAGCGGGAGCGGGAGCGACATATTCAGAAGCTCTTGGTTTGGTGCTCTTGATTAAATACGAGTTCCATACCCTAATACATGACAAAATTCAATGGAAACATTGCAATCCCCCAATCCTAAAATCCTGAAAAACTGATTAGTCTGCTGGATTTTGAATGAAATCTAAAATTCTACTTTCTCCATATGAAATCCAATGAGGCTGGAACCACTCTCAAACATCCTGAGTCATTTCATGGTAATGTTAAAAATTTAAGTAAAAGGATGAAAATGAAGATTAAGGAGAATGTCACTTTTACTTTAAGAATTTAACATTACCATGGATAGCATATCAATACTAGGGCCTAGACTTGATCATGAAGCTGCCAAAATTCTTTACTCCTTGCTCCAACAACACAAATCACTTGCCAACAGCACAAATCACTTGCCAAATGACAATTTTAATGAGCAAACACGCCCTTTTCATTCCCGTGCTGAGCTTAGCGAGTCCTGGAAACCGGACACGTGTCCTAAAATCGCGACACGCCTTCGGACACGACGTGTCCTATGATTTGGACACGAATCCGGACCAAATCGTGTCGGATTCGCCGGATTCGGGATTTGCAGGGGGTTTAGGACGAATCCGGTGACTTAGATTAGCACAGGTATCTTGCTTTAGGTGTTGGGCTAGAGTAAGCAGTTTCGGTTTTGGGGATTTGGCAGGTATCTCTAGGTTCATAGATCCCTTTTGTTGATTCAATCCCTCTTGATCTAATAATCAATTTTTTGAAGTGCATTTGAGCTACAGGTTGCTCTGGCCCTTGGAAACCCCAAGTTCATAGACTGTGAGGGGATAACACTTTGTTTGGCTTCAAGTCTTAATCTAATGAATATTTGATGCATAAGGGTTTTGCCAAAATTTAAAATTTATTCAAATTCTCTCATTTATTTACTTATCCTACAAAGATTAATAAACTAGTAAGAGCAATTTTATTTTTGTAAATATTGTAAATATTTGTAAATAATTTTTTTGAATCTAACCCTTGTATTTTAATACTAACTCGTTAATTCTATTTTGTATAGTATTGGGGTTTTGAGGTTTTATTTGAATTTTTTGTATATATTAGGCATTTGGGCTTTTTATTTTTCATTTGTGCAAGTGATAGATCAGCGGTTTGAAGCAGAAATCAAATTTTGGAGAGCCCTAGCGTGACCTAGCCTAAACGACTAGGGTTTCAAGGATTTATAGGTCTCTAGAGAAGTCGTTCATCCCAAAGAAGCAAGACGTCCAAGTGTGAGGGCTTGATCCAAGGTCATGAGAGCTAGATCCAACCTTCCCAAGCTCAATTTGCTTAACATCTAGCTCAGAAAAGGAGGTTGCAACCCTTGGAGGCATTTTTGCAGTGATTTTCGAGGTAAAAAATTTAAATTTTTGTGGTTGCAGGGGTGCAGTGTGTAAAAATTCCAAATTGGAATCCTATTGCAGCGACTGGAAATTATTCTCCTAATTGTTAATTTTATTTAACAATTTATTGGCTGTTTGCTACGACAAATATTGAATAAATCAAACTACAACCTACTCAAATAAAACTGCGGAAGAATAAATGTTGGAAGAAATGTTAGCACACACACATAAAAATAATACCATTATTTTTGGACAAAAGTCCCCAGAAAAACCTAATTGGGAAAACCGGTGCAGCAGATGAGGGTTTTATTATTATGCAGTAGTGAAATATTATGAGTATAATCTGGATGCCAAATACTGGCAATCCTGCAAAGAAAATACTAGCAAAAATCTAGTGAGGAATTTTCCCTCACCACACAGGCAAATCCAGGCTTTGGCTGCAGCTTCGAGTGAGCCGTCCACACTGCCTCTGCGCTAGCTCTGTGTCATCCTAGCGCAGTTCCTTCTGTGCTCAGTCTGAATCAACCTTTCCTCAAACCATCTAGTCTACTGTTGTCTGGGAAAATGTTTCTCCTGGCCCCCGAAATCTATGTCCATCTTCCGGCACTGAAATTTGGCCTTCCCCAGCAAAATCGAAATTGCGTCTAGAAGCTCTTGCACTGCACCAGCGTAAGCCTCTTTGTGGCTCTTCTGCCTCTTGGCAAATGCACTCATCGAATCTGGAAATCTTCCTCCGGCTTCACTGTCTCTGCGCCTCACACATTGCTTCGATCTCTAGCTCTCTCTTCAGTGATTGACTCTTGCTACTCTGGAAATTGGTCTGCTCAAAAATCGAACCTCTCAAGTGTCTTCTCCATCACCACATCGACCTCCTCTTATAATCCTCTATTGGAGCACCAACAACCAAGAATAAAACTTAATCAATGGCTAGGATCATCTATGGATCGACATGTAAGTTTCTAGATGATTCTTGCCTTGATTTAATTAATACTGATTAATTAACAATATCCCTAAGTTTAGACTTAGGAAATATTTAAAAAACAATTAATAATGTAATTAAATAATTTCTAGGCAGAATTTCCAGAAATGATTTCTGGATTTTGAAGATCTCATGTATTCTAGCCTCTCCAGAAAATTTCAAGGCTAGGACACATCCGATGTGACAAAAACTAACACATGTGTTTACTGCTACTGCACACCCTGTCTCTGCATCATCCCCTTTCACACTGCTGATGTCTGGCCATATTGCCCACCAACCACTGCACAACTCTGATATATGTTGCATCTGTGCTGTTGCTGACCCTGCTATACTACTGACAACACTGCATCTGCACTACAACTTCCTCTCATCTGTTGCTGCTGCAACTGCAACATCTGCAACTGAAAAGCATCCAAAATATTGAATCAACTGTGATCAGTATAATGCATGTCACCCGAGTCTCTGGCTACTGCTAGTATCTGCACTGTCACTGAAGAATCTGCACTGCTGCTGACTCTGCACTGTGCCAACTGCACTGCTGCCAACTCTGCGTTGCACTCTCCAACATCTGACTGCTACTAGTCTCTACAAATGTCTCTTTGGCATCTGACTGCTTCAACTGTCACTGATCCATTCTGCTACTAAATACTATGGGCCCTCGTAGCAAGGTATTGAACCATGAGGTGGACTCCTCAAGGATCCTACCAATTTGTAGTGCTCTGGGGCTAAAGCACCAAGTCACCCCACCTCACTCCTGGAGGTATATCAACAAACATGGCCAAGTATTCCTCTAGCCTGGAGGATAGTGTATCGATATCTGCTGAAGCTGCTTCTCTTCCTTGTCCTTCCTCTTGAGAGGACATTAGGTACTGTAGTGACTGAGTTCACCACACCTGAAGCACTTGACCTTTGACAAGTCCTTCTTCTTCTTTCTCTGCTCTTCCTCTCTCTGACTGGGACCCTTTGATGTGAGGGCCACATTTTCCTCCTCCTTCACCGTCTTTGATCTGCTGTTGTTGCCGCTGATGGAGCTCTTTAATAGAGCTCACTTCAATTCCTCCTGCTACAAGTGAGCCCACCTGTCCCAATCTGGTAGCTTGTCTCTGTCCAATATGCTTTGGACAAAGACCTACTAGTTCTTGGAGACACTGTTGAGTACTAATCTCACTAGCTCTATGGGTTGAGGCACTGCCCCAAAAACTGACAACTGGTCTAAACCTCCTAAATCCTGGTGAGGAAGGGGTCTATGCCATCCGCTTTCTGCATCCGGATGAGCCTCAGCTTCTCCTCGAGGTACATCTTCCGCTGCTCGGAAGTACCCTGATACAACATAGCGAGAGCATCCTACATTTGCTTGGCAGTATCTTTGCTAGCTATATGTGAAACAACATGATCTCGAACTCCATCTAGGATCAATCGTTTCACCTGTGTCATCTCCTTGTACTCTTTCAGCTAATCTGCATCCGTGGGAATTGCTACCACTGCCTCAATATATGCTTTCAGGCCAAATTCATCTAGAAGGAAGGACATCCTTGCCTTTTAGATGACGTAGTTGGAAGCTCCATCCAATCTGTATTGATCACAAAGCCCTGTAGTGGCCATCTCGTTGAACTGTCGAAAATTCCTCTTTCTTTCTGCTAAGCTGCTGCTCTGCTATTTGCACTCCCTTCTGGAGTGAGAAGATCTGCTCACAACGATTATTGATCTGCAAAGAAAAATCAAACTTCTTGAGACTAGAAGTTCGCTAAGGAAAATATTCCCTCTATGTGTGCTCTTCTTCCTTCTGCCCGATGCTGGCTCTACTCTAGCAATTTGCTACCAAACCAGTACGTCCAGCTAGAGATCCGCTCAATGAAGAATTTGGGCTGCTCCCTCTGCCTCTGGAATCACTCGATCTGGTAGGATCAAATTTTTCTGCCCCTCACTCAGAAAAATCCAACCCCCACAAGTAACTTGGCCTCCTGGTTGTTGAGAAATCTAGGGCATTCAAAGTTAACAATTTCTTTGCTTGATAATTGCTTGTGATGCACTTTTACTTCTTATCTTATAGTCTTTTGTTCGTTAGCTTATTAATGTGTTATTTCATCAAGACAGTTACCAAAATGCATAATAAAAGACAAGTGACACAGTATGTAGGCTTCTCCAGCTAGGGCCAAAACCTCTCACTTCTTGAGAGAAAAACCCGATCAGAATTCTTCTTCTAGATCTTTAATTGATAAGTACCAAGACCTTGACAAATACCCTTGACTCTAGTATCCTCCCAAGAGCCTTGTCACTAACCTTGATCCTTTGCCTCTTCCTTCCTTCGCCTTTCTTCTTGATCTTGAACTGGTCTCCTCGACTCCTAGAGAAACTCAGTGTATATCCTTCTCACTGCTCCTTCTCGACTTCCCCTAGAGAATCTCGGTTTCTAGGTCTTTACTAGCCTCTTCTAGAGAAACTCAGTCTCTAGATTTCTACCTCGACCTCCCAGAAGAATCCTTCTCCTTCACTTGCCTAGAAGAAACTTCATTGTCCCAGAAGAAAGATTGTCTTAGCACTACCCAGAAGAAACTTATCTTCGCATTGCCCAGAAGATAGTCACCCAAAAGGAACTTCGCACTTCTCTTTTTCTGCTTCTCCTTCGAACTTCTTTCTAGACCGAATTCAGATCGATCTTCTTGTGTAAAATGTATGTCGCCAAATGAGGCCGAGTTGGGCTATTTATAGACTTCTTAACTTGACCTTTAGGCCGACTTGACAATTGGAGTTAGGCTGACTTTATCTAGCAACTTCTTCATCATTTGTAGGCTGACATGAAGAGGTTATGTGACAAGTTCTTGAAGGATACTTTACATAGACAATATTGACGTTTTACAAAGTGTAACATGACTTCATTTGCATGACAATGACTCTTACATTTTATGACTAGATGACAAATAAATCCTAAAGAATCTCAATGGGAGTCTTGACTCAAAAACAAAATCCCTTGCTTATGAAACCCATGAAGCAAGTCAATAAAAATAATTTTATTTTTCTTATTTACATCTCATTACATAAAGTCATAATTACATGTCATTATGAAGACTGAACCTAGTTACACTTTTCAACACTCCCTCTTAACTAGGGAGGTATTCATAATTGTGCCTTGGACTTTCTCAATCTGAAGAATCTCTCATAAGAAGAATTCGGATTTGTAACTCATTTGTATAGCATCATATCTACCAACATTGTTATGTAGCAAGGCCTTGACTAACAACTCCATCTCTCCACAAGATATTGAGCCCAATGCTGGCGAGACCAATGATTTGTAGACACACTCATCATTGTCTCTCTAGGAACATATCCCACCCGGGTTCACTTAGGATATGCTCCATGAGAACTATTCTTATCTTGGACTCCCTAGTCCTTAAAAAATATCGGTTCTCCACGACCACTCTTCCATGGGATGCCCTATCTCATCCCCAAAGAGTATTAGATGCCAAATGATTACACAATCCTCCATTTTGTCTTCCTAGGTGAAGATTAGAACAACATATCTATCACTCCTTTTAAACCAGGAGGTTTTATTCCATTAAAGGAATGTACTCATTCCTATCACCGAGGAATGTACCTAAGTTCCATGCTTAGGAATTTCCAAGTTTCTTCCAAGTAAGAAACTTTTTCTCAGGCTCCCTCTAAACCAGGGACCTATCGCAGCTCCTTCATGTGGAGATCCTGTAGCTACCAACTGCTTGAAGAGCTCCTTCCTTCGATGTCATGGATTTCTTCTTTGTCAAGGAGTCTTCATATTTGGGAACTTCTATATAGGGCACAAATCAATCATCACTTTTGTTCATGAGTCAGTCATGTCCTCAACTCATCAGAAAGTGATCCATCAAATTTTCCATTTGGCTTTGCTTCATGTCATTATGCTTTCATGGCATAATTTTCGGAAGGACATTACATCCTTCTATATGGTTTGCTTGGAAGTCATTCATAGATCTTCCTTTTGACAGTCCTACATAAACCCAACTAGATGTTAGTTAAAAAATAATCAATGAACACTTCAAATCAAAATTAGTTTAGTGATGATCTTTCACCATGACATCTTCTTGTAAGTATCAACATTCTGCATGTAGGTTGACACATCTCCCAACAATATCTGTTTTCAAGGGTGTCTATCCTTTTCCGACTTCCATCAGAGTCTCCATATCTTTTTGGGAGATATTCTAGTCAAATCCTTTTGGACTATGGATGTTGAATGCCTTCTTCCTTCATTGCATATTATCCCGATCTCTTCCTTTCTTTTATCACACATTTCATTCCCAGGAACTTTCAATAAGAGTTCCTTGATTGTAGTTAGCTTCCTCATGATTCATATGAGAATATGTTTTGTTGATTTCATCTAGTGTGACTTATGCTTTTGCTGCAATCCTTCGGAGGAGGAGATCCTTTCTTTTCTTGATCATATTTCCTAGGATGAAAATAGTGATCCATATTATCTGCAACCATATGACATGACTTTCATAATAATCAATGCAAGCATACATACCTCATCTTTCTTTCGGTCATCCAAACTTCCTGTAGCGACTTCATTCAAAAGGACTTTATCCTTCAGACTTGCTTTTCTGTTATGTCATCATACCATCATTCCTTGAATCCCATGAGTTGGAATTCCTGATGAAGAAAACCTTTGCTTCCCTTCTACATTGGTGAATCCTTCTATCAAAGAAACTCGAGGATGTTTCATATCCTGACTTGGCAGATGTTTTCTTCTATGATGATCCCAGTCGATGATGACCTTTGCTTCTATAAGTATTAATGGGGTTTCCTAAGAGCTTCCTATTTTTTATAATCAGTAGGATCTATACCAAACATACTTTCTATTTCCCATGTCAAGAGCTCTTACTTCTAATGCTTCTATTACAGTGCTTCTTTCTAATATGATGCATCCTATCTTATTTACATTGCTTCCTATCTATAACTTACAAGTGAAAGGAACCTTCTAATGAAGAAGATCATCTTAGTCATCTTTTTGCTTCTTCCTTCTTACGCTTCTTAGTCTCAGGTTCTTTTACTTCTTTAGTAGAATAGTCTTCTTCCCTGTCC
Source organism: Pinus tabuliformis (assembly GCA_031772625.1). Taxonomy (NCBI): domain Eukaryota; kingdom Viridiplantae; phylum Streptophyta; class Pinopsida; order Pinales; family Pinaceae; genus Pinus; species Pinus tabuliformis. The sequence continues at coordinate 677,114,666 of CM062817.1, forward strand.
CTCTTGCGATTAGGACAGTCTTTTCTGTAGTGCCCAAAATTATGACAACCATAACATCTTTCTTTAGCCATGTTCTTCCTTTTCTTCTTTGGATTACTAAACTTTCCAAATTTTCCCTTTCGTCTTGTCACTATTTGTTCCCTTCTATCCGATCTTTCATCACTTTTATTCCTCATCCAGTCTTCCTCTGCTTTGCAGAGAGACCATAATATGATAAATGGGATAGCTTCCTCTTCCCTAGTAGCAATGAGGTTACTTTGTTCATCAGTTAATGCATTTAGAATAGCGGAGATTATTTCGTTATTAGATACCATCTCTCCTAGATCCTTCAATTGACCTTTTATTTGAGATGCTTTAGAGAGACATGACGATATCCCTTCATCCTTTGATACTTTCAATTTATGAAGATTAGATCTAAGTGATAAGATCTTTTCTATCGTGCTTCTAGAGAAAAGTTCTCCCAGCTTATCATATATTTCTTTAGATGTCTCCAGCTTGGCTACATAGGAAATGAGTGAATCTTTGATGGACTCCTTGAGAATCTTTTGAGCCTTGAGATCCCTTTCCATGTATTCAGACAATGCTTGTTCTTCGGATGGCTTGGAGACCTTCCCATGGACATGATCAATGACTTCATTTACTTCGAGGACAATGCCTATCCTTCTTTTCCAAACAAGGAAGTTTGATATCCCAACCAACTTTTGGTCTTCCTTAAAACATGAAGTCATTTTTACTAGATTGTATTATAATAAGAGGTACTTACTTGAGAAGATCAAATCTTCAGGTCGTTGATGAACTTGCTGCTTCTTATTTCAAGTCTTTCGGTGAGCGAGGACTGCCTTCAATGAGATCTTTGCTTCAATAGAGAGGGGATTGACTTTTGATTCAATCTTCTTTAGATTTGAAGAGCTTTCACTTTCTTTGAAGTGCTTCTAGGTTTTGGTCTTTCTTCCCATCCTTTGATCTAGGGTTTCTTTGATGTAGATCTTGAACTCGTTGATAGCCTTCGACTTGCTTTGAAGATCGATTCTTGTGTGTCAACTTGCTTTGACTGCCCCTTCTTGTCTTCAACACCTAAGCTTTGATACCATGTTGAGAAATATAGGGCATTCAAAGTTTTCTCTGCTTGATAATTGCTTGTGATGCACTTTTACTTCTTATCTTATAGTCTTTTCTTCGTTAGCTTATTAATGTGTTCTTTCATCAAGACATTACCAAAGTGCATAATAAAAGACAAATGACACAATATGTAGGCTTCTCTAGCCAGGGCCAAAACCTCTCACCTCTTGAGAGGAAACCCTGATCAAAATTCTTCTTCTAGATATTCAATTGATAAGTACCAAGACCATGACACATACCCTTGACTCTAGTATCCTCCCAAGAACCTTGTCACTAACCTTGATGCTTTGCCTCTTCCTTCCTTCGTATTTCTTCTTGATCTTGAACTGCTCTCCTCGAATCCTTCTAGAGAAGCTCGTTCTCTATCCTTCTCACTGCTCCTTCTCGACTTCCCCTAGAGAATCTCGGTCTCTAGGTCTTTACTAGCCTCTTCTAGAGAAACTCGTTCTCTAGATTTCTATCTCGACCTCCAGAAGAATCCTTGTCCTTCGCTTGCCCAGAAGAAACTTCGCTGTCCCAGAAGAAACACTGTCATTGCACTACGTAGAAGAAACTTATCTTCGCATTGCCCAGAAGAAACTTCACACTTCCCTTTTTCCGCTTCTCCTTCGCACTTCTTTTCACTCTCTCTTCGCACTTATTTCTAGACCCAATTTAGATCGATCTTCTTGTCCAAAATGTATGTTACCAAATGAGGCCGAGTTGGGCTATCTAAACACTTCTTCACTTGACCTTTAGGCTGATTTGACAGCTGGAGTTAGGCTGACTTTATCTAGCAGCTTCTTCATTGTTTGTAGGCCGACTTGAAGAGGTTATGTGACAAGTTCTTGGAGGATACTTTACATAGACAATATTGACCTTTTACAAAGTGTAACATGACTTCATTTACATGACAATGACTCTTACATTTTATGACTAGATGACAAATAAATCCTAAAGACTCTCAATGGGAGTCTTGACTCAAAAACAAAATCCCTTGCTCATGAAACCCATGAAGCAAGTCAATAAAAATAATTTTATTTTTCTTATTTACATCTCATTACATAAAATCATAATTACATGTCATTATGAAGGCCGAACCTAGTTACACTTTTCAACACTGGTAGAATGATTGTGTTGCCCTCAGGAATTTCGGCCCTTTGCCCACAATGAGTAGCGAAATTTCTTAGTTTCGCCTCTGAGCTCTCCGGTTGATCATCTGCGCTTTGATGCCATGTGAAAATTCCAAACTGGAATCCTATTGCAACAACCAGAAATTATTCTCCTAATTGTTAATTTTATTTAACAATTTATTTGCTGTTTGCTACGACAAATACTGAATAAATTACACTGCAACCTACTCAAATAAAACTGCGGAAGAATAAACGCTGGAAGAAATGCTAGCACACACACATATAAATAATACAATTATTTTTGGACAATAGTCCCTGAAAAAACCCAACTTAGGAAAACTAGTGCAACAGATGAGGGTTTTATTGTTATGCAACAGCGAAATAATTTGAGTACAATCTGGATGCCAAATACTGGCAATCTTGCAGAGAAAATACTCGCAAAAATCTAGTGAGGAATTTCCCTCACCCCATAGGCAAATCCAGGCTTTGACTGCAGCTCCAAACTGCCTCTACATTGGCTCTACATCACCCTAGCGCATTTCCTTCTGTGCTTAGTTTGAATCAACCTTTCCTCAAACCGTTTAGTCTGCTGCTGTCTGGGAAAATGTTTCGCGTGGCCCCCGAAACCCTAGTCCAGTTTCTAGCACTGAAATTCGATTTTCCCCAGCAGAATCGAAATTGCCTCTAGAAGCTGCTGCGCTGCCCCAGCGTCAGCCTCTCTGTGGCTTTTCTGCCTCTCCGCAAATGCACTCACCGAATATGGAAATCTTCCTCTTGCTTCACTATCTCTGCCCCTCTCACACTGCTTCGATCTCTAGCTCTCCCTCCGACAACTGACTGCTGCTACTCTGGAAATTGATCTGCTCAGAAATCGAACCTCTCAAGTGCTTTCTCCATCACCACATCGACCTCCTCTTATAATCCTCTATTGGAGCACCAACGACCAAGATTAAAACTTAATCAATGGCTAGGATCATCTCTGGATCGATCCATGTGAGTTTCTAGATGATTCTCGCCTTGACTTAATTAATACTGATTAATTAACCATAATCCCTATGTTTATACTTAGGAAATATTTAAAAAATGGTTAATAACTTAATTATAACTTAATTAAGTTATTTCTAGGTGGAATTCCTGAAACGATTTCTGGGTTTTGGAGATCTCATGTATTCTACCCTCTCCACAAAATTTCAAAGCTAGAACACATCCGATGCTACAAAAACTAACCCCATGAGGGTTTTTAGTCTCTTGGAGGCTATCTGCAAGCATTTTAAGGCCTTTTAGGCTTGGCCGCTGCCCCTAGGGTGGCTCTCTCCCTTAGTCGCAGGCCTATGTGGCCTTTTGACCTTAGTCCATTTTTGGCTCATTTTTGGCCTTCTGCAATTTATTTGGCACTAAATTTTTTTTGTTTGCAGGCTTATGATAAGTTTGGCAACGGTTTGAGTTGATTTCCATATCATTTTTGCCATTGATTCATTGTATTTCAAGCTAACAGTTGGTTTTGCAGGGATTTTAAGGCTTTGAAGTCTCACTAGCCTATCAACTAGACCTAGAATCCCTAATCACCGTCATAAGAGGGCCGATCCATCATTTTTCAAGCTAGCAATTTGTGTTGCGGTTGTTTGGAGAAGTTTAAGTCAACATTGGAAGTCCACCTAGTTCTCCAACAAGGCCTCAAGGCCTAAGGGTTTTCTTCCTCTCTCCTCTTCTTCTCACTGTTTTCATGATCAGATCTGAAGTTGCTTTGTAGCGGCAGTATTAGTCTCATATAATCATCTCTAAAAGCTCTAAAATATCTTCACATAAGTCTAAGAACATTTCACACTTAACATAAAAGGCTAATCAACCTATATGCTCTTAATTGGTAATGTTCTAAGTGATTTTGGAAATCTGATATAAGTGAAAAGAGGTATGATATATGCTCATTTAAGTCTGATATATACTTGTTTCAGTGGGAAGAAATCATCTTGTTAAGGCTTAACATTCATAAGAAATCATTTCTAAGTCTTGGGAACTGTATCTCTCTTGTTCTAAGTGCATAACCTAGTGTAAAGTAGTTTACTCTTCTAGCATTTGGTATTTTATATTGATTGCATCAGTTGCATCTTGCATTCGTAGCATTCTCTTGTTACATCTCATTGATGTCCTCTATTTTTGAAGATCACTATTAGCAATCTCATTTCAAGAATAAGTGTGCTCTAATTGGCTCTCATAATAAGCATTGGTTTCATTATTGCAAGAAGTAAATCTAATTGGCATAAGTAATAATCTTAATCATTGTGGTGAATTTCATTATTGTATCTCTTGTCTCTAATTGTCATATCAAGTTTAAGAAGAGATATTGCCATTAATAATTCTTGCTATTTGTCAATTGAGAGAAATTGGTTCATTCATGAGATTTGCTAATAATATTGTTTATTGTCATTGAATATCATTGATAAGGATTGATTTATTGGAGTAATTCAAAGTGTTGCAATTTGGGCATCATATCTTGTGGCGTTGTGATTTCAAGTTCCTCTTGGTAATAGTGCATTATTATAAGTATTGTGGAATCGAATAAATCTTGTTGAGGAGCCCATTTCGGTTAATAATTTCATCAATGCATTCACTCACATTTTGCATTTCATTCTAGGACTAGAAGTGCACATTTAAAATATATCTCCAAGTATAAGCTTAGTTGTAAGAAGGTAGGACCACCTTTCTCATCCGACTTGCGAAGTCTAGACCCTGATTTGTGGTTAACGCAAGTGACGTTGCAGTTCTCTTGCGGGCAATCCCTTGTAGGAACGAAGACACTTGGGTGGTTAGAACTCCATGGGAGTTATCGTTAATGAGGCCTTAGCCTCCTTCCTTTGGACTTCTCTCTACAACCTACATTCTAGACTAACTTCAAAACAATTGAGAGAAAGGTCTCACCTAGATAAAGCATTTAAACTAAAATCTACCAAGATCTTGCATTTTACTTAGATCTAGGTCTTGCACTTCATATAGGATAGACTTGCATCCTACAACAACTATTCATTTGGTAGCTTGGAATTTTAATTTGTATTGTGCAAGTGAATTGACTCATAAGGCACTAGTCTCTAATGGATAATCTCTATAAATCTAATCAAGTGGTGCTAAATAATTATACTTGCCTTTAATTTCAACCAAGTTGCTAGGTCATTCAGTTGTGTCAATTTGACCACATAAACTAACAAGGTCAAACCTACTACAATTGCGCCTAGAAATTCAGTCATACTATTGCCCAAAAATCACGGTCAACTCTCCCTAGACTGCAGTCAAACTACCCTAGACAGAACTTGGTCAATTGCGGTCACCTTTGCCCAAAACCGTGGTTAACTCTATCTAGAAGGAAGCTAATTCAAATGGCCATAATTTCATTCAAACAGTCCAGTCAAAGCTGCAATCAAACAAGTCAGAAGAGGGCTCAGTTAATGCTTGTCAAATAGATCATTAAGCTCGGTCAAACTTCAGACTTCTCTCTCTCCTTCGAATGTGTGAACAAAATATTAGTTGTTGTTGTGTGATCCGAATTGATGCCAAGGAAGGAGGTCGAATTGTGTATTTATAGTGGTCAAAGTAGGTGGGTTTTGACCAAGGGTCAGACCCATTCAACTAGTGGAGCCACCCTGTTTGTTTGGAGCCTTCATGAACTAAAAAGATATTTTTCTTTCTTTTAATTTGAATACCGTCCATAGCTACCAAAAAATCAACACTCCCTCTTAGCTAGGGATGTGTTCATCGTGACTTCTTCAGATGCCCACTTTGTTGAAAATTTCTCCTTCTCTAGAAAAGATTGAATGAGCTTGTTATGTTAATGTATCCATGGACTTCATGTGGAAAGCATCCTGCATCAGCATCATGCAAAGGGATCTAGTTACCTACTAGTCACATTTCCTTTGCAAATGGATGTAGTCATCCATTGGGCAAATACCTTTTGGCCTTCTAGGGTCAACAAGACTAGTCCTAGGTCACCATCTCAACAAGTTGTCACTTGGGGCAAGGTCAATACCTTTGACCAAAAAAAATGGTGAACCCTTGGGTAATTACCATTCCTGCATGCCAATTGGATCGTAATACACTTGCCTAGTGCTAAAGGCACTCACTCTACCCACTAGCCAAGTACCTCTTGGCAATATGGTCAGAACCTTTTGTCCAAGGGAGCACTCTGGGCCTTGATTCTCTTTGAGCCATTCTCCCTAACCACATTACATGGCCCATGGTTAATACCTTTGACTTGTCAATATCTTGACCTAGGGAGAATGTGCGCCCCTTAAATGTTACAACATCAACACTCCTCAACGAGGGAGGCATTCTCAACCACTCCAAGCTCGTTCGTGAAGTATGCAAACTTCATCCTGGGAAGAGGCTAGTGAGAATGTCAACAACCTACTCATCTGTAGAAATATATTGGAGCTTCACTACTCCCTTCTGTACCATGTCTCGAGTCTAATGGTAGTTGATCTCAATGTGCTTCTACTTGTCATGAAAAACTGGATTTTCCAAAAGCTTCACACAACTTTGATTGTCCCAATGTATCATGGTTGGTTTCTGCACCTGATCAATCTTGTAAGTAGCTTCCGAAGCCATATTGCTTCACAACTTGCCAAACTAGTTGCAATATACTCGGCCTTTGTAGTACTAAGTGCAACAAATGTCCACTTCTTGGTCATCCAAGAGATCATAATAGAACCCAAACTGAAACAACATCTTGATGCACCTTTTCTGTCTTTGGCACTCCCTGCCCAATCAGAATCTAAGAATCTCTACAACTGTACTTCACCGTATGAGCCATATCTCAATCCATAACTGATTGTGCCATGCAGATATCTCAACACATGCTTTGCCGCAATCCAATGCAAATGCCTCGGTTCCACCAAGAACTGACTCAGAGTGTTAACTGCAAAGCAAATATCAGGTTTGATATTAACCAGATACATCAATGAACCGATCAATCATCAATACATAGAGGGATCCACCAAATCTGAATCAAAGTCTCTCAGCTTCTTTAGATTGGTCACCATGGGAGTAGGCATGGACTTGCAGTCCATCATCCCAAATCTTTGAAGGATCGTAATGATATACTTCCCTTGACCAAGGAAGATCTCTCCTGACTTCTGCCATATTTCTAATCCCAAGTAGTAATGCATCAAGCCTAGATCCTTCATCTCAAACTCAAAGGTCAACTCCCTCTTACACTGATCAATGAGATTATCTGCTCCTGTCAGAAACAAGTCATCAATATATAACAATATGATCACATGCTCACCTCTAACAACCTTGTGGTAAAGGTTGGGATGAACATCACTCTTGGTGAAACCAAGACTCATCAAGTATCCATCAATCCAAGAATACCAAGCTCGAGGTGCCTGCTTGAGTTCGTACAAAGCCTTCTTCAGTCTGCAAACATGGGATTCCCTCTCATGTACTTCAAAGCCTTGAGGTCGTTCTATGTACACTTCTTCCTCAATCACTCCATTGGAAAGCGGTTTTCACATCCATCTGATGCAGTTTCCAATCCATGATAGAAGAAATAGAAATAATAGTTCTAATAGAAGTGTACCTGACAACTAGAGAAAATGTTTCTTCATAGTCTTCTCCCTCTTTCTAGAAGAACCCTGTTGCCATGAATCTCACTTTGTACTTCTCTATGTTGCCATCTACCACATGCTTGATCTTGTAGATCCACTTGGAAGTCCTCACTAACTTCCCTTCATGTCTCGATACAATTTCTCACACATCATTCTTCATGATGGATTGATATTCCTCCATCATGGCATCCTTCCAAATTTACTAGCTTACTGCCTCCTCATAGTTGGATGACTTGGAATCAATGATGCGACTCATCGGTGCTGCATATCTTGAGTAGGTCTTAGAATGTTTACTTTCTCTAAAAGTGCCACGGGGAGTTGCATGTCGCTCCGCTTCTTGCAATGTACTTCGAGGCCATGCTGGTCTCTTCTTGGGTTCTAGAACAACAACCCTAGGTTGATCCATTGGATCATTTGCCCCTTCTAGCTCTTCCTGATGATCAAAAAGATGTTCCACAGGTTTAGAAGACCCTGAACCTACATCCTTGGGAGCTTCGTGTTCTTCATCATCATCGACATCTTTAGACTTCTTGAAGGCTGCATCTTGATCAAAGGTAACATCTCTACTTATTTCAATGTGCTGTTGTCTTGGAATATAAATTCTGTAAGCCTTTGATGACTCACTGTATCCAACCAATGTTCCCTTCTTTTCAGAACACTTCAACTTCATCCTCTTCTCCTTGGGTACATTAATGTAGACAAGACAACCAAAGATCCTCAAATGCTTGACCTCTGGTTTTTCGCCTCTGAAAACGTCTTCATGAGTCTTGAATTCCAAAATCTAGTGAGGACTTTTGTTTTGAACATAAACTACCGTGTCAGATGCCTCTCCCCATAAGAACAGGGGTAAATCCTGATCATGAATCATTGCCTTAGAAGCTTCCACAATGGACCTATTCTTCCTTTCAACAACCCCATTCTGTTGAGGGTTGTAAGGGACTATCAACTCCCTCTTAATCCCAACTTCTTTGCAAAAGGCAATGAGTTCCTTGGAAGTATATTCTCCTCCATTATCTGACCTTAGAACCTTGATCTTCTTCCCTGTCAAGTTCTCTACCTAAGCCTTGAATTCTTGAAACTTGCTAAAGACCTCATCTTTTGTCTTCATGAAGTAGATCCATGTTTTTCGGGAGAAATCATTAATAAATGTCACATAGTACAAGAAACCACCCAAATAAGTTGTTGTCATTGGTCCGCATACATCTGAATGAATTAGATCCAAGATTCCTTTGGATTTGCTGTCACTGCTCGAAAAATATCCCTTGACATTCTTGCCAAGTGCACAACCTTTGCAAACTCCTTCATGTTCTACATGGAGCTTTGGAAGACCTATAACCATGTTCCTTAATACTGACAAAGCCTTACAGTGAATGTGAGCAAATCTACGGTGCCATAACTCACATAGATTGGTGTCATTATGTACCAATGCTTGAGCTGATCATCTTAGGAGTCTGTACAAGCCTCCCTCTCGAACACCAATCACCTTTGCAGAATCTATGCTTGAGCCCTTTTTCCATACAAGAACTTGTCCATCAACAAATGCAACTCTATACCCTTTATCTTCCAAAGATGAAGTAGAGATCAGGTTCTTTTTCAAACCTGGTACATACAACACATCATTTAAATAAACATTTCCTCCTGATTCCAACTGGAAAGATGTTGATCCAACACCTTTAATTACATACTTGGCATTGTCACCAAGTTCCACTTTTTATGTTTGACTTCTTCTCTGCCAATTCTGTGAGCCTGTCACAATTACCTGTCACATGTCTGGAGGCACCACTATTTACTAACCAGATGTCATGATGGTCTTCAACAGTACCTGAAAGGGCAGAAAACAAAGTCTTCCTCACTTTTATTCTTGAATTCCTTCTGATTTGGATGTGTTGTCGCACAGATTGTCACGACAACGCTCAGACCGGGGGCTGTCACCCTGATCCCCGATCTCTCCGTTTAACCCTGTCTCCCGCGGCTAAGGGGGGTAGACCCTATGGGAAAATGAATGTCCAACTGTGAATCAGTTGGGTTGGGAGACACGAAGAGAAACCAGCACTAAATTGATTTTATTAAATTAATAGACCAGTGCCTTATAAAATAAATGATTAAACGATTATTTATCAAATGCTGCAGAGATATGAACTCATTAACAATCGTTTTACCATCAAACAACAAAGATTAACTTTTACCACATGCGAGATAATCAATAAATGCTTAATGGCTTAATGATACTCCAACAATTAAAATTTCGAAAGACAAAGTGCTTCAACCATGTATAATGCTAACCAGAGATGAACATTAAAGCATGTTAAACATTAATTCCCACATCAAAATTTTAGCTTCAGTAGAAAAGATAAAACATAAGAAATTCCTGAGCCAAAATATATATATATATCTATATATATATATATATATATATATATATATATTTAAATAAAAAAGAAATCTAAATAGATAAAACTACAAGACAAAAATTTTTATATTTAAATGAAAAACTAAACAAAATAACTGAAATCCTAAAAGAACCTTTTTTTTTTTTTTTTTTTTAAAATTCAAAAATTAACAAATCAGAACATAAAAACTAAAATCTAAATAAGGCTAAAATCTATTCTAAACTAAAAAGAAACCATTAATGATTTTTTGATTTATAAAAAAAAAAAGTAAGAACAAAAACCAAATTTGAAACTAACAGCTAATCTTAAAAAAAAGGAAAATCGATTTTTTTATTTTTAAGCTTTTTGATATTATTTTTTAAAGATCAAAATTTAAACAAAAGTTAAATAAATCTAAAACTAAATTTTAAAATCTAAAAATCTAAAATCAAAGAAACCTAGGCCAAGCTATGACCCCAAAAAAAAAGAAAATTAAATCTAAAGTCAACAGCTGATAATAATAAAAAAAATGAATCTCAATTTTTTTTTTAAGTTATTATTATTTTTTTTTCACCTTTTATATATTAAGACACACTCTATATGTATATAAAGAAGAGCTAACTCTAATCGATATATGCATATATATAAAAAAAAAGGAGCTAACACTAAACGTATTATATTGACAACCTAAAAAAAAAAATGAAGTCAAAACTTAATCACGTAAAAGTCTAAGATGTAAATGCTAAATTAAATAAAGGCTCAAACTTAGAAACCTACACATGACTGAACCTCGCTGTTAATGTATTACAAAAGTAGAGAAGTTTCAAAGTCGTATTTTATCGTGTGACTCAGGTGACAGCAAAAAAAATACGCAGGTGTGGATTGCAGGATGAATTCTTGAGGAGCTAAGAGGGATGGCAAGGGACGTTGGAGCTGCGGGTATGCTGGCAACCGCTGAAGAGAATAGAACGCACTGCGGATCCGGAGGGATGCTGTATGCAGCGCACGGGAATGGAAGGGGGAGCTGCGATGACAGTAGTAGATGGATAGTAGAAACTGGAGCAGCAGAAAGGAACAAACCGTTAAGGCTTTTCAATTTTTCTTTGCAGGCAGTTCACACAATGGAAATCACGCTGAGAGCTGGAGCTGTGTGGGGGAAATAGCTGAGCGTAAGAAGATCCAGCGTGAGGATAGCAGCTGCGTGGGAGGCAATGGATGCCACAGATTTGATTTAATGAGGTTGCATGTATGGCTTTCGGAATTGAAACGTGGAGAAATAGCTGGCGTTTGGATAGTGTTTGGAGCTTGATGAGGGACGGAGCCAGGAGATACACAAAGGGAGGGATGCGTACAGGCAGCGGGTGGATGAGCTGCGTGGTGTGAGATATGTGAAGAATAGCAGAGCCAGGACGATAGTAGCGTGACGACTGAGAAGTATGGAGAGCAGAATAATTTGAGATCCTCTGGCTTAGATGGAATCCCTGCAGATTCTTCTTCAGATAAAAATTTGTAAACCCTGGATTGCAGAAATAACACCCCTGCAAGAGATTTTTCTGATGCAATAGCAAGGAGCTGATCGAACCCTTGGACAACAAAAACAGCTTAGATAAACCTTGGAAATCTTAAGAACCCTGCAACCTTCAATAATATTTTCAGAACTTCAGATTTGCTATGAAATGCTTTAGAAAAAAAACTCTCATGCAACTCAGAAATAAACTCTAAATGATAAACCCAGAATCAAAACTGGCTAGGCTCTACAAGAGAGTGCTTTGTGGGAGTTGGCTGGTTCAGCCGAGAACGTCTCCAAACGCCCACTGATTTTCTGAATAAGGGTTTCCTGCACAACTCACTTTAACCATCAATAAACAGGGAAAAAACAATACTAGATTCCAGATACAATGGAGATACCTGCCATTATTTCAGAAATCTTATTACCATTCAAACCCTAGTAAGTGAACAAGATACTTGTGTTCAATAGTACTCTACATCAAGCTATTACTAATGGCTGAAAAATAAAATATGCAGAAAATAAAACAGCTCACAACACTTCAGGAGAGTAACACTAGCAAGATTTCAACCCCAAAGTCTTTCTTTATTAGCACCAGAAAAAGTTTACAGGAGAGCTTTCTTTAGCACAAGACTCACAGATCGAATGATCTCAAAAGACTCCTAGCACCCTATTTAAAGGAAAAATTCCCAACAGCTAGTTCGAGTGATCCATGTCAAAATGATCTCGACCGTCGATGAGGATCAAGATATCTCTTAATCTCATCCGTCAAATTTTTAATGCATTAAAAAATTTAAATTCTGCATTTATTTACTCAAAAATATTATTATTTTATTATTTTTAAGTTTTTATTTTATTTTATTATTTATTTATTTATTTATTTGTTATTATTTTTTTTATATTTTCAATTTTTTAATTTTTAATTTTTAATTTATTTTTAAATGGATCCTCGAACTTAGCCTTTGGAAAAAATTCCCTAGGACCTAGGACTTAGGACTTATGAGGGGATTAAAACATTTCCTAACCCTCAAGACACTTTATATCATGACTTTTACAATTTTACATCTCAAGGGGGAAAACCCATTTGACATAGACCCTCATAAACCACCCAGTTCTGCGACACAACTATAATCTAGCAGATTAACACACTAGGATTCCTCTAAGATTCTAATGACAAAATTCATTCTGGCTTTGGGGTTAGGCTGAAGGAAAACTCTGTCGATCATGGATCGGTGAGACAAAAAACCTTCCGGAACATAGATTATCACTAGAAAATTAGGTCCACCTAGGCAATTTACATACATGACTCAACTCTGCTAAGATTATTTACAATTCACATATGCAGACTGGGTTTAGAACATAAATTGATCAAGTTGACGATGACTGTCGAATGGCACGGACACGTCAATCAAGCGCTATCCCTTTTGCGAAGAAAAGGGGGTGTACTGCTATGGGAAGTTGACACGTAGTGGTCAACATCTGGCTCCACTTGGGGACACGTTGTTGCACTGCAGGAATGTGAGAATCTAGGATCTGCATCCACGCAACACACAACAGAAATAAGTAGCGTCCATTCAAAAATCATCATATAACATTTAAGCACATGAAAGATAGAAGCTCTTCATTTATTAACAAGGAAAATAAATCTAATCCTAAATCAGAAATAAAATGCTGAAATAACAAGGAGTAGGGTTAGAAATACAATACAAAGGATGCCCTATGGTATCAGATATCATCTTTGAAGAACAGCTTGAGCATTTGGCCATTCGCAAGTAGATCAAGTGGTTCACCATCCAATCTGCTCAAGTGGAATGAGTTTGGTCCAGCGATATCTCGAATGATGTAAGGTCCTAGCCACAAACTGTCGAACTTCTTATGTTTTCCTGGTTTCTCATTCTTGCGATCCCAAAGAAGTACCATATCTCCCACCTGCAAAGATCTAGATCAAGAGAGTTTATCAAAGCTTTTCTTAATGTTAGATTGATTTTTACATATAGCATCAAAGGCTGTCCTACGAGCTCCATCTAACTCCACAATCTGATCTATTCTATTCTGAACAACATCTTTATTAGCAGAAAAATTCTGAAGGAGCTGATAAGCTGGAAATTTAAGGTGCACAGGTAAGGTTACATCCAAGCCATAAACTAATTCAAAGGGAGATTTACCAGTAGCTTTCTTCTTAGTGATTCTATCTGCCCATAAAGCATACTTGATTTTGCTATCCCATGATCTCTTATTATCTCCTACTATCTTCTTGATAATGGTTATGAGATTCTTGTTACTTGATTCAGCCAGACCATTACCCCGAGGATAGTAATTTGATGAATGAGATAAGATAATGCCATACTTGAAACAAAAAGATGAAAACTCTGAGGAACTAAAGGCTTTGGCATTGTCAGTAGTGATCTTAGCAGGGACACCAAATCTAGTAATGATGTTATTTTCAATGAAATCCATAATAACCTTTTCAGTGGCATTCTTAGCAGGAATGGCCTCAACCCATTTAGTGAAATAATCCGTAGCAGTCAAAATCCATGAGTAGCCATTGCTAGAATTTTCATGGAACTTCCCTATGAAGTCCAGACCCCAATGCTGAAAAGGTGCCTCTACAATGACAGGTTGTAGGGGCAGGGCAACAAGCTTCTGTTTCCCAGTGAATAGTTGACAGGCTTGACAAGCTCTAACAAACTTGTGCACATCAGAAAAAATTGAAGGCCAATAATAACTAGCTCTCAGGATTTTGTGGGCAGTAGTTCTAGCAGCATAATGACCACCACAAAATCCTGAATAAAACTCAGAGATTAATTTCTTGGACTCAACGTCATCAACACACCTAAGCACTATCCCCTCAGGATTTCTCCATCCAAGGCCATCCTTCATAAGGCAATACTTAGTGGCTTTTAGTCTAAGAGCCCTTCTCTAATGAGCAGCTAAATGTTTAGGACATGCAAGATTCATCAAGTAATAAACTGTCCTGGTACCACTCATGCTTTGCTAATCTTTGCAATTCTGGCGAAGATAGATCGCTGAGACAAAACAAACCAAGAGTCTTTTTGTTACCTTCAGTCTACATTTGAGCCAAACCTTGGCCTTTGACTAGCTTGGTGGGTCTGATCTCTAAATCATATTCCTGTATTTTAGTAACCCACCTAGCACGAGTCGCTAAGCAATCGGTTTGAGTTAATATATCTTTAACAGCAGAATGTGGGACGAAAGCAATGATTTTAGAATTAACCCACATAAGTTTTGAAATGCTTAAGAGACTTGACCAAGGCATAAGCCTGCTTTTCCATGGTATTGTACTTCAATTCAGAATTTTGAAGTGCTCTACTCATGAAAGCAATAGGCTGCTCGTGACCATCTTTATTCTTTTGTAGCAGATCACCAGCAATGGTATCTTCGGAAGCGAAAGAAAAAATCATGAAATCCTTGGAATAATCGGGACTAACTAAGACAGGAGCTCTTGCAATAGCACATTTGATTTCTTGAAAAGCCTTTTTGCCGTCTTCTTGCCAAACAAATTTTTCATCTTTCTTTAGAAGACTTTGAATAGGCTTAGTTATTTCTGCGTAATTTGGAATAAATCTTCTAATAAAATTTGTCTTTCCAAGGAAAGACTGAAGGGATTTATGATTATGAGGAAGAGGAATCTTTTGGATTGCTTCAGTTCTTTCAGGATCAATCATGATTCCATCCTTAGAAATGCTATGGGCAAGTAATTTCCCTTCTGTTACTCCAAAAATAGACTTAGATGGATTCAAAGAAATCCCGTATTCTCTACATCTGTCGAAACCCTGCCTAAGATGATTTACATGACTTATACCATCTTTAGAAAAAACAGTAAGGTCATCTTGGTAAATCTCAATAAATTTCCCGATTAACCCCTTGAAGGCATAATCCATAGCCCTTTGGAATGTAGCCCCAACGTTTGTTAATCCAAACGGCATTCTTATGTATTCAAAGGTACCCCATGGTGTGGTGAATGTGGTTTTATGACGATCTTCCTTTTTAACCCATACCTGATTGTATCCAGAAAAACCATCTAGCAGCGACATCATTCCAGAACCGGTTACTCTTTGCAACAAAGTCTCCATGTTTGGCAAAGGGTAATTATCTTTCTTGCATGCTAGATTAAGGTTTCGAAAATCGACACAAAGCCTTATCGTACCATTCTTTTTCCTAACAATCACCAGATTTGAACACCATGTCGAATGCCTGGTTTGAGCGATAATTCCTGCTGCAAGCATTTTCGCAAGCTCTTTCTAAACCAAAGGGGCTAATTTAGGATTAATTTGCCTAAGTTTTTGGCGAAAGGGTTTAGCATTTTCATCTTTTAAGGGGATAGTATGTTCCATGACATCTTCCCTATAGCCCTTTAATTCATCATAAGAAAAAGCTAAAACATCTCGATATTCGCGAAGTAAATTAGTTAACTTTTTTCTTTCCTCCACACTAGTACCTCTACCAATTTTAACAATCTTTGGGTTTTCAGAAGTACCAATGTTTATCTCGAGATATTCGCCTGGGTCCATCTTATTTTCTTCTCTCAACTTCGTGGCATCATGCCGATCAAAATGTTGCTCTAAGGCAACCACATTCCTAGGAGTAGGATTTATGATATGCTCATAATTTAAAGATCCATCCTCCTGAGAATCTATCCGGAAATCTTCAAACTCATCCAAACTATTAAGAAAACGAATGACCTGTTTTTCATCATTAAAGACCTGCCAATGCTCTGAGTTATCTGGAACAGATGGTCTAAATATTACTTCCATTTTGATCTTATCATTAATTAGCTCATCAGATAACTGGAAAGTAGTAGCAGCTATGGCAAGCTCATCTGCCAAACTATTTTGCTCTCTTGAGATAGATTTGAGGTCAAGGGCATCAAAGTGCTCCATAGTATCCCACACAAGATTTCGATAATTTCTCAATCTTTGATTTTTACATGTGAATTTATTCTTAAGCTGCATGATAATTAAATCAGAATCCCCCTTAATGCTAAGCAACTTTTTTTTCCAAAGAAAAAATCTGTAACCTTTTATTAAAAAATGAAAAGTTACAATTGCAGATGCATGATGCATTTCCGTAAGCTGCCCAGTGGGCTCAAGTGCCATGGCACCCTTCGCAACGTTATAGAACTAACGAGCAAAAAATGATGAGAAAAGAAGAGAGAGAGAGAGGAGAGGAGTGAAAGTAAAGGAAAACTAAGAATCACTTCAGGTTTTCCTTCCTTTTTTCTTTTCGACCTTGCGCCACTCTCCTTGAGTGGGCTCGATCGAGGCTATGACTAGCTGTGTTTCTACTTTCTGTGTGCCTAATTCCTTGTCTGAATCTGATGTGTCTGATTGATGGTGCCGCTTTATCCCTCCCATGATCTGGTCGTCTGTAGTCTTCTCTGCCTGATTTGGATAAAGCTGTGATGTCTTGTTGTCTGGTGTGGTTCCCTTCTGATTTCCCATTTCTTGGGAGACCTCCCCTTTTTCTGTGGTGGTATCTTCCTCTTCGGCTTCTGATTCTTCATCTTCTGAGACCGGAGGGGAAAAGAGCCATCCTTTCTTCTGTTTTCCTTTCTGCTTCCTTTTGCTGTTTACTTTTTTAGCTTCTGGACATGTGCTTTGCAGGTGCCCTGTTTGTCTACAGAGTCTGCACCTAAAAGCAGTATTTTCGTAGTCTAATGTTTGCAGCCAGTTTTGTTGTTTGTAGATCAGCCTTATGTTGTCCGGTAGCCCTTTACTTAGATCCACTTCCACACAAATTCGTGCATAAGTGAAAATCCTTTCATCAATCCTTTCCGTATCTGTTTTGATGTATTTCCCTATGCTGTTCCCGATTCCTTCTAATACTCGTTCGCTCCAGAAGTGTAGGGGAAGGTTGTGTAAACGGACCCAGACCGACATTTTGGAGACTGTCATTTTGTTTGGATCGAAATCTGTAAACCATGGGGTCATGAACAGCCCCGCCGTTCCCCAAAACCAAGGCCCAGCATTGAGGATTGTATCTCTGGCTTCCCTGGATGCAAATCTGACTATGAAGAAACCTTTGGAGCATAGGTGTATCTCGCATTCCATGGTCCAATTGACAAAAATCCAATGAAATAGCTTCGTAGGTGTTGGCCAAAAGCTGTTGAATCGGCATATTAGGGCCTGCGATTCATATGTCTCAACATAGTTATCCAACCCTGTGGGATCAACATTTAGGGCTGGGGTTTGCCCTAACTGATCTACTATGTATGGCCGAGGTGTGTATCCGCCTTGATCTGGGGAGGATCCCGTTTCTCTGTTGCCTTGGAGAATATTTTTATAGGATGGAGCTCCTTTAGAATTTTGCTGGGGTGCTGTTTTCCCCTTTTCCCCTCCTGTGTTGCTCGGCTGTCCCTGAGATGGTGCACCTCCTCTCAGCCTGAGATTCAAGACAATAGTTTCTCCTGGGCTGATCTCGTAGCTCCCCAAGGTTCTATTGTCCTGGAGAGACCTCCTGCCACTGACTAAATGTTGGATCTGGCCGGGGTAGCCAGTCAATGCACAGATCTGCTGCTTTAACAGCGAAACATCGCTATCTCCACTTACCCAGATTAAGATAGATTTCTTTTCAGGGGTATTAATGAAAATCTGGAAACGGTTATTGGTTACCTGATGTCTGCAATTATGCTGAGTTCCTACTCTGCCTGGGACGGTGACGTTGCTGGTTGCCTTGTGATCTGGTTGTCGGCGTTCTTCCAGATCTGAGCTGCCATTGAGATCTGGCCTCCTGTTGGTTCGATCTTCCATTTGCGTGACAGGGTCTACATACCCTCTGCTCAAACTATGCATTTCCCCACCGATCCGCTGCCTAGGTTCTGGGTAAGCTTGAGACTTGCTCAGATAGGGTAGATCCAGCCTGTGGCTACAAAGATTGGGCCATGCAGATGTGTGATGAAGCAGATCTGCTACATGCAGACCCATATCTTTGCATGCAAGGGGCAACTGCAGGGAGGAAGACCAGATCGACGGCAGGCTGACGGATCCTGCAAAAAACAAGCCATAACCTAACGATTTTCTGCCCCCGAAATGGGATCTGAACCCAAAAACGCAAATTGTCTGCAGATCTCTGATCTCGTTACGCTTCTCGGACTTCGACTTCAGATCTTCCTTTGATATGTTTAGCCCTTCGTGCGAAAACGCTACGCCGAGGCCGTCAAGGATTTTCCTGGCGTTTGGCCATAAGATCAATACCATACCGGTTGCTTGGGGATCCGAATAGCCCAGCTTTGCGTTCTTGAGGCCGCTCCTGAAGAGCGCTATGGCTGTGGCCGCTCCTGCCTCGCCGCCTCCAACTGCCATATTGGCATTGAGTCGATTCCCATGGCAAGAGATAAACGCTGCGTTGGCCATCTACGGAACCCTGTAAATCCTCCAAAAGCTGTATCGTTATCCAATCGACTTTTCTTTGCCCATAATGCTAAGCAACTTAATCTTCAAAGATTTTGCCAATTCAAGACCCAACAATATAGCCTCATATTCAGCGACATTGTTGGTTGCTTCAAATTCTAATCGATAGGCAAACTTGAAAATGTGATCAAGGGGAGATTTAAGCACTATTCCAGCACCTTTACCATGCCTAGACGATGCACCATTGAATGACATGTACCAAACTCTATCATTGAGATCCTTAATCTTATCATCGAGAGGAGTTATGAAATTAGACATGATGGCATAGTTCCCAATGTTAGAGTGCTCTTTGATTATCTCGTTGTGAGGTCTCTTAGGATCTTCGACATGAAATTTTCTTTCGGGCTCTCTATTTAGTCTTACAAAACCATCACCCATAGGAGAAGGAATCATAGCATATGACCAATTCATTTGAATACTTCCTCCTAGATCAGAGGTCCTCTTTCTGGATAAAAGCATACCCCAGGCATCAGGCACATCCACAACGACAATATCCATGACAATCATGATGTCTGGGTAAACTGATAGATGAACTTGCAAATCTTTGATCAAACCATGCACTTCAATTTTCTTAGAATCCATGGCACATATGTTATAGTAGGGTCTAGAAACTCTTAAGTTAAGCTGTTCCATGACCCTTTTAGTCATTACACAAGCTGATGCACCAGAATCCAACATGCAATTATTCAATTTATATCCATTAACTAATAAGGTGATAAAGAAAGGCTGGTGATCTTTGTTATCTGCATCTAAGCTTTGCAAATATATGGGAGCATCATGATAGTCAACTTCCTGATTCTTCTGTTGAGAAATATTTACTTGAGGACCTTGGATAGCTTTTAGTAACTTATCTCTTTGGGAAGGGATTTTAGCAATCTCGGAGACAGGAACCCAGATTTTTGCATTGTTAAACCAACTTCCCAAATCGACATCTAATCCAGAGTTTAAACCAGGGTTAAAAGTTCGAGGGGGAATTTGATTCTCGCTTTGATCTTTATCCCTTCTCTGGTATGTCAAACCTTTATCTCTAGCAATTTCCAAGATTTGCTCGGGAGAGGGTTTTTCACCATATAACCTAGCCAAAATGTCATCTTCATTTTCAAGGTTATTTATACTAAGAGCTGATGAAGGATTCATAACATCACGACTATTTTCCTTGACCTCTATCCAATCATCCATAGACAAAGGAAACTTGCTACCTACCACATTTATTTGATCACCTGTCCCAAACATTCCATTATCCAAGATTCTTCTAACAATAGGGCAAGTGGCCTCTTCATGAAGAGCATCACAAACCCGACAATAAGGAGGAGCGTTATCAACCAAATTAGTTATTGGATTAGGAGGTCTCTGCTCACTAGATTGACCCTTCTTTTGCCAATTGTTATTTCTGTTATTATTATTTCGAGGTTGGAAGTTTTGCGTTTGTGTTCTTTCCATTTGAATCAACCTATTCTGCAAAGTGGCTATCTCCTTGTTAGGATTAATTTCCATGGTTTCAATCTTTTGGAGCAATTTGAGAACAAGTTAGATTTCAGGCTCTTGAACTGCTTTTCCTTTAGGTTCTTTTAGTTTCGTAGCAGTCCTATCAAAACCTAGGATCTCAGACTTCCCAGATGCCTCCTTGTCCTTTTCAAGCTCGATAGCTAAAACCTGGCACTCCCTATAATCATTAAGTCTAGCACGCCTTAATTCATAAGATGGCTCAGGACTAAAGGCATCAATGTAAAAATCTCGAAGAGATTTGTCGGTAGGTTTATAGTCCTGAGGTAATTCTTTAATAATATCGTTAAACCTTTTATTAAATTCTTCAATGGTTTCATTTTCTCTCCTTTTGGTTATGTTGATAGCTTTCACAAGGCGTCTTCCTTCTCTCTTATCTCCATATTTTTCCTTAAAGGCATTAACAATCGATTGTAAGGAATCAAATGAATTTTGAGGCTTTTTAGTAAACCAATCTAAAGCATCACCCTCCAAGGTTAGAACAAAAAGGGTCATTTTAACATCTTCATGATTAAAATCAGCGGCCCTTGCGTACTTCCCCAGCCATGAATTAAAAGCTTTCAGATGTGAATTAGCACTGACTGCGTTATCTCCCTGAAAGATAGGCAATTTATCCATTCCATGCTTTGGAGTATCATTAGGATAACCCTGAATGTTAGCAAAGTTACACGGGGCGAATATATCCATGATGTTGTGCTCAACTGGACTAGTAAAAAGCAAATCGATATCAGAGAGGGCTTCTTGTCCGAGCTTAACAAGAAGTGTACGAGAAGAGAGTTTGTGTAATCGTACCCTGAGAGCCCTTTCAGGATCAGGTGCAGGATTGCACAGACTGCTTGGATGTCTTCTAGTATACACTCTTGTAGATAATATGTGAAGTGGAGTCGCCACCCGGACAGGAAGTGAAACACGGAAAAGCTCGAAAGGAAAGCACCAAGGATAGAAAAACTCTGTCCCCGACAACGACGCGAAAAAAAGGTGTCGCACAGATTGTCACGACAACGCTAAGACCGGGGGCTGTCACCCTGATCCCCAATCTCTCCGTTTAACCTTGTCTCCCGCGGCTAAGGGGGGTAGATGCTATGGGAAAATGAATGTCCAATTGTGAATCAGTTGGGTTGGAAGACACGAAGAGAAACCAACACTAAATTGATTTTATTAAATTAATAGACCAGTGCCTTATAAAATAAATGATTAAACAATTATTTATCAAATGCTGCAGAGATATGAACTCATTAACAATCGTTTTACCATCAAACAACAAAGATTAACTTTTACCACATGCGAGATAATCAATAAATGCTTAATGGCTTAATGATACTCCAGCAATTAAAATTTCGAAAGACAAAGTGCTTCAACCATGTAAAATGCTAACCAGAGATGAACATTAAAGCATGTTAAACATTAATTCCCACATCAAAATTTTAGCTTCAGTAGAAAAGATAAAACATAAGAAATTCCTGAGCCAAAATATATATATATATATATATATATATATATATATATATATAGATATATATATATTTAAATAAAACAGAAATCTAAATAGATAAAACTACAAGACAAAAATTTTTATATTTAAATGAAAAACTAAACAAAATAACTGAAATCCTAAAAGAACTTTTTTTTTTTTTTTTTTTTCTTTTAATTCAAAAATTAACAAATCAAAACATAAAAACTAAAATCTAAATAAGGCTAAAATCTATTCTAAACTAAAAAGAAACCATTTATGATTTTTTATATTTTATATTTTTTATGATTTTTTGATTTATTAAAAAAAAAAAAGTAAGAACAAAAACCAAATTTGAAACTAACAGCTAATCTTAAAAAAAAGGAAAATCGATTTTTTTATTTTTAAGCTTTTTGATATTATTTTTTAAAGATCAAAATTTAAACAAAAGTTAAATAAATCTAAAACTAAATTTTAAAATCTAAAAATCTAAAATCAAAGAAACGTAGGCCAAGCTATGACCCCAAAAAAAAAGAAAATTAAATCTAAAGTTAACAGCTGATAATAATAAAAAAAATGAATCTCAATTTTTTTTTTAAGTTCCTATTATTATTTTTTTTACCTTTTATATATTAAGACACACTCTATATGTATATAAAGAAGAGCTAACTCTAATCGATATATGCATATATATAAAAAAAAGGAGCTAACACTAAACGTATTATATTGACAACCTAAAAAAAATGAAGTCGAAACTTAATCACGTAAAAGTCTAAGATGTAAATGCTAAATTAAATAAAGGCTCAAACTTAGAAACCTACGCATGACTAAACCTAGCTGTTAATGTATTACAAAAGCAGAGAAGTTTCAAAGTCGTATTTTATCGTGTGACTCAAGTGACGGCAAAAAAAATACGCAGGTGTGGATTGCAGGACGAATTCTTGAGGAGCTAAGAGGGATAGCAAGGGACATTGGAGCTGCGGGTATGCTGGCAACCACTGAAGAGAATAGAACGCGCTGCGGATCCGGAGGGATGCTGTACGCAGCTCACGGGAATGGAAGGGGGAGCTGCGATGACAGTAGCAGATGGATAGTAGAAACTGGAGCAGCGGAAAGGAACAAGCCGTTAAGGATTTTTGATTTTTCTTTGCAGGCAGTTCACACAATGGAAATCACGCTGAGAGCTGGAGCTGCATGGGGAAATAGCTGAGCGTAAGAAGATCCAGCGTGAGGATAGCAGCTGCGTGGGAGGCAATGGATGCCACAGATTTGATTTAATGAGGCTGCATATATGGCTTTTGGAATTGAAACGTGGAGAAATAGTTGGCGTTTGGATAGTGTTTGGAGCTTGATGAGGGACGGAGCCAGGAGATACACAAAGGGAGGGATGCGTACAGGCAGCGGGTGGATGAGCTGCGTGGAGTGAGATATGTGAAGAATAGCAGAGCCAGGACTATAGCAGCGTGACGGCTGAGAAGTATGGCGAGCAGAATAATTTGAGATCTTCTGGCTTAGATGGAATCCCTGCAGATTCTTCTTCAGATAAAAATTTGTAAACCCTGGATTGCAGAAATAACACCCTTGCAAGAGATTTTTCTGATGCAATAGGAAGGAGCTGATCAAACCCTTGGACAACAAAAACAGCTTAGATAAACCTTGGAAATCTTAAGAACCCTGCAACCTTCAATAATATTTTCAGAACTTTGGATTTGCTATGAAATGCTTTAGAAAAAAACTCTCATGCAACTCAGAAATAAACTCTAAATGATAAACCCAGAATCAAAACTGGCTGGGCTCTACAAGAGAGTGCTTTGCGGGAGTTGGCTGGTTCAGCCGATAACGTCCCCAAACGCCCACTGATTTTCTGAATAAGGGTTTTCTGCACAACTCACTTCAACCATCAATAAAGAGGGAAAAAACAATACTAGATTTCAGATAAATGGAGATACCTGCCATTATTTGAGAAATCTTATTACCATTCAAACACTAGTAAGTGAACAAGATACCTGTGTTCAACAGTA
This sequence comes from Pinus tabuliformis, assembly GCA_031772625.1. NCBI lineage: Eukaryota > Viridiplantae > Streptophyta > Pinopsida > Pinales > Pinaceae > Pinus > Pinus tabuliformis. Next base: position 677,138,771 of record CM062817.1, read on the forward strand.
CTCTACATCAAGCTATTACTAATGGCTGAAAAATAAAATATGCAGAAAATAAAACAGCTCACAGCACTTTAGGAGAGTAACACCAGTGAGATTTCAACTCCAAAGTCTTTCTTTATTAGCACCAGAAAAAGTTTACAGGAGAGCTTTCTTCAGCACAAGACTTACAGATCGAATGATTTCAAAAGACTCCTAGCACCCTATTTAAAGGAAAAATTCCCAATAGCTAGTTTGAGTGATCCATGTCAAAATGATCTCGACCGTCGATGAGGATCAAGATATCTCTTAATCTCATCCGTCGAATTTTTAATGCATTAAAAAATTTAAATTCTGCATTTATTTACTCAAAAATATTATGATTTTATTATTTTTAAGTTTTTATTTTATTTTATTATTTATTTATTTATTTATTATTATTTATTTTTATATTTTCAATTTTTTAATTTTTAATTTTTAATTAATTTTTAAATGGATCCTCGAACTTAGCCTTTGGAAAAAATTCCCTAGGACCTAGGACTTAGGACTTATGAGGGGATTAAAACATTTCCTAACCCTCAAGACACCTTACATCATGACTTTTACAATTTTACATCTCAAGGGGGAAAATCCATTTGACATAGACCCTCATAAACCACCCAGTTCTGTGACACAACTATAATCTAGCAGATTATCACACTAGGATTCCTCTAAGATTCTAATGACAAAATTCATTCTGGATTTGGGGTTAAGTTGAAGGAAAACTTTGCCGATCATGGATCAGTGAGACAAAAAACCTTCCGGAACGTAGATTATCACTAGAAAATTAGGTCCACCTAGGCAATTTACATACATGACTCAACTCTGCTAAGATTATTTACAATTCACATATGCAGACTGGGTTTACAACATAAATTGATCAAGTTGACGATGACTGTCGAATGGCACGGACATGTCAATCAAGCGCTATCCCTTTTGCGAAGAAAAGTGGGTGTACTGCTATGGGAAGTTGACACGTACTGGTCAACAGGATGTTCATCATCATCAATGGCTGTTGCTGAAGCATGCTGCTTGCCTTTCCTCTTCTTATCACTCTTCCTTTCAGGGCATTGGATTTTATAGTGACCAAGCTTGTGACAATGAAAGCATTGAATCTTTGACATATCCTTCTTCTTTTGATCATGATCGGGAGCAAGTTGGAGCATAAAACTTCTGGATAAACAGAAATATATATGGAAATATTTTATTAAAGAGATGAAATTACAGATGATGATGTTTTACAATGGGGTTTCCTGGCTTATATATTGCCATGGGCACCCTTTGGGAAAGGGCATGATCTTATGATCGTGCCCTTTCGTCTAATTTAACTGAAAATTAAATAATAAACCTAAACTAACTAATTTTTACATAACATTGCCTTCCTCTCGAAAGAATGCTTTGTCCTCAAAGCATATGTAACGACGGATGTTGTTGACAAAATTCTTCATTCTCTAAAGAAGCGTTTTCTTCGGGTAAGTTCTTCCACTTGACCAGATATTCCAAGATGATCAAAGTCACACACTTTAAAAGGTCTTGGATTAATCTCTCAATTTCTGTTTTTTGGAGATGTGGATATCGTTATGGCTTGATGTTGACGGCGTCTAACCCTGCCTTGACTTCTATTCTATGCTTAATTTCCCTATTAGGCGACATCTTCATAGGTAGGTCTTGAAATACTTTTTCATGCTTCCGAATCAGATCCTGTATCTCTGGTGACTCTTCTCTGGTCATATTTGTAGATAACATTTCTAACTGGTGACATTGTACTACATAAGCAGGTGCTCCTTTTCGACTTAACTTCATCATCTGAGATGATGATACAACTTGATTTTCGGGTGCTTGGAATCCATGTAGTTTGTACTTCTGACCTCCCCATTTGAATTTTATAAATTGTACTTGATGGTTGGCGGCATAAGTACCTAAAGTTCGTAGCCATTGGATACCTAAGACTACATCTACTCCTCCTAACGGTACCGTGAAGAATGGAGACTCTAGATTAAAGCCTTGAATCTGCAAATTGACCTTATGGCATTTTCCCACCTTTTCAATCTTCTTACCGTTTGCTATCATCACTTTCATGTTTGGTAAGGGAAATGAAAAGATATTGAGTCTCTTTGCCACAGTTGCATCTAAAAAATTGTGTGTGCTTCCAGAGTCGATGAGAACCACTACATTGTTTTTCTTTATGTGTCCTTTTAACTTCAAGGTCTGAGGTTGTGATATACCTGTCATCGCTGATAATGACACTAGCGGAATACTTCCGTCATCTAATTCTGGTGAGAATTCTGGGGCTTCTTCTGTGTCTTCTATGTCATAATATTCACTGTTTGAATCATTGGTTGCTTCACAATTATATAGGTTCTTTGGTTCTTTTCCTTTAGCACATCTATGTTTGGGGTCCCATTTCTCACCACAGCGTTTACATTTACCCTCTTTTATCCTTTGCATCTCCACATTAGATTTTTCATCTTCACGACGATGTGGTGGAACATATCTTGTATTATTTGAGTCCACATACTGGGGTATCCTTCGTCTTGCATAAGCTTTTTCCGCTTTTGACCAAAATATTGGTTCGGATTTCTTTTCGGCTGTTTTTGCTTTTCGTCTTGCTACTTCTATAGATGTAATGTCATGCATCTCAAGCTCTGCTTGTAAATGGGTTTTGAGTCCCGAGATGTATGACTGAATTAGACGAGATTCTGATAACCCAGGTACTCGTGTTACTAAGGTCTCCCATTCTTGAGTGTATTCATCCACACTTCCTTTTTGTCGTAATTTGATGAGTTTTGAAAAGAATTCTTCTTCCTTTACACCTTGGAATCTTTTGAAGAATGCATCTTTAAATTTTCTCCAGCTAATGACGTGTGTTGTCTTTTTCCACCACATATACCAGTTATATGCTTCTCCTTCCATTTTCATGGATGCATGTCTGAACTTTTCGTCATCGTCGGTGATGTCATATATCTCAAAGTATTCTTCTGCTTTATTTATCCATGCAACATTGTTTTTTTCGTTTTCATCGAATTTAGGCATCTCAACCTTTGCCCTCTTCTGGTATGTGGCTAATGGTTGAGCAAAAAGAGGTTGTTGATTAGTAAAGTTATTCCAGAGTTGCTTGTTTGTAAAGGCTGTGTTACTCGCTTCTTGGTGGGGTGTCGCTGATTTTTTTGGAGATTCAACTTTGTCATGAGAGTCTATTGACTTTGTTGAATCAAACGAGATGTGTTCTTGATTCTCTTCACTTTCTTTTAATAGCTCTTCGGGTGTACAATTCGACCTTTTACACAGAAGTCTCAGCATTGTTAAGGCATCTCTGATGTTTACTTCTGTTTGGACATGTTGACTTTCCATCTTTATCTCTATTCGATTTGTCGTATCTTGAAGATTTTTGATTTTGTCCACTTGCTCCCCAAGCTTGATCTCGAATTCATTTAGTCTTTTATTGACCTCATCGTGGTTGCTATTTATCTTATGCTCTGCATCCAACAACTTTTTTTGGAAATCCGCCATTGTCATTGTCGACATTGAGCGGGTTTGCGGGGGCGTGTATTTATTTGCCAGCTAAAATATTTTTCCTCCCCCTATTTTTTTTTTATTAGCTAAAATAATTTTTATACATATAAATTTTAATTAATTAAATTAATATATATATATATATATATATAACTTTTAATTAATTAAAATAAATTTAATTAATTAAATTATTTGTATTGTATATAATATATAATATAACTATATATATATTATAAATATATATAACCACGGTTTCACTGATACAGTTTCCAACTATATACTATATGTATATAAAATTATATATAATATATAATTTTTAATATAATATAGTTATATATATTATATAATATATAATTTTTAATATAATTTAATTATATATATTATACATATATAATAAAACTCTTATCGACTTTAACTTGGAGCGACACGACGGTTTGAACGGATCAACAAGACAGACGTGGGCAGTAATAAAGAAACAGAGCGATGAGGAATAGCGGACAGTGGCGGCTGTAACAATTTCGGAAGGCGGAAGCGTGTGGCAGACGACTTGCAGGGTTGAAGAACAAGGCGTTGGCTGGCAGCGTCTACAGAAAACGGTGGTGGAAGGAAATAACACTATCAGAACGCAAACTTCTGTGTATTTGCAGGTGGACAAGCGAGAATCGACCCGCTCTGATACCAATGGAGCATAAAACTTCTGGATAAACAGAAATATATATGGAAATATTTTATTAAAGAGATGAAATTACAGATGATGATGTTTTACAATGGGGTTTCCTGGCTTATATATTGCCATGGGCACCCTTTGGGAAAGGGCATGATCTTATGATCGTGCCCTTTCGTCTAATTTAACTGAAAATTAAATAATAAACCTAAACTAACTAATTTTTACATAACACAAGTCTTCTACCTGTATTCCTTCTCTGAAATCTTCCAAAATTTCTTCTTCCTCTACCATTCTTTGCATGAGCTACAAATGCCTGAGATTCACCATCTTGAGCTCTCTGAATCTTCCCTTTTGATATTAGCCTAGATTCCTCTTGAGTACATGTAGTCCATAGTTGATCAAACTTTGGAATTTTTGATTTGCCACAAATGCTTGATACAAATGAATCCCATGAATCTAGAAACCCATTAAGAGTCATAGTCACAAGTTCTGATTCATCAATATTTTCTCCAATGGCTTTGAGTTGATCTCTTAACTGAGGTATCGTCGTAAAGTAGGAAGCCACTGTATCTGATATAGACATCTGCATATCACAAAGTTGATTCCTCAAAGTCATGTTTTGACCAATATTTTTGACTTCATACAATCTCACTAGAGCATCATACATTTCCTTTGAAGTCTTCACCCTAGAAACAAATGGAATTAAATGATCTTTGATGGATTCAACAAGAATCCTCTTGGCCTTAATTTTAGTCTTCTTGTGATTAGCGTTTCCCTCAACATCTTGAGGTTTAGTAACCTTGCCTTCCACATATTCCATCACATCATTTTCTTGAAGAATGAGATCTATTTTGGTCCTCCAAGCCCTATAATTTGATGCACCTTCCAACTTATTTTCAGCCTTAATAGAGGGAGCCATCTAGTCAAAGATCTGATAAAAAACTTGATTGCAGAAAGTTGTCTTCACGAAGTGATCTCACTGATTTTCTTCACCAAAGCTCTGAAACCATGTTGATTTTCTAGCATTAAGTAGACAAGCATAATTTTCTGCCACTGATAATTACTTCTAATGATATTTTTTGAACATTCCAGAATATCATTAAGCAATTACACTTCAGAAAATTCAACTATAAATGCAATAGAAACAATAGAGATCACAGTAGAACAATAGACACTTGAAATTTCACCTGGGAATCCCAACCTTGGGAGAAAACCCATCAATCATTTCTAGGAGAAATAATTATTGAATTGAACAAAGGTACAATCTGATTTTTCCAGTCAAACTTGGTCTACCTAACCACATAAACTAACAAGGTCAAACCTGGTACAACTAGCTAGAAATTCAGTGATTCTATTGCCAAGAAATCTCGATCAACTCTGCCCAGACCACGATCAAACTGCCCTAGACAACGCTCTGTCAACTACTGTCAACTCTGCCCATAATTGCGATCAAACAGAAGTTGGTCAACTATGGGGAACCTTGCCCAGAACTGTGGTCAGCTATGTCCAGAAGGAAGCTTGGTCAAATGTGTAGAATTTCAGTCAAATAGTCCAGTCAAAGCTGCTGTCAAACAGATCAGAAGAGGGCTTAGTCAACATTGGTCAAACAAATCCTTAGACTTCTCTCTTCTTTGCACATCTGAACAAAAGATTAGTTGTTGTGTGATCTGAATTGGTGCCAAGGAGGTCGAATGATGTATTTATAGTGGTCAAAGTAAGTCGCTTTTGACTAAGGGTCAAACCCATTCAACAGGTGGGGCTGACCTGTCTGTTTGGAGCCTTTGAATTAAAAAGATAGTTTTCTTTCTTTTAATTTGAATACCGACTGTAACTACCAAAAAATCAACATGTATAAGTTCTAGAGAACCTCGTGGAATGTAAGAGGATTGATATCACTAGATACCTTGACAAATCTTGATCAAAAGACTCGCAAAAGAGATTGCTACCCTTCAATTATGAATATGCCCTATCAAATCTACCCCTACCCACAAAATCCTTTGTCTCTCTAGGACAGATAATTTCTCTCAAACAAGATTTACATAAGTCTCCTCGTCAGGGTTGCGGGGGAGTGCCCCCCCCCTCCCCCTCATGACTCTGTTGTCGCGCGGATTGACACGACAACGCTCAAATCGGGGGCTGTCACTCTGATCCCCGATCCCTCCGTTTAAGCCTGTCTCCCGCGGCTAAGGGGGGTAGTCCCTGTGAGATGATGAGACCAACTGTCGACCAGTTGGTTGGGAGACACGAGACACGATATGAAAAGCACTAGATGGATTTGATTAATTGAGCAGACCAGTGCCTTAAGAGATTATTATTACAATGATTACTTGTTAAATGATAAGAAAGATGAACCGTGAACCAATGTTTTACAACTCGGACTCGGACTCGGACTCGGCCGAGGATCGACTCGGACTCGGACTCGGACTCGGTAATGACTCGGCCGGCTCGATTTCAATGACTCGGTCGTTGTAAAAAATACATTAAATATTTATTTTTTTTTATAAAAAAACATAATTTCTCTAAAAAATACATTAAAAAATACATTAATTTCTATAATTTTTATAAAAATACATTAAATAAGCATCATTTCTCTATGTATAACTAAAATCAATAAATTTACTGTTATCTGACCAGTTAGATGACCCTAGAAAGTAGTACAGCAACTTCAGTTGTAAGGAAGGAAGAGAAGTTTCAGTCTCATTAATGCTTGGGCTTCTGCTAACCAGGAAGTCAAATTCCAATCTCCTTTTGTGGAAGCTTTCAAAAACAACTGATCAACCACACTACCATGAAGGAATATTCATCAACTAAATGGTGTCTCTAGTTCATGAAAATTGAATGAAAGGCAGGAATTCTGTTTCAATGAACTTTATAAAGTACACTATCAAGAAACATCCAATCAAATGAATTTGATGGTTCATAATTTTAAAATGCATCCATTCTTTACTTGTATACACTATTTCCCTTGTACCATATGTTAATCTGAAGCATCTCTTAGCATGTTCAAAGAATGAGTGTATTTAACAGACAAGCTGCTTTTGTCTCAGCGAGTCAGCATTTAGGCTATCAATGGATTTGCTGGCATATGTTACCTCCCAGTACTAGCCATAATTATGGGTCAACCTTATGTAATTTAAGGCTCCAGGAACTCATTACTATGACAGAATGTTCATGGGGCCTCCATTCTCAGCATTACCTCTATTTGTGCTCTCTCTGAGTTGCGAGAAATGTATCAAATCTTTAATTTCATCCAATGAAGCTAAGACTTTAAAGTTTATATATATCTCTGGAAAGGCTTTAAGCAACGACAATAAAGCTATACAACCTCCATGTTTTTCAAGCACTAAAATGGATTGAGAATAGAGGATGATCCCCACCTCAACTGGCATTTCCTCAGCTAAACACAATACCGTTTATAGTTGACTCGGACTCGGACCCGGCCGGGTTGACCGAGTCAGCTATGACTCGGCCGAGTCATTGGCTGACTCGGCCGAGTCATAGCTGACTCGGCCAGCCGAACCGGGTCATGGGCCGGGTCAAAAAAATTTGCAATGAAACGGATTGAAACGGCCGTTTCCGTTTCGGTTCGGCCGTTTCGTAAAACACTGGCGTGAACAACAATCATTTGTCATCAAAAGGTATCAGTGAAATCACATAACCAAAACGATATCCAGCGACCGAGAATTTTTTAGAAGATAAATGCTTAAAATCACCATGAGTCATAAATTATTAACCAGACATCGTATTCGTATCTCGGCTTGAAAATTTTAGATCTCAGCATGAAAGATGATAAACCCCGAAAATGACTGGATCTGACGAAGAAAATTTTCCACAAAATATTTTATATTTTTTCAAATTTTTTTTTTTTTTTTTTTTTTTTGAACTAAAAAGGAAAATTCTAAATCTAAACCTAAACCTTAAAAATCCCTTTAAGAAATATTTTTTGTATTTTTATTTTATTTTAAAACCAAAATAAAACAAAAATTTAAATCCTAAAAATCTAAAACATTAAATCTAAACGAAAACTAAATATTAAAATCTATATAAAACAAAAACTGAACTAAATATAAATTAAAATCAATCTAAAATCTACGTTAATTTGAACTAAATTTCTAAAATTTAAAATCTATTAACAAAACATAAAACTAAAACCGAAATTTTAAAATAGCTAAAATCTAAATCAAAACATTACAAAATCTAAACTAAAATGAACCCTTACGCATATATACATTTAACCAAATGAAACTAGAACTAAAAAAAAAAAAAAAAAAACGTAACCAAAAAAATCGATTTTATTACCTACGCCTATGCTAAACCAACGCATTTACAATGGAAAACGCATGTATCTAATCCAAATAGACTCAAGAGGCCAGCCACGGATACATATCAAATCAGAAACCATCAAAAAGGAAATCGAAAAATAGACCATGCATAACCTGGCACGGCGTGAAGCACAATGATCGAAGGCGTGAAAGATTTCTTCGGCAGGCACAGGAGAAAAAGGATCAGCTCAAACGCAGTTTCTTACGGATCAATACCTGAGCAATCCGACGTTGCCTGCGCTGAACACATTCAAAACAGCTTCGACCAGAATACGATTCCGCTCACTTTACAAAGGGGTTTCAATAACGATTGCAGGCCTGTCAACAATATTTAAACAAATCTTCGAATGCTGGGTGTATATAGGATGGCAGCGGTGATCTGCGTGGATGAATTTGAGGTTGATAACCAAATATGAGTTCACATAAGCCGTAACAGTGTTTCAATGTGTGTATTTGTATCCATAGATCAGCAGATTTGATTCGATTTTTGAAGTCGAAACCACAGGTAACGCGAAGATGGAGCATCGAATGTGATCCAGGACAATGAGCAAATCGATGGATGCAAAATGAAAACCGATTTGTCAAATACCAATGACAACATAACCCTAGACGGATGCTCAGTTTTCATTCACGCTGAGCAGATAAAATGTTACGCATACTTTGCAGAATGAACACCCAACCCCACGACTTTGTTACGAACTGATGAACACCTCCGTCTCTGGCTCATACAAAAGAAATCTTATGCAGGCAATAGAAGAATGATACGCTTTAAATTCAGATTTGCAGAACTAAAATGTGATCCGACAGTAAAAAAAATTTGATTGAGCTGTCATTATGTGTAAGTTCTGGGAAATGTGGACTGAGAAAATCTCAATGAATAGATCATTTCACTCAGAGATACCCCTGTTCTTAGTGGAGGTCGAAGAAGCTGTTTAGGATTTTTACCTGGCCCGGCGGATGATTTGCAAATACCTTAGATCTTGAAGCTTTCGTGCTGAATAGAGATACGCAGATGCTACCTCTATTTGTTGGCAAAAAGCCACGCAGCTGAACTGCAAGCTCTCACAGGTTCATGACAACCTGAGAAGGAAAAGATCACTGAAAACCCTAATTAAACCTATATGAGCAAAACCCCAAAACAGCTGATTAATGTACAGATTTAGCCCCTTAGCAGCCAGATTTAACAGTAAGCACAGAAATATTTCAAAGAACAGAAATTTGAACTTTGCTGTGAACAGAAAGAAAGTCTCTCATGCAAAACAGGAAATAAACTTTAAATGATTAACCCAGGGCCCAAAATCAGCTGGGCTCTGCAAAGAAAAGCCTGTGGGAGTCGGCTGGTTCAGCCTAGAACTTCCCCAAACGCCCACCAATATCCTTCACCTAAAGATTTCCTGCACATCTCAAGCAACCATCAATAAAGAGAGCAAGAATGCTGCTAGATTTCAGGAAATAATGGAGATACCTGCCATTATTTCAGAAACCCTAACAACACTCAAACCCTAGCAAGTGAACAAGATACCTGTGCTCACAATACTCTGAAAACAAGCTATTATTAATGGCTGAAAACTGAAATATGCAGAAAAATAAACATCTCACAGCAATTCCAGAGAGTAACACCAGCAAGATTTGGACCCCAAAGTCTTCTTTATTAACCAGAAATCAGATTACAAGAGAGCTTTTTCAGTACAGATTCACAGATCAGATGAATTGAAATGACCACCTAAGACCCTATATAAAGGAAATGATCCCAACGGCTAGTTCGAGTGATCCATGTAGAAATGATCTCGACCGTTGATGAGGATCAAGACATCTCTTGATCTCATCCGTCGATTTATTCACTTAATTTTTTATTATTATTTTTTAAATTTTTAATTTTTTTTTTTAAATTTTTTATTATTTTTATTCATTTTTTAATTTTTTAATTCATTTTAAAATGGATCACATGAACTAATCCTTCGGAAACATCACCTAGGACCTAGGACTTAGGACTCATGAGGGGATTTAAAACATTTTTCGACCCTCAGGACACATTACATCATGACTTTTACAATTTACATCTTAAGGGAGAAAACCCCTTTAACATAGACCCTCACAAATCACCCAATTCTGCGACACAACTATAATCTAGTAGATTAACACACTAGGATTCTCCTAAAGTTCTAATGACAAAATCCATTTCGGCTTTGGGGTCAGGTTTGAAGGAAAACTCTGCCGATCCATGGATCGGTGAGACGAAAAACCTTCCGGGACATAGATTATCATAGAAAGTTAGGTCCACCTAGGCAATTTTACATACATGACTCTGATCTGCTTAGATTATTTACAATTCATACATGCAGACTGGGTTTACAATCAAAATGACCAAGTCGCTGATGATGGCAGGACGGCACGGACATGCTGATCAGGTGCTGCCCCTTTCTTGCAAAGAAAAAGAAGGGGGTGTACTGCATGGGTAGTTGACCGGTAGTGGTCAACATCTGGCTCTACTTGGGGACACGTTGCTGCTTGTAGGAATGTGAGAATCCAGAATCTGCATCCATACAACACAAAACAAAATATAAGTAGCGTCCGTCCAAAATCATCATATACATTAAGCACAGGAAAGATAAAAGCTCTTCATTTATTAACTATCTAAAGCAGAAATGAAAATGCGGAAAAAACAAGGAGTAGGGTTAGAAATACGATACAAAGGATGCCCTACGGCATCAGATGTGTTCAATAAAGTGCATATTGAGCATTTGCCTGCTTTCAGGCAAATCTGTCGGCTGCTTGTCGGATGTGCCATGTCCAATTTTGCATATGGTGGGACCTTTTCGTATCCGAAAATCAAGCTGCTCGCGGCCGTCTGATGTGTCAAATCTTCTTCTCATTTTCTTTCTCTTGCGCTTTTTCTTTCTGGCAGGATGAATTACTGATGATCTGGAACTTTCTGTCTCAAAACTATCAGATGAAGTATGCGTGATATGTCTTTCTTTAGCCCGCATCTGATCTTTATCATTCTTAAGTCCATCTTCAATCAACCATCTTTCAACTGAACTAATAACCTCCTCATAATAAGATGGAGCTTGTTGCAACAAATGAGAAGGTTCCTGATCTATTGATGTCATCTGGTTTCTTTCATCTTCCAATTGCTGAAACTTTTGAACCTGTATTCTAATGGCATCCATCTGACTAGAGCATTCATCCCTTATAGCACTGATTTGTATGGCATGGTGTTCTTGCATGTGTTTTATTACTTTATCATTCTTTTCCTTTATGTCCATCAAGCAATGCTGCATGAAATTTATTTCTTCTTTATGATTCGCTTGCATGTCAGCCAACTGATTGTTATGATTGAACGTCATAGAGTCAATTTCCCTATCATGATCAGCTTTCATGGTCACCATATTTTCCTCTAAGACTGACATCTTGCTTTGCATGCTTCTAATTTCAGTTTCATATTTAATTTTCATGGCCTCGATTTCCCTAGCATGCTGATTTTGCATAATCTCTATCTCCCTATTACGTTTTTCAAGGTGGGTGCACAAAGTTCTCACGTCATTGACATAATTAGTTTGATTAGCCTCCATTAGATCTTGTATAATTTGCTTTTGCTCTTCCTTTTCATTGTCATTTGTCCCTGATTTTTCACTATCATGAACTTGGTCTGCGATATTTCCGGTGGATGACACATTCTGATCTTGAAAACTTTCTTCAACAACTGGATTTTTTATAAGATTACTTTCTTTCGTTTGCACAATTTTAGAGGTAGAAGGCAAGCTGTTTGGACTATCATATCTATCTTTAAAAGCATTGAGATTGTCTTGTAAAGAAGTGAAAAAATCATTAGGAAAATTATTAAACCAATTCAAGGCATCACCCTCTAAAGAATGGACAAATAGACGCATCTTGAAATCTTCATGATTATATTGAGGAAGTCTACAATATATGATCATTACACAAGTAAACATGTTTAAATGATGTCTAACAGCGACCGGATCATCACCAGAACTTAAATAATTTAGAAATGGCCTCTTTCGGAAGATCATGGAGATTATTAGTAAAATGACATGGCTTACATGAATAATCCATGATGAACAACAAGGGATCAAATGGATGATAGAAAGAGATTTCTGCTCAAGAAAATTAAGAGATGAGAGAAGTGGAGTCGCCACTTGAACAATAAATCTGATTCTAGGATCCAAAAAGTAACCACAAGCAGATATGAGGAAAGCTTCTTGTCTGGGAAAAATGAGAAAGTGGAGTCGCCACCCAAACAGGAAACAAACCCAAGAGGCGCTGCTGATATGTGATGAAAAGATGCCAAAATATTGAATCTGCCAGCTCAACTGAGAGATGAGAAAGATGAGAAGATGAATGATTGTCGTTTGAAACACCGAGAACAAAGTGTCCCCGGCAACGGCGCCAAAAAATGTTGTCGCGCGGATTGACACGACAACGCTCAGACCGGGGGCTGTCACTCTGATCCCCGATCCCTCCGTTTAAGCCTGTCTCCCGCGGCTAAGGGGGGTAGTCCCTGTGAGATGATGAGACCAACTGTCGACCAGTTAGTTGGGAGACACGAGACACGATATGAAAAGCACTAGATGGATTTGATTAATTGAGCAGACGAGTGCCTTAAGAGATTATTATTACAATGATTACTTGTTAAATGATAAGAAAGATGAACCGTGAACAACAATCATTTGTCATCAAAAGGTATCAGTGAAATCACATAACCAAAACGATATCCAGCGACCGAGAATTTTTTAGAAGATAAATGCTTAAAATCACCATGAGTCATAAATTATTAACCAAACATCGTATTCGTATCTCGGCTTGAAAATTTTAGATCTCAGCATGAAAGATGATAAACCCCGAAAATGACTGGATCTGACGAAGAAAATTTTCCACAAAATATTTTATATTTTTTCAATTTTTTTTTTTTTTTTTTTAAACTAAAAAGGAAAATTCTAAATCTAAACCTAAACCCTAAAAATCCCTTTAAGAAATATTTTTTGTATTTTTATTTTATTTTAAAACCAAAATAAAACAAAAATTTAAATCCTAAAAATCTAAAACATTAAATCTAAACGAAAACTAAATATTAAAATCTATATAAAACAAAAACTGAACTAAATATAAATTAAAATCAATCTAAAATCTACGTTAATTTGAACTAAATTTCTAAAATTTAAAATCTATTAACAAAACATAAAACTAAAATCGAAATTTTAAAATAGCTAAAATCTAAATCAAAACATTACAAAATCTAAACTAAAATGAACCCTTACGCATATATACATTTAACCAAATGAAACTAGAACTGAAAAAAAAAAAAAAAAAAACGTAACCAAAAAAATCGATTTTATTACCTACGCCTATGCTAAACCAACGCATTTACAATGGAAAACGCATGTATCTAATCCAAATAGACTCAAGAGGCCAGCCACGGATACATATCAAATCGGAAACCATCAAAAAGGAAATCGAAAAATAGACCATGCATAACCTGGCACGGCGTGAAGCACAATGACCGAAGGCGTGAAAGATTTCTTCGGCAGGCACAAGAGAAAAAGGATCAGCTCGAACGCAGTTTCTTACGGATCAATACCTGAGCAATCCGACGTTGCCTGCGCTGAACACATTCAAAACAGCTTCGACCAGAATACGATTCCGCTCACTTTACAAAGGGGTTTCGATAACGATTGCAGGCCTGTCAACAAAATTTAAACAAATCTTCGAATGCTGGGTGTATATAGGATGGCAGCGGTGATCTGCGTGGATGAATTTGAGGTTGATAACCAAATATGAGTTCACATAAGCCGTAACAGTGTTTCAATGTGTGTATTTGTATCCATAGATCAGTAGATTTGATTCGATTTTTGAAGTCGAAACCACAGGTAACGCGAAGATGGAGCACCGAATGTGATCCAGGACAATGAGCAAATCGATGGATGCAAAATGAAAACCGATTTGTCAAATCCCAATGACAACATAACCCTAGACGGATGCTCAGTTTTCATTCACGCTGAGCAGATAAAATGTTACGCATACTTTGCAGAATGAACACCCAACCCCACGGCTTTGTTACGAACTGATGAACACCTGTGTCTCTGGCTCATACAAAAGAAATCTTATGCATGCAATAGAAGAATGATACGCTTTAAATTCAGATTTGCAGAACTAAAATGTGATCCGATAGTAAAAAAAATTTGATTGAGCTGTCATTATGTGTAAGTTCTGGGAAATGTGGACTGAGAAAATCTCAATGAATAGATCATTTCACTCAGAGATACCCCTGTTCTTAGTGGAGGTCGAAGAAGCTGTTTAGGATTTTTACCTGGCCCGGCGGATGATTTGCAAATACCTTAGATCTTGAAGCTTTCGTGCTGAATAGAGATACGCAGATGCTACCTCTCTTTGTTGGCAAAAAGCCACGCAGCTGAACTGCAAGCTCTCACAGGTTCATGACAACCTGAGAAGGAAAAGATCACTGAAAACCCTAATTAAACCTATATGAGCAAAACCCCAAAACAACTGATTAATGTACAAATTTAGCCCCTTAGCAGCCAGATTTAGCAGTAAGCACAGAAATATTTCAAAGAAACAGAAATTTGAACTTTGCTGTGAACAGAAAGAAAATCTCTCATGCAAAACAGGAAATAAACTTTAAATGATTAACCCAGTGCCCAAAATCAGCTGGGCTCTGCAAAGAAAAGCCTGTGGGAGTCCGCTGGTTCAGCCTAGAACTTCCCCAAACGCCCACCGATATCCTTCACCTAAAGATTTCCTGCACATCTCAAGCAACCATCAATAAAGAGAGCAAGAATGCTGCTAGATTTCAGGAAATAATGGAGATACCTGCCATTATTTCAGAAACCCTAACAACACTCAAACCCTAGCAAGTGAACAAGATACCTGTGCTCACAATACTCTGAAAACAAGCTATTATTAATGGCTGAAAACTGAAATATGCAGAAAAATAAACATCTCACAGCAATTCCAGAGAGTAACACCAGCAAGATTTGGACCCCAAAGTCTTCTTTATTAACCAGAAATCAGATTACAAGAGAGATTTTTCAGTACAGACTCACAGATCAGATGAATTGAAATGACCACCTAAGACCCTATATAAAGGAAATGATCCCAACGGCTAGTTCGAGTGATCCATGTAGAAATGATCTCGACCATTGATGAGGATCAAGACATCTCTTGATCTCATCCGTCGATTTATTCACTTAATTTTTTATTATTATTTTTTAAATTTTTTATTATTTTATTATTTTTATTCATTTTTTAATTTTTTTAATTCATTTTAAAATGGATCACATGAACTAAGCCTTCGGAAACATCACCTAGGACCTAGGACTTAGGACTCATGAGGGGATTTAAAACATTTTTCGACCCTCAGGACACATTACATCATGACTTTTACAATTTACATCTTAAGGGAGAAAACCCCTTTAACATAGACCCTCACAAATCACCCAATTCTGCGACACAACTATAATCTAGCAGATTAACACACTAGGATTCTCCTAAAGTTCTAATGACAAAATCCATCCCGGCTTTGGGGTCAGGTTTGAAGGAAAACTCTGCCGATCCATGGATCGGTGAGACGAAAAACCTTCCGGGACATAGATTATCATAGAAAGTTAGGTCCACCTACGCAATTTTACATACATGACTCTGATCTGCTTAGATTATTTACAATTCATACATGCAGACTGGGTTTACAATCAAAATGATCAAGTTGCTGATGATGGCAGGACGGCACGGACATGCTGATCAGGTGCTGCCCCTTTCTTGCAAAGAAAAAGAAGGGGGTGTACTACATGGGTAGTTGACCGGTAGTGGTCAACAGACTCCACTCCCAATTTGCGCTTCGGGCGGTAGCGACTCGGGAGCTAGTCAAGAGTGCGCTCCCTGTCCAAAAAAAACGCTCCCTAGTTTTTCGGGAGCATTTAGTCTTTTTTGCAATAATAATTCTAAATGCAATTTTTTTTCAAAGAAACAAATAAGTTTTGAGTGGGGCAGCCTAATGATCAAGCCTATGGCCCTAGTCTTGATATGTGATTCATGGTAATGTTAAATTCTTAAAGTAAAAGTGACATTCTCCTTAATTTTCATAATGTATGAAAATTAAGGAGAATGTCACTTTTACTTAAATTTTAAACATTACCATGAAATTTTATGAAAATTAAGGAGAATGTCACTTTTACTTAAATTTTTAACATTACCATGAAATGACTTAGGATGTTTGAGAGTGGTTCAGACCTCATTGGATTTCATATGGAGAAAGTAGAATTTTAGATTTCATTCAAAATCCAGCAGATTTATCAGGATTTCAGGATTTGGGGGATTGCAATGTTTCCATTGGATTTTGTCATGTATTAAGGTATGGAACTCGTATTTAGTCAAGAGCACCAATCCCTCTATGTACCTTGATGTTAGTGACATTGGTTGTCGAACTCCTCTATCATGACCCTCCTAAAGGTGTACACATCACTCAAACAAAATCTTGACTTGACATGCTATGCTTTTGCTATCTTATTTCAATGCTTAGAGGGTGATATTAATGACAGAGATCCCTATACAGATCCAGAGGTAATGCCATAGATACCTCTGGATATTAATGCTTAGAGGGTGATATTAATGACAAAGATCCTGATTTTCCAACAAGACTAAAAAATTAGACATTTCTCGTGGCGACAAGAGGCCCAAGCATTAGAAATAGATAATATATTTACTTGTCTTTTCTAGTTTCTAGTAGTTTTTATAACTATTGACTCTTTCATATTTATTATGATATTTTTTGTAAAAAATATGACAATTTAAGTTTGAAGTTTGAAGTTGGCAATTATAACTCATTAGTAATGAACTATGAATATGATGCTTCGTGAAAGTTGAAAGTTGTTTCATTTCATTTCATGTTAGATATTATTTGTTGTAATGGTTACACTTAACTTACAAGTATAAATTTGGTGATCAATGATGATAAATGTTATATATTGAATTTTGAAATCTTGAAACTTTAAGATTGATGAATCATGAGACTCAATATGTTGTATGGTACTATGTTACTAACTTGTGGATGTGGTTGATGAAGATTATAACTTCTAGATGATTGTTGTTATATGGTTCAATCTATTTTTTTATATCTAATTCATCATTCTACATGTTTTTGTTGACATATATGCATCAAAATATAAATATATATATATATATATATATATATATATATATTGTATAAAAAATTGTCCCGTAATCGCTCCCAAACCAGGAGCTTCTAAAAATGTTGCTCCCGCTCCCACTCCCCGTTTTCGCTCCCGCTCCCAAGTAACCTTGCTCCTCCTTGCTACGGCTCAGACTAGGGGACAATCCAACCCTCTTCTATGACTACTTACCATGAACTCACACTGATCCTTGATCAAACCAT
Organism: Pinus tabuliformis; assembly: GCA_031772625.1. Classification (NCBI taxonomy): domain Eukaryota; kingdom Viridiplantae; phylum Streptophyta; class Pinopsida; order Pinales; family Pinaceae; genus Pinus; species Pinus tabuliformis. The sequence goes on from CM062817.1 coordinate 677,156,709, forward strand.
AGAAAAATTTTGGCCTTCTTTAGGGCTGCCTCCTCGTGCTAGTTGTGATTCTTCTCTTGTCAAGTCTGAGAGAGCATCTTGAAGACCAGTCATGTGCCTAGAGGCACCACTATCCACTAACCAAACATTTTTGCCATTTGTAATAGTGCCTAAGAGAGCAGAGACATAGATTTTCTCCTTAGCTCCCTTTGACTCTAGAATAGCTTCCTTCTGAAGTTTGAGATCAATTGGTAATAGATCAAAGGAATAGGCAAGCTATTAAACACTTGTCTCTTAGGCTAACTTAGTGGTTGCTCTTTTTGACAAGCTCTGATACCATGTTGAATTTTCTACAATAATGCATAGTAGAAATTGATCTTCTGATCTGATAATTACTTTCCAATGATTTCCAATCAAGTTATCTTATGTCACATATATCATTAAGTAATTACACAAAAGATCTCAACAATAATGTAGTGAAAACAGTAGGATCAAAAGAGACAACCATGCACAATAGAGACAACAAATTTACCTTGGGAAAACCCAACCTTGGGAAAAACCCAACAACTTTTCTTTTTAGGAGAAATTGTTCTTCAACAATATTTACAATTCAAGAATATTCTAGAAATCTGTGCCAAAATCTAAGATACTAGTCAAACTTGGTCAAAATTCCAGCTTAGTCAATGTTGGTCAAACCTCCAAAATAGTTAATTCTTGTCAAATTTCGGGTTGGTAAACTTATCTCTTGTGGTCAACTTCGGACTTACAGTTGACCCTTGCGGTCAACTCAGACCTGCAATTGACCCCCTTGTGCTCAACCTATAATCAATTTTGCGGTCAAACAGTCCCTTTTCAACGGTCAAACCATCCGACCACTTGGTTTCAATTTATAATAAGCAAGAAATGTGACTCCATTAAGGCACTAGTTGCATTATTTGAAAATCTAATCTAATCAATAAATCTTGCTCTAATCTAACCAAGTGTCTGGGCCACTCATCTGTGTCTCCCAGGCAAGTTGGTCCCCAACTTGTCTTCCTTCACTTCATCTCATAGGGACTACCACCCATAGCTTGTTGTTGGGAGAGAACTAGAATGGAGTGGATGGGGATCAAAGTGACAATCCCTACCCTGAGCGGTTGTCGCAGGTGCCTGTGCAATTCGGGCAACAACAGGTCCAAAAGAAATTAAATTTTAAGGGTTTCATGGGAAACCCCGATTTTGGTTGCTCTTGTGGGACTAGGAGATAGTTGGATGAGTCAGGACCACCCTTCTTTGGAACTGTTTGGAGCTGGTCCCTTTGGTGCTTTGAGAACCTGCAAACTGATGTATGGTTTAGCATTGTCAAAATGGTCCTAATGGTATTTGTCGATCTTCCTCAAGAGAAGGCTCAAAAGATGTCGAAATTTGGGGTAGCTTTGGGATTAATTTTTCCAAGAGAAATTCAATTACCCCAAAAGAAGCCCATCAACCCCAAGAAGAAACCATATTGCCCCAAGGAAGAATTCAAATTCGATAAAATAAATATTATTGTTGATGTATTTGGCTCTCCTCTCATAATTATTTGATGTGACAAATTTATTTGGGCAAGCAATCATCAAGACACTTGGTAAATATATTTAAATAATATCAAGAGCAAATTAAGAGGGTCTTTTCCTCAAGTTGGCCTCAGTAAATGAAGGGTCACAATGGCTCAAAAGGCACCCCTTGGCTTCTCCATCAATTAATATAAATAAGAGGCCTTGGAGCTCATTCAAACACATGGAGAGCAACTCATCAATGAAGAAAGATCTCTGAGGTAGCCACAGATGCCCTAGCTGAGATGGAGGAGGAGTCAAGTATGGGTCTTTTCTTGTGTTTTGGTCTGGATAGGTTCAAGGAGCTGATTGCGGAGTTTATGAGGTGATTTTTGGGCTTTGTTTTGGTGTATATATATGTTATCTTTATCATAGGTGTATGGCTTCGTAGGAAAGGGTCGAACCCTAGAAGGAGGCCCTAACAAGCCTCAGTTGAACTGCCGTGTATAATTGCAAGGTCTCAAAGTATGCTCAAAGGAGACCAAAACCTAAATGAGGCCTAATCAAACCTCTATTTGGACGTGACTAGGTGAAGTATTGGCCAAGTTTGCAAGGAGTAGTTATGGGCTTATTTTGTGACAAAATTCTTTGTATAAGGCCACTTGTAACCTGTGGTTTTGAAGGAGGGCCAAGCCCCTCTTTGGATGCTAGACGATGGTCATGTGTCCTAAGGAAGAGTTGTAATAACAGGACGAGGTTTCTTGGTTAATAATGCAAGGGTTTTATCGAAAGGATTATTATTGATCTGTGGCTATACAGATGCCCTAAAAGAGGGCTGAAAAATATCAGGAAAGAAAGTGCACAGATCCAAACTGTCAAGGTTGCTAGAAGACATGTTGGAGAGGTATGCTTGATTGTCTTTTCTATGTGAGGTTCGCTAAGGTAATGTAGTAGGGTATGACTGATTTTGGACAGTGCTTGGGGTAGTCTCAAAATAGTGATATATGACAGTGGCATACGACAGTAATATCCATCCTTATGAGAGTGATATATATGGCAGTGATACCTATGCTTATGGTAGTGATGTATGGCAAAGTGTTTTCATAGCAGTGATGTATGACAAAGATGTATGGCAACGACACTTACTCTTGTGACAATTATGAATGGTAATGATATTTTTTCTCTTGACATTGGTGAATGGCAATAATACTTGGCAGTGTTATTTGTTCTCTTGACATTGATGAATGGCAATAATACTTAGTAGTGATATTTGTTCTTTTTGCATTGATGAATGGCAATGACACTTGTTACTCTTGACAGTGATATGAAGGAATCTCTTTTGGGAGGTTTTGTGGAGGGTTTATGAATGCCCCTTTAATAGGTTTGTCTACTACCATCTCATGAGGATCTTGTGTGATCCTAGGTTGGCCCTAGAAGGCGTAATCATTAATGTGATTGATGTCGAAATACTTGTGTCTCATTATAATTGTACATTGTATCTCAGTTGAATATTTGATGAATAATCTAAGAAGAAGAGGAATTAATTTTTGGGTTTTCCCCCTTACGGGGCTTCGCCCTGGTCTCTGACCTAAACGCCGGTGTCTTTATTGTGCATGCTTTTCTTCTAATGTTCCTTGTTGTTCCACTGCATTGTTGATGTTAATGTTATCTCTATATAATTTCTTATGATGATATGGGGTGAATGAAATGTGTAATCGTTGAAAAGTTAAAAAATGCAATTATCTACAACAAAGAACAATCTAGCCTTAAAATTAACATGGTATCAGAGCTGAGCTGAAGAAAACTGATTAATATCACCCCCATATAAACACTTTTCATGGATTTCGTCATCAAGTAGAGTGAAAGAGATGAAAATGCCGGAGACTTAAAAGAATGCCAGGGTTTGGAAGAAACCCTAGAGTGGCCTTGGATATAGAAAAGGCCTGAGTTATATAGCATTGGAACCCTAGTATGATTTAGAATTTTTATGAGATGATATGATCAGTGAGATGCTATTAAGTTATTCAAGTAGTAGATTCAGTACCTATGACAGATTCAAAGTATTCCTAGTTGGGCTTATCTCCTTCCTAATAGGAGATGGTATATTGCAATCCTGTGGTCATTTGTATATTTTGGATTGGAGGTCAATGAAGGAGATTAAGGATCTGGAAATGAGAATACAAGTGGTGCTTAAGAAGAAGCATTTCTTCTTTTGCAGAGGTAGGATCAAGAGGGAGTTGATAGCATCCTACAATCCTCATTAAAGATAAGTACTTTCAAAACTTATTTCATTGTGACATTGTTCTTGTTTAGATTGATTTATCTTTTTAGATTACTATTTATTCTTCCTGCATGAGTAATTGGCTAACCAAATGCTTCTTTCCCTGACTTCTTGAATGAGGTTGTGATCAAGGAAAACATATCCATCTTGAGGGTCATTAAGATAAAGAGTAATGTAGGAAGAGTTTGATCCAAGTGGGAGCTGGTGCAGGAGAATGAAGCAACCACTCTCATATTTAGAGAAGAAAGATAATAGTGTCTTAAAGATGAAGATTGCAACAAATGATGACAACATGTAGAGATTTCTCCTGACAAGAAGATTGGACTGTGTAAAGTCTTGCTTCATCATCGGGTACACTTTCATTATGTTTATTTACTTTGCTATTATTTCTCTTGCTCTTGTTTTGGGGTGAATGGGTACATCATATAAATGTAAGGACGTAGTCCTCAATATTGAGATTGAGGAGGATGCAGAGCCATCCCATAATTATTGTGGAGCTTGAAAATGGACAAGAGCTTAGACCTTGAAGGAAGGATTGCAGTCCCAGGTTAATGACTGACTGAAGAGGTTTCCTATTTAAAGGGAGTAGAGATGCTCTGAGACATGAAGTCTCTGAAAGCAATATGTCCTTCATGAAAGGACCTTACTAGATGTCAAAGATGTTGCAATATTAGATGCTTCCTCAAATATGCTCTCAGAGGGGGAGGTCTATGATAAGATACTAGCACCTGTTCAAATGCACTATTATCAGATGTATGTGAAGTTGGCTTCCTCCATAACACTTAAAGAAGAAGCATACTTGGGGCTACCTGAGGGCTTTGAGGTGCATGAGCAAGAGACTTGTGATTGCGGATTGAAGCAAGTCTTCTGGGCTTGGTATACTTGGATTGATGGACACTTGATGCGGACCCCAACCTCTCTTCAAGGTTGAAGGTATGTCTTTGATATTTGATTTTATATGCTAATAACTTATTTTTGACAGGATCAAATCACCTTATTAAGAGAGACTTGACCTCTGAGTACAAGGTGATCCACTTCTTGAGATTAAAAGTGTAACAAAGAGATGATGAGGACTTCCTTGTCAAGGGAAGTATGTTGTCAAACCCTTGGCATGATGGACTACACCTGATAGACTCCTCTTCAGTTTATGTACCCTTGACATGATGGATTACACCTAATAGACTCCTCTTCAGTTTATGTACCCTTGACATGATGGATTACACCTAATAGACTCCTCTTTAGTTGCTGGGATTGTCATCGCCACTGCACTTTTTCCGAGATCATCACTGTGTCTACACCACCGTGATCTTGATTGCTGTTGCATCTCGAGATAGAGTATCACTATAGGATTACTTAGATCCTTTTCATAACAATGATTACTACGATCCTCCTTCTTACGTTTATTGAGACTATCACTGTTCTCTTCTTGCATTGAGATCATATTTACCAATGCATCAAAATTTTCATCACTATATAACTGCTTCAAAACGGTATTGTTCTCTCTATCGTATATACACCAAGACTCAACTGCGTTTGAATATCGAACATATATCTCATAGTGATTGCGATGGCGTTGAATGCTGTAATCATTAAAGACTGAGATAGTGATTGCATTACCGAGACAACGTTTGCGTGGAGACAGTGTAGGGATACCGAGACAGAGTGTTTTTCCTCCACTGAGACAGAGTACCGATATTACAGTGTAATCATATATATATATTAAGAGCATGTGCCATTGTAATATCCATCGAAGATTATAGAAACCTTCTTTAATCGAAACCTGCAACCTTGACTTCATGCGAGATCCCACTGTGCCATCTGAAGTTTCAGTGTGTGTTCGAAAGATTGCTTTTCTTTGACTCTGAGCTTATACGCTTATTCATAGTGGTTTGACCCACTCATTTAAGCTGACGTGTCATGATGACCCTCTTATTGAGCCGACATATAATCTATGTATGCTTTGAAGCCATCTTCACTATTTTTCACGTCGTTTAGTTGGTAGTTCTCTTCTTTGGAGGATGGTGCTTGTCTTGGAGGGCTGCTTGACACTAGGTCGACTCATGTACATTACATAAATGCTCAAGAAGAGCTCTTTAACATGATTTTGACTCTTTGACTTTCCTAGACCTATGGAATGAGCAAGAAACTCATTCATATAATTTACAAAAATAATATTTCTTTTTCTTGACAAGTACAAAGATCAAAATTACATTGACAAATACTGAAGCTAGTTACACTTTTCTTCAACACTCCCTCTCAACTAGGGAGGTATTTACAATGGTACTTGGTTATTCCTAATCTGAAGAATTTCTCATAAGAAGAATCAGATTGGTAATCCCATCTGTATAGCATCATATCAACCAACATGGTCATAGTGCAAGGCCTTGACAAACAACTCCATCTCTCCACGAGACCATGAGCTACAATGCTGGCGAGACCAATGATTTATAGACACCTTCATCATTGTCTCTCAAGGTACATACCCACCCTGGTGTTCACTGAGTATGACCTTCTAGGACTATTCTTATCTTGGGTTCCTAGCACTCAAAGAATATAGGTCCTCTTGCCTACTCTTATCTTGGATTCCGTACACATCCTCAAAGAGTATTGGATACTAGATGATTACCCAACCCTCCATTCTTTCTTCCCAGGTGAAGACAAGAATGTTGTGTCTATCATGTGTCTATATTTCCATTCATGGCCTTCACTTAGACTTACGACTGTTAGGCCTGGTCTAGTGCATGACACATGAAATAGAAAAAAGCAACTATCACTCCTTTGTAATCATGGGTGATCTAATTCAAGCTCCATCTTGATCAGGGACCTGTCAGAGCTTCCTCTTAGCTAGGGACTCTTCAATAAATCATCAACTTCTTCTTCGTGGGTCCTTCAGCTGCTTGATCAACTTCTCTCCTTGATGTCATGAAAAATAGTTGAGCTTCTTTCTTGTAGGTCAACAATCATTGATCACTTTCCTCCTTCGTTCGTCATGTCATTCCTTTCTTCATGGAAAGTGGCATTCTTCATATCTGGAACCTTCGTCATATGACTACTTCTTTCTCATCATGCTTCTTCGATTCATCACATGAATGCTAGTTGTTCTTGTAAGTAGCCCTGCATGAACTTATCCAGATATTATTCAAGAAATCAAGTATATAATTAAATCAAATCGTAACTTACTAGGTGGCTCTTCAACATGACATCTTTCTGTAGGTATCAACATCCTACACACATATTGACATATCTCCCAAAGATACCCATTTTCAAGGGTCTTCATCTTTTTCAGACTTTCATTAGAGTCTTCATATCTTTCTGGGAGATTTCCTATTCAAATATTCTTGGCCTTTTGGATGTTGATTGCCTTCATCATGGTTGCATATATCACAATCTCTTCCTTCCTCACACATTCCATTCCCAACAACTTTTAATCAAAGTTTCTTCATCGTAGTCAATCACCTCATACTTCATATGAGGACATATTATGTTGATTTCATCTGGTGTGACTTATGTCTTTTTGCGTCCTTTCAGAGGAGGAGATCCTTTTCCCTTGATCATGCTTCTTAAGATAGAAGTGATGATCTATATTACTTGCAACCATACGACATGACATTACAGAAATTAAATACAAGCATACATACCTCATTTTATCTTTAGGTCATCTAGGCTTCCTTCAACAACTTCCTTGATTGAAGTGTCTTCAACCCCTTGATCTACTTCTTCTCTTACATCATCATAACATCATTCATGAATTCCATAAGTTGGAGTTCTTGATGAAACACTTGCTTCCTCTCTAGATTAGTGAATCCTTCGATTAGGATTCTATCAGAGAATCTTAAGGATCTTGTATATCATCATTTGGTAGATGTTTCCCTTTTGACTTGATGTATGATGAAACCTGTCCTCGATGACTTCTTTATTTCCTTCAATGTCCAATGAGGTTTTTGCTATATCCTTTAATGTTTGACTGTAGTGGATTTTGTCCTTCATGATTCCCACGAGCTCTTGCTTCCAATGCTTTCATGATGCCACGATGCATCTTATTATCATGATCATATCTAAAGATTTAGGAGCTTATGATAGGACCCCTTTTGTGAGGAATACCATCTCACTCATAGCGGAGATTTGTTACTCCCTCTTTCCTTGGCCCTTTTCTTCAACTTCCTCCATCTTTCTGGTGATATGAACTTCTTTCCATATAGCATTGAACCTTATACTATTCTGTCTTGATTGAGGACCAAACCTTTCTTTCCTTTCTGCACATGATTGAGTTCTTTAACCTTTAATACTTTTGTCTGCAACTTGTCTTTCTCTATCTAGCATGGAGACCACAAATTGCTGGATGAGGTAACCTTCTTGTTCACCGACATTAGTTACCTCGCTTATCAATGATGACTACCTTCTTATCATCTTTCCTAGATCTCTCAATTGAGATCTCATGAAGATATTCCTTCATTCTTTGATACCTTCAATTAGGTCTAAGTGATATGATCTTCTTTACTTCATTTCAGAGAGTATATCTTCTAGTATTTCACATATCTCTTTTATGTCTCCTTTCTTGCTACATAGGGATGAGAGAACCTTAAGAGTTCCCTCCCATGAATTCAAAGGAGACCTTGATATGTTCACTGACTTCTCTTAACTATGAGGATAATTACAATCCTCCTTTTTCCATGCAAGGACCTTTAAGTGATTTCATATGAATCCTATGAGTCTTCTTGATGCATTCAAACAATGCTTGTCCTTCATAGACCTTTTGCATAGACATCAATGACTTCTCTTCCGGGGATTGTATCTATCCTCCTTTCTTATGCAAGGAATTTCGATGACCCAACCGATTCATAGATCTCGTTGCAGACATGAAGTCATTTAACCTAACTTGATTATAAAAAAGATACTTGACTTGTGAAGACAAAATCTTCACTTTGATCATGTTGATGAAGAAGATGTATGAGGACTTCTTCTTGGATGATCCTTTTTCAAATGAGAAAGCCTTTCATCAATAGATGATTTGCTGCTTCATCAGATGTTCTTCTTTCATAGTATAGATCAAAATTGCTGCTAGGGTTTCAACTTTCTTCAACCTGATGTGATCTTCGTTTTGAGGTCCTTTAAGCTATCTTTCTTCGTGGACAAATTGATGAGTGCCTTGATGGCCTTTTGATGATGACAATGGAGACAAAAGCTCTTGCTATTGTAGACTGCTCTTTGATCTAGGGTTTGATCAAGATTAGGGTTTGATTCTGCAATGTAGATCTTGACATCCTTTCAGCTTGCTTTGATGCCCTGCTAGAAATTTGATCCTTGAGTGTCTCTTTTCTGCCTTTTGTTTGACTGTAACCATAGCTCTGATACCATGTTGAAGAATCTAGGGCAGTTTGAATTAATGAGATTCTTCTTGCAGTATAACTATTTGTGAAGTATCTGACTTTTGCTTATATTAGAGTGTCTTCTTTAGTTCATTAAATAGTTACCAAAAACAAAGAGACAAGAACACAAGGTGTTGGCATTCTGCCAGGGCCAAAAACTCTCCCTCTTGGAGAGGAAAACCCACACAAAATTGTTCTTATAGAGATTCCAATTGATGAACACCAAGACCATGACCCTTGACTGACTGAGCCACTCCAAGACCAAGACACCAATCCTCTTCTTGCATTGCTGTGATCGTCATCATCACTGCACTTTTTCTGAGATCATCACTGTGTTTGCACCACCGAGATCTTAACTGCTGTTGCATCTCGAGACAGAGTATCACTTTAAGATTACTTAGATCCTTTTCATAACAATGATTACTACGATCCTCCTTCTTACTTTATTGAGACTATGACTGTGCTCTTCTTGCATTGAGATCATACTTAGCAATGCATCAGAACTGTCATCGCTGTATAACTTCTTCAAAATGGTATGATTCTTTCTATCATATATACACGAAGACTTGATTGCGTTTGAATTTCGAATCTCATGGCGATTGCGATGACGTTGAATGTTGTAATCATTAAATATCGAGACAGTGATTGCATTACCGAGACAACGTTTGCATGGAGATGGTGTAGGGATACCGAGACAGTGTTTTTCCTCCACTGAGACCGAGTACTGATATTACAGTGTAATCATATATATATTGAGAGCATGTGCCACTGTAATATCCATAGAAGATTATAGAAGCCTTCTTTAATCGAAACTTGCAACCTTGACTTCATACGAGATCCCACTGTGCCATCTGAAGTTTCAGTATGTGTCCGAAAGATTGCTTTTCTTTGACTCTGAGCTTATATGCTTGTTCATAGTGGTTTGACCCACTCATTTAAGCCGACATGTCATGGTGATCCTCTTATTGAGCCGACATATAATCTATGTATGCTTTGAAGCCGTCTTCACCATTTTTCATGTCGTTTAGTTGGCAACTCTCTTCTTTGGAGGATGGTGCTTGTCTTGGAGGGCTGCTTAACACTAGGTCAACCCATGTACATTACATAAATGCTCAAGAAGAGCTCTTTAACAGGATTTTGACTCTTTAACTTTCCTAGACCTATGGAATGAGCAAGAAGCTCATTCATATAATTTACAAAAATAATATTTCTTTTCTTGACAAGTAAGATCAAAATTACATTGACAAATACCGAACCTAGTTACACTTTTCTTTAACACCGACAACGGTGCCAAAATGTTACCTCTCAAACTAGCAGGGGTCATAACAGAGATTCCTAAAGGGCAATTGCTAGATCCAAGGGCAATGATGGCTGCTTATCCCACTTTCACATCATCTAAGACTCCCTACTCCTTACGGACTTTCAACGATGTGAGGAGACTTGGTATATATAGGAGGTCACTTGTAAAGTATAAATTGACCAATGGATATGAAGTGGCCCTCGTAATCGTTTTTCTAGAAGGGGTTTCAAGGATAGAACTTTCTTGCTTGTCAGGCAAGGTAAGGATATTTCTAGGGGAAGGAGATGAGGACTTGAGGGTTAGGTTTAGAGGAATATGCCTTATGAAGGAGTTTCCCAATCCTAAAATCCTTATTGAACTTGAATTCCTGAATGGTTCTTGAAGATTTGACTTTTCAAAGGTGTGAGACCACACGGGACCAAGTGGACTCAACCCAGGTTAAGAGGCAAGAATTTAACAACCAATGATGTTCTTAACCCAGACAAGGAGGGGGAAGGGATCAAAGCAATAATTTTCATTTAAAGGTGTCAAATTGATCCTATGAGGCACTAGCCTTGGGGATGCTAGGGAAAAGTTTGATCTCGGATCTAGGGCTTGGGTTATCTCACAACTCCACCATTGGAATGGCTTCAAAATTGGATGAGGCCTTGAGGACACACCATCGCAAGAGAGGCTAGGAGATCAAACATTTTGGAGGGCTATTTTGTCAGGAAAGTGATGCCCTAAGTAACCCAACTTGGCTAGACCTAGAAGAAGGTGAAAAAGAGTTGATTTTTGAGTGACCACCTCTTGGTAGATCAGTGCCTTAGTCTTGGGAGAATGGAGTCTAGGATAAATATGAATGAGGACCTTGTTTCTTGATCAAGGAGGCCTTAAGACTACTTCGGTTGTCTTTGAGGGCAAAGGGAAGCAACCTTACAACTTTATATTTCGACTTGCAAAAGGTGATGGCTTATCAAGATGAATTTAGTGATAGAATTATCCCTAGGAAATTTCATTCAAAATTACATGGCCCATACATTGAGAGATGCTATATAGAGACAAAATTCCACAATTTAAGCAATAAATGCATGCAACAATTAGCCCTAAAAATAGCAAAATTCCCAATCCAAATTATAAAACAAAGTAAAATAAGAATAGCATTAAAATCCTATACTTAACATGTAATAAAGCATATCCAACCATTAAAAATTTGACAATAGAGAAGCACCAAGATAAGATAAACCAAATCCAAACATCAAAATTCATCCATAAAACTCCAATTCATCCTCCAAGAAAAAGTGTGAAATTCTCTAAAGAGGAGATAGATCCAATCAAAAGTGATGATGAGCAAATGAACTGATCTCACTTGTATTTATATACTAATGAGGTGTTCGAATTAGTCTCCTAGGCCTACATAAGCCCCAAAAATAAAATAATGTGCTAAAACCTAACTATTGGCAACAAGTCTACCAAATTAGGTCACAAATGAAATAATTTTCCTCTTAAGAGGTCGAATGATAAATAATACATGTTGTAGGGCCCTCCAAGAGGCCTAATGAGGTCCATAGGTGCCATAATGAAGAATAGGACCCTCAAAAGTGATGGACAAGGGGTTGGCCCCTTGTTCTTGAAACAATAAATCTGTGGTGCTCCCAGTGGGTGTGGGGACTCATTAATAACCTCATGGGTTTCCAAATGAGTCGAAGATGCCTGTAGATCATCTGGAAGTGCTTTGATGATGGTGTAGGTGACGCCACATCATCCTACAAGTCTTGGGTCGGCTGCCAAGTGCATTGTACATCTATGGGGCTGACTGGGCAAAGGTGAACCAGGTGCATCTTCCTCGTCCAAGAGGTGAATTTCGAGCAATCTTTGAACATCCTCCGAGATCCATGGAGTGTTGTCTACTACTGTGGAGGCCCATGGCTCTCAACGCACACCCTACATTCGCCAATGTAGCCCTTTAGAGTGTTAGGACCTCGTATAGGGAAACCAAACCCAAGATGGAGACCATCTGCAATCTTGTATAAGATCCAATTCGTCCCCTAGCCTTCTAGTACAACAAGTCATTAGAGAAATCGTGTAAAAGAACTTACAAACTCTGGACTATAGGTGGGGACTTAATAATGGCCTGCCCTTCCATAATGGGCTTTGGCATGTGCTAATGTCCCCAAACTCCAAATGGGTTTAACCAGGTATTCTATTAGGTGGTTTCTACTTCTAAAGTGGATAATATGTTCAAGACACATCCTTTAAAAGGTGGTGGTATGTGATAGAGAGGTGAATGAAGTAGTGGATGATAAGGGGTAAGCTTGGGCCACATGTTGGGGACCGGGGTACAAGGGTAGTTAATAAAAGGGAAGCCCACACTTGGGTATATAATGTATAGGAGGGAGCAATCATCGTACATGAGGTGCCTTGACCTTGATTTTTCCACTCTTCTTTATATGCCTTTTGCATTTTTATGATTTTTCTTTGATTAACTGCTTGGGGCTCAAGGGGTAAGAGCATGATGTGTGAGATATGGCAGTGGGCACCCCCTTTTAAGGTAGGGCGGTTCATTGGGACAATCATGGGTTCCTATATGGTGAAGGAGGCTCATAGAACTTGTAGGAACCAGGGTGATGGCCATGATTATGGAGTAGAGCTCATGTATTAGCTTTTGCCCACATGCTAAATGTGTTTGTTCCGACCATCTTTTGCATTTTGTGGTACATTTTCTTGTTGAATGTGGCCAATTATGCTTTTTCTTTTCTTTTTAGCTTTATCAACCTCCAGGGCATCATTCTAGGCCTACCCAAGGTGTGGGCAAGGGGAAGGGGAGGACTTGCCCTATGTGGACCCAGTGGAGGAATGTGGACTCAGGTGGGAGAAATGATAATGAGTGGAAAGGGGGGAATATATGCAGATGAGGGAGCGGGACCACACAACCAAAATCAGGGTTTCCCATGAAATACTATCCCTAAAGCCAAATGGTCAGTGAAAGAGATCCCACAAGACTAGAATCCAAGGTTAATATCCAAAAGGGGTCTAGAGGACAAAAGCACAGACTTAACCTGTTCTTTCTGCCGAATCCTCCCACTAATCTGTGCCCAAAAATGTCCATGATAAGCAAACTACAATACTCAATTACCAAATGACAATGCATACCTTTAGGTTCAAGAGGCCCACCTTCAAACATAGGATCATGGAAGATGGGGGCGGGACCACATAGCTGGCTCAGGTAGCGGAGAAATGGTTCAATGAGCTAGTTGGTGGTTGTTCGCTGCTGACTGAGGACCATCTTGGAGAAAATTTCTCCTAGGGATATCACCCACAAAATGGTGCGTAACAATACCTATATGATACAGTCAGTCATTGTTAAAATTGGCAAATAGGGCCAAACTCCATATGGGTCATCTTATTTATGACAGTTGATATTTTTCTTGGATTCCTTTCTCTGAGAGGTGTAGGATTGATCTAAAGATCATCCAATTCCGACTTGTATTGATATTATGGACAAATTGTCAAGGTCGGTCAGCAAGCAAAACAGGCATTCAAACCCCCTGCTCATCCTTAACGTTGCATATTAAAGGAGGAGACCTCAAGTCATTTTATCATCATCTCATCTTCACTCATCTCTCTCTCCTCACTTGATTGGGTATGCAAATCTAGCAGCTGTTTCTTACACGTGCGAAGGAAGGAGGATTTGTTTAACTGCGTTGACCAGTTTAACCGAATTGCAGAGGTTGTTTCTTGGGCTGCATTGAACAGCGTTGACCTTCTCTTGACTATGGATTTGGGTGAGGAACTTCTCCTTGGGAGGCCGCAGATATGGGCACTGAGATTGAGGTGATTTGACCTCACATTTGACTAGTGTTGACTGCCCTAGGGCTGGCTGTAGTTTGACTTTTGTTGACCAGCTTTTGACTAGACTTTTTCGGACTGTTTTGGGCTGATTGGGCTTGCTGTTGGAGGCCGAAGTTGACTGGGTTTGACCGAGCTGTTTAGAGGAAGAATTCTGCCCTGTTTGACCAGCGTTGACTTTTCTGGTTAGGGCTTCTCTGTTGTTGTCATAAATGATCAGATTTGTAATTTGTACTATCTCTCTCTCTGCTGAACTATTGAAGAATATAAGAAGAATTGATCAAGGGTTTCCCCACATTGGGGTTTGTCCCTGGCTGGTGGCACATCTTGTGTCCTCTTGTCTTGTCTTCTACTGTTTATGTTTATGTTATATCTGCATTTTGCTATCATGCTGATGTGATTGCTAAACTGGATATTGATATTTGGCTAATAAAGAAATTGAAGTAAATTGGTCTTAAGCATAGAACATACCATTGTTACCCAAAATTAATAGTCATGGATTGAGATAGTGCTATAGAGATACGATGATTCCAAGTGAACCAAGAGTGTTGTAAATAAGAAGAACACATTGAGTTGTTACTTCAATATGGGTTTTGCTTTAATTTCTTAGATGAGCGGTACCAGACTTCCATTGCACTCAATCCAACAGTGGCCGATAATATTGTGAGCAATATGGCTTGAAAAGCTATCCTTAGGATTTCAGGCACGGGCCACAGAGGAAGCAATGAGGCTCTAAAATAGAGGGAGCAATGGGGCTTCGATAGTGACTTATTGCAGAATTGAAGTAGTAAGACTTTACCAGATGAGCAGGTTGCAGACATTCTCACAAAGCCCTTGAAGTTCATATTCTTCAGAGAGCAACTTGGAGTGCAGGATAATGTATCCTTCCCTGTGGGGGAACACTACTTATCGAGTACACCGAGTTATGCTCAGGCTCCTAGTCTTTTGAATAGGCATGGACTTGGTGAGGGGGGAAGAGCAAGAGAGCTCTTGGGTGTGAGGGTACTCCTTAAAGCCATGGACTTGGCTAAGAACATACCCTGGTTTGCATCCTACCCACAAGTCACCCTTATAAAGGTGCCATGTTCTCGGTTATGCTTGTCAGGATTGCCTCCCCATCTTAGCCACATGGGAGAGGAGACTGAGGTGTGTGTGATCTTTACCAAGGGTGGACACACTTGCCATGGACCTGGTTGTGGTAAATTGATCTCCCCTTATTATTCGATGCAGGTGTTCTACCACTTGATCGATGAGGATCAAGTTGGGAGAGGATCAGTTAGTGGACATAAGGTGTGTGATCTCTACCAAGGTCATTTATCACTGCAGTGGACTTGGTGATGGGAGATTGATCTCCCCTGTTATCAGTGTGGATCAACTCATCATTGTTTTTAGCTTGAGATGAGGTCATTGAGCTTGACCTGGAGACCACTAGGGTGCGTGTGATCTTTACCAAGGTCTTATGTGAATGACATGGACTTGGTTATGGTAAATCGATCTCCCCTACCATTGGCTGTGGATTATTCTTCTTTCGTGAGATGAGATGAAATTCTCTTATGACAAGACCTGTACATCTGAGATGAGAAACATGTTACAACCAGAAATTCCTCCCTAGTTGAGAGGGAGTGTTGGAATTTGGGGCAAATTTGGGATGAATTTCCCCAAGAGAAAACTAGTTACCCCAAAAGAAGCCCATCTACCCCAAGAAGAAACCTTCTTACCCCAAGGAAGAATTCAAATTGGATAAAAGAAATATTATTGTTGATGTGTTTGGCTCTCCTCTCATTATTATTTGATGTGACAAATTTATTTGGGGAAGCAATCATCAAGACACTTGGTAAATATATTTAAATAATATCAAGAGCAAATTAAGAGGGCCTTTCCTCAAGTCGGCCTCACTAAATGAATGGTCACATTGGCTCAAAAGACACCCCTTGTCTCCCCCATCAATTAGTTTAAATTAGAGGCCTTGGAGCTCATTCAAACACATGGAGAGAAACTCATCAATGAAGAAAGATCTCTGAGGTAGCTGCAAATGCCCTAATTGAGATGTAAAAGGAGTCAACTATTGGTCTGCTCTTGTGTTTTGGTCTGGACAGGTTCAAGGAGTTAATTGCAGATATTATGAGGTGATCTTTGGGCTTTGTTTTGGTGTATATCTCTCTGTTATCTTGGCCATAGGTGTATGGCTTCTTAGCAAAGGGTTGAGCCCTAGAAGGAGGCCCTAACAAGCCTCACTTCAACTGCCATGTATAACCGCGAGGTTTCAAAGTAGGCTCAAAGGAGACCGAGACCTAAAGGAGGCCTAATCAAACTTCTGTTCGGACGTGACTAGGTGAAATATTGGTCGAGTTTGCAAGGAGTAGTGTCGGGCTTATTTTGCGACAACATTCTTTGTATAAGGCCACATTGTAACTAGTGGTTTTGAAGGAGTGATGAGCCCCTCTTTGGATGCTAGACAGGGGTCATGTGGCCTAAGGAAGAGTTGTAACAACAGGACGAGGTTCCTTGGTTAATAGCGCAAGAAATAAGGGTATGGAAAGGATTGTTGTCGATTTTTGGTTGTACAGATGCCCTAAAAGAGGGCTGAAAAATCTCAGGAAAGAAAGTGCACATATCTGAACTGTCAAGGCTGCTAGAAGACGTGTTGGAGAGGTATGTTTGATTGTCTCTTCTATGTGAGGTTTGCTAAGGTAATGTAGTAGGGTATGATTGGTTTTGGACAATGTTTGGGGCAGTCTCAAAACAGTGATATATGACAGTGACATGTGGCAGTAATATCCATGCTTATGAGAGTGATATACCGATGCTTATGGTAGTGATTTATGGTAGAGTTTTCTCATAGCAGTGATGTATGATACATATGGATTGCAATGACACTTGCTCTTGTGACAGTTATGAATGGCAATGCTATTTTTCTCTGGACATTGATGAATGGAAATAATACTTGGCAGTGAGATTTTTTCTCTTGACATTGGTGAATGACAATAATACATGGTAGTGATATTTGTTCACTTGACATGGAGGAATGACAATGACCATTGTTACTCTTGATAGTGATAGGGAGGCAACCATATTGGAGAAATTCCACCTGGATTGTATTTTATTAAAATAATTAATATTTTTAATGGGGTTCCTAAGTCTAAACTTAGGAAAATTAAAATATTAATGGGTATTAATGAAAATATGGGTGAGAAGCTTCTAAGAGACGAGGATCAAGTCTAATTTAATCTTAGCCGTAGATTAGAAACTTAATCACGGCTGTTGATTTCTCAACAGGAAAAGTATAAATGGATGCTTGGGGTCAGTTGGAGGAGACACACAGAGATTGGGGAAATCGATTTTCTAAGTTGAGAAGTTCTCAAGAAAGAAATCGATTGGGGAGATCTCGCAGTTGAGGGGTAGTGATAGTTCGGGAATATAGACAGAGAGGAAGAGAGAAGCTTGTGGAGGCAGCGCAATAGCCAGGAGAGCTGCGTTGGGCCAGTTTGGGCCCACGTAGCCTTGACGTAGAGCCAGGAGGGCTAGCGTAGAGGGAGAGAGTTGATTCCACGCAGAGTGCCAGAAATGTTGGAACAACCAGGGAAAGCTGACGCAGTGGGCAAAAGAGCTGACGCAGAGTTGACGTAAAGCCTCAGAGAGCTCCACACAGGCCCACGTAGTTACTACGGAGGGGCAACGCAGTTGTAGCTGGGGCCAACCAGTTTTGCTGCCGGATTAGCCGGAATCTGCCGGGTGAAGTGAGGTAAAACTCACTCAGGTTTTCCACCATTGTATTTCTTTGTCACTGGTTTGGCGAGAGGGCAACCAACATTTGTATTCAAAACTTCTGCTTAATAATAGAAAACCTTCAGAGTTGCTGTACCGATTTTCCTGCATTGGGTTTTTCCGAGTACATTTAGTCCAAAAATAAGTGTGTCCTTTGCATGATTGCCTCATTTATTTTTTAGTACTTGATCTGTATATTGGTGTAGGCTGCAGTGTATTTGCATTTAATATTTTTTGAATATTTTAGAAAATAACTTGTTAAATGAAGAACACAAGTAGTTAATGCAAATCATTGTATTGCAGTAGGATTTCTGACTTGTTCGATTCATAAATTTTCACATGGTATTAGAGGGATTGCAGATCAAGGAGGACTTAAGCCATCAATGAAAGGATAGAGGAAAATCTATGCTGAAGACAGCTGTCACGACAGACAATGTAGTTTCTAGCCAAGAGAGTAGAGGAGGGGTGACGCAGTCACCAAGGGAGGCTCACGCAGAGCCTGTGTTAGCTTGATTGGGTGATGATGTTGCTGTAGAGGCAACGCAGTGGTTGCTAGGCCAGTGCAGAGACTGTTGAGTCTCTTTTTTCCGGTTGCTATGGCTAGAGGTGCAATGCAGTGGTTGTTGGGCCAGCGCAGAGACTGTTGAGTCTTGTTTTTCCAGTTGTTGTGGCTAGAGGTGCAGCGCAAATTTCATCTGGAGTTGCTGGTGGGGTGCTGATTTTGTTGATGCAGAACAATACCTAGTGGGGCAGAAGAAAAGTAGAGGGAATCGGTTCCTTAGAATATTTCTTGCCAAGAAATCTAGATCCAGTGTTGAGCAGCAACAAAGAGAGATCAAAGAGGGGTGGTTCGACATTGGTTGGCAGAATGATTTCCGTGAAGGAAATCGAAATTCAGAGGGAGCTTACTCCTTAGAGGATTTCTAGCGCCAAAGAAATCCAGATCCGAGTTTTGTCGGGGCAGTAGCGAAAGAGGGAAAAGAGAACCAGTTAGACATTCTTTTGAGTAGAGATGGTAGTTGACGGACTGAGGGATCAAGACGGGTTGGATGGAGTATCCAAATTCGTCATATGGAAGGCCAGGATCCTAATAGTTTTGGTTAAAAATTGCATCAAGGATTATGCCTTGAAGACAGTTGTTGTTCTGGTTGATATTGATCCTCTCAAGAAGTATGAGGAGGCTCCAGCTAAAGCGAAGTGCATGATCTTGGACGGGGTCAAGGATCATGTGATCCCACATATTGTTGAGAAGGACACAACAAGGGAAATGTGGGAGGCCTTGACCACATTGTACGAGGGAACTTCCGTTCAGCAGAAGATGTTGCTTGAGAGTCAGCTAAGACAGTTTCAGATGCAGAAGGGAGAAGAAATCGATCGCTTCCTTCACAAGTTGCAAGAGATCTGTGACCAACTAACTTCTGTAGGGGCTACACCAGATCCTAAATTTATGGTCAGGACTGCCCTGAATGCAGTCATTGAAGACTGGGAAACCTTTGTCCAAAGCATCTTGGGCAGGGCTTCTCTTCCCAGTTGGGAGGAGATGTGGGCAGCTCTTCGACAGGAAGAGATTAGATGGTTGGCCAAGGCGGAGAGCAGCAACAAAGGGATTAGAGTCAAGAAGGAGGAAGAGGAGGATGCAGCTCTCGCATCAGCGGGATAATAAGGGCAACAGAAGAGGAAGAAAAAGGATATGTCCAAAGTCATATGCTTCAGATGTGGAGAAATGGGTCATTTTGCCACACAGTGCCCTCAGAAGAAGGGCAAGGAAGAGAAGTCTGACTCAAGGGCTACTCTAGCGAAAGCTGACAAAGAGGACGATGATGAGGATTGTGCCATGAGTGCTCATGCACCTCTAGAGAAGACGTGGGGCGATATTAAGTTGTAGTCGGGAGGACTACACTGGGGCAGGATCCATGAGGTGCCCAAACTCTTGGATCACATACGGCTACGGGAGCCCTTAATGACAGTAGTAGAATGACGGGAGCAACAATGGCAGAGCTAGAGTGCCAAAGTCTGAAGCAGCGCAGTGGAGTGTTGTAGTAGTGCGGGAGGTACAGAGCAGATACAATAACAATGCAGTAGCATTAGAGGGTCAGCACAATTTAGCAGCAGAGGTAGCTTCAACATCAAGGGGCATCCAGACTGACCAACATGTCAACGTTTGGGTGGATTTTCAGTTGCTTACTTCTTAGCAACTGAGTTGCAGTGCAGCAGTTAGCAGTGGCAGTGCTATTGGCAGCATGATGCAGCGTACTGAGAGGGAGCTGCAGTGCAGATGTAGCAGTGACAGTGGCAGTGTCATGGGTAGCAGTACAAATTGCAGTAGTGCAGTGGATGAAGGGTAGTAGGCCGAGTATCAACAGCGCAGAGGACCGATGCCGTGGATCAGTGTGATACTTCTACTGGGAAGTATTGCTAGAGCACATTCCTCGCTAAGAGGGAGTGTTGATTTTTGGGTAGCATCAGATGTGCTCTAGCTTCGAAATTTTGTGGAGGGGTTAGAACACATGAGATCTCCAAGACCCAAAAATCGTTTGGAGAAATTCCACACGGATTGTATTTTATTAAAATAATTAATATTTTTAATGGGGTTCCTCAGTCTAAACTTGGGAAAATTAAAATATTAATGGGTATTAATGAAAAAATGGGTGAGAAGCTTTTAAGAGATGAGGATCAAGTCTAATTTAATCTTAGCCATAGATTAGAGACTTAACCACAGTCGTTTATTTCTCAATAAGAAAAGTATAAATGGAGGCTTGGGGTCAGTTGGAGGAGACACACAGAGATTGAGGAAATCAATTTTCTAAGGTGAGAAGCTCTCAGGAGGGAAATTGATTGGGGAGATCTTGCAGTTAAGGGGTAGTGATAGTTCAGGAATACAGACAGAGAGAAGCTTGTGGAGGCAGCGCAGTAGCCAGGAGAGCTGATGCTGGGCTAGTCTAGGCCCACACAGGCTTGACGTAGAGCCAGAAGGGCCAGCGCAGAGGGAGAGAGCTACCTTCCATGTAGAGTGCCGGAACTGTCGGAACAATTGGGGAAAGCTGACGCAGTGGGCAGAAGAGCTGACGCAGAGCCTAAGAGAGCTCCACCAAGGCCCACACAGTTACTACGAAGGGGCAACGCAGATCTAGCAGGGGCCAACCAGTTTTGCTGCCAGATCAGTTGGAATCTGCAGGGTGAAGTGAGGGAAAACTCAGGTTTTCACCATTGTATTTCTCTGTCACTGGTTTGCCGGGAGGGCAACTAACATTTCTATTCAGAACTTCTGCTTAATAATAGAAAACCTCATAGATGCTGCACCCCATTTTCCCACATTGGGTTTTTCTGGGGATGTTTAGTCCAAAAATAAGTGTGTTCTTTGCATGATCGTCTCATTTATTTTTCGGTACTTGATCTGTATATTGGTGTAGGCTGCAGTGTATTTGCATTTAATATTTTTTGAATATTTATGAAAATAACTTGTTAAATGAAGAACAGAAGTAGGTAATATAGATCAGTTTACTACAGTAGGATTTTTGACTTGTTCGCTTCAGAAATTTTCGCGAAGAGCTGTGATGACTTTCCTTGAAAATCCCCTTGAAAGAAAGACTACTCGAGACCTAGGGTTGAGATATTTGAGAAGATAAGAGTTCATCCAAGGTCAAGGTAGACAAGAGAAAAAAATTGCGAATGATATACTTCAAGATGTACTAAAGCATGAACCTTCAGAGAATCCCCAAGTTGAAGGATTAGCTTCTAGGGTTCCCACATGATGCAGTCACTAGGGCATCAATTTAATTGAGATTCCACTGTTGGAATTCATTCAAAACTTGTGGATGCCTAAAGGAGACACTAAGGAAGAATCTTGTCCAGATGAAATTCAAAATACATTCCTCTAATGAATTTCACGTCAAGCCTTGGAGATGCCTCCTTATCCTTAAAGGGATGAGGAAAAGAGGTGAGGAAAAAATTAAAAGAAATATGATTCGTTGAGTTAGGAGTGATCACCAAGGATTTAGGACCAATGCCTAACTATTGGGAGAATTGGAGTCAAAATGATCTTGACTTGGGATCTTCGCTCATCAAGGAGACCTATAAGCAGCGTTGCTAGCCCTAATGGAGGCAACTACACAACTACTCTAGATATTTATACTTTGATGGAAAAATTTAATGGAGTTTCAAGGGTGCAAGATGCAATATAACCTCTAGGAACATTCATTCATTCATTATCCATGAGTAACACATGCAAAATTTCCAATAGCTTCAATGTTCTAACAAAATTTCATTAATTAGGGCACATTAAAGACCATAAGACAATATTCCATGCATTAGACATTCATTAGAGCAGAAATATAACATTAAATAGCACTTACTAGACAATGAAGAATATATCCATCTATCAAAATGCCAAAAGAAGTTCCAAAAGAGAGAGCGAGATTTTTCCAAATGTCAAAATGCATTTAATTCATCCAAACTAGTCCACAAAATGTAGGCCAAAAATCTCCAATGAGTTAGTTGAAAATCCAAGTGATGACGAGTTTCAAATGAGAGAGATACTATCTTATTTATACAAGACCGAAGAGTTCAAATTACTAAAGAGTAAGCCCCTAAAGTGTCAAACGAGGTAGCAAATCCAGGTTACAAGCCAACCAAGATTTCTTTAACATTAATTATTCTTTTATTTTTCCTTTAGCCCATACAAAGTGGTCTTCAATGCTAGTGTTGAGGCCTTATGTGTTGAGGATGAGGGTGAAGGTTTCAAAAGTGATGAATAAGAGGTGGATACCCTTCAAATGTTGCAAAACATTTCCTAACCTGAATTTAAGTTTTGTGGACTCCAAATGGGTCTCATGGGTCTCCAAATGACTCAAGATCAAGTAGATGCTTCATCAATGAGGGCTAGAAGATGACACATGCCTCCCATATCTCCCTAGGAAACACAATACCTCCTTTGGGCCTTGGATCAACTACCAAGTGTCAAGTGCAATGCGTAGCCGGCTGGACAGCGTGGTCCAAGTGCATCATCATCTTTGTATAACTGGGGCATGAACAAACAATGTGGTGGTGTTTATGATGCTTTGGATATCTATGCTCTACATGTTTGGAGACCCATGGCTCTCAACGCTCACGCTACAAGTGCCATTATGACTCTCTGGAGAGCTTGGATCTCGTATAGGGAGGCCACGTCCAAGATGAAAACCCATCTGCAACCATGTATAAGATCCAATGTGTCTCCTCACCTTCCAATATAATAATCCATTAGTGCAATTGAGTAAATAAGCTTGCTAATCAAGGGCAAAAATGGACACTTCATAGTGACATGCCCTTCCAAATGGGCTTTGAACATGTACTAGTGTTACCTTCCTTGACAAGAGAGGTTAATGAAGGACCCTATTAGGTGGTTTCAACCTCTAAGGGAGTGATAGGTCCATGGTACATCCATCAGATGGAAGGTGGCATTTGAAATAGTGATGGAGTAGAGTGGGGGCAAAAGGGAAGGCTCCAAGCCACATGCCATGGTACAAGGGTAGCTGTGATGAGGAAGGCCCACACTTTGGGTGTATGAATGTAGGAGGGATCGTTCGTGGTACATGAGTTACCGCGACCTTTGTTTTTCTGCCCTTCTTCATATGCCTTTTGCCTTTTATTGATTGTTCTTCATTTTACTGCTCGGGGCTCAAAGGGGATGAGAACATGATGTGTAAGATGTAGCAATGATTTCCCCTTCAGATGAGGCAGTTCATCGCCCACCAGTGGTTGGGACAATCATGGTTTGCTTAATGATGAAGGGAGCACTCATAAGGGCCTTAGGAACCGGGGTGATGGCCATAATGATAGGGGGTAAAGCTCATGTTTGGCTATTTCCCATGTTCTGAATTTTATTGTTCCGACCATCTTTTGCATTTTGTGGTACACTTCCTATTATATGTGGCCATATTATGCTTTTATCTTTCTTTTTAGATGCATCAACCTTCGGGGCATTGTTGTTGAAGTTTCTAAGTTTACTTAGTTTATAAACCCTTCATGCACTTTTTCTGATTTATTCCTACCTACTTGTTATTTTTCTTTAACAAGTTATTTACAAAGTAAACACTGAAAATAAACACTAGTGCATGCTCAACATATTACAGATTAGCGACTAAAAGAAACAAGAACAAACACACCACATGACACCATTATTTTTGGACCAATGTCACTGGAAAAATCCAATGCGGGAAAACTGGTGTAGCTATCTGAGGGTTTTCTTATTAAGCAATATCAAAGTACAATCTGGGTGCCGAAATTGGCCTACCCAACAAAGAATTTCCTTATCATCTATACCTCACAGTTTGAGAGAAATCTCCTGGCTGAAACCCCAGAAAATCCTTTCGGCAGTGTCTTAGCACAAAACTGCTTCACGACCCCAACGTCTGCCCAATCTGGACTGCGTCAGCCCCTCTCTGTCTCACGCTGGCCTTGTGTCAGCCCCAGGAGGCCCTGCGTCAGCTTTCTAGGCCTCTGCGTCAGACACACTGACCTCTCTGGTGCTTTGCATCACACTTGGTTGCTGCGCTGCTCTCCCGACACAATCTTTGCCTTCTCTGTTTCTCTGTACTCAATGCCCCTCAGTTGCTCTCCCGATCATTGATTCTATCTCTCTTAGTAAACCCCGCTCTAGAGAATAGAATGACTGATCACTCTGGTGTATTCTCCAAGTGACGTCAAGCCTCCTCTTATACTTTTCCTGTTGACATTTCAACAGCTGAAATTAAGTCCCTAATCAACGGCTAAGATTAGATCTGGCTTGATCCATGTCTTTTGGACCACTCTAACACAGATTCATATTAATACACATTAATATTTTATTTTCCCTAAGTTTAGACTTAGGGACTCCATTACAAATATTAATTATTTTAATATCTCCCGATCTGTTTAGAATCTGCCCAAACCCTTTTTGGGTATTGGAGATCTCATGTGCCCCAACCTCTCCACCAAATTTCGTGGCTAGAGCACATTCGATGCTACCCCAAATCAACATTCCCTCTTAGTGAGGACTGTGCTCTAGCAATACCCCTCATTGAGTATTACTCTGATCGTTCGACATCGGTACCTGTGTTGATGCTAGGCCTTTCTGCCCACCATCCTTTGCACTGCTGCCTTTTGAACTGCTGCCCATGGTTTTGCCACTCCATTGTTGCATCTATATGGCAGCTCCCTCTGCATCTGTGCTGTTGCTGGTCCTTTCTCCCAGCACTGCACCTCCTCTCATCATGTTGCATCGTGCTACCCATTGCTACACTGCAACTTAGTTATTGAGAAGTAAGTAACTGATCTCCCAACTGACCTCCCTGTTGGGCTAGAAACACCCACTGATGCTGAAGCTCCCCCTGCCACTGACAAGTGCTCCCTCTCTCTGACCTCTGCATTACTGCAACACCTCCCTGCATCTCGCACCATTGCACACCTCTCTGTGTCGTCCTGCACTGGTGCAACACTCTTGTGCCTCTCGCACTGCTGTAGCCTACTAGCTTTGTGCTGTCTTGGGACTCCTGCAGTATAGCTCTCTCTGCCGCTCCATCTGCATTCGTCTCTACCCACTTAGCCAATCCTGCTACTTGTCAGGGCTCCCTAGCAAGGTCTAATCCAAGAGGCTAGGTACCTCGAGGATCCTGCCCCTCATCGCATGTAGTCCTCCTGACTACAGCTCGATGTCTCCCCACTTCCGCTCAAGTGGTGCGTGTGCACTCATGGCACAGTCATCGTCTGTCAAAACTTCCTTCTCTGCCCCTACTGGTGCTGCCTTAGTCTTGGAAGACTCTCCCTTACTCTTCTTCCTTGGGCACTAGGTCGCATAATGACCCATCTCCCCACAGTGGAAGCACTTTATCTTGGAGAGATCTTTCTTCTTCCGCTTCTTCTGCTTTCCCTCAGATGCTAGGGCCACATACTCCTCCTTTGCTTGACCTTGATCCCTTTGTTACTGCTATCTGTTTTCGATTGCCATCTGATCTCTTTTTGGCGAAGAGCTGCCCACATCTCGTCCCAAGGTGGGAGAGTCCCTCTGCCTAGGATACTTTGGACAAACACTTCCCAATCTTCTGAGACAGCGTTCAGGGCTATCCTCACCATAAACTCCTGATCCGGTGTCGCTCCTATATCAGTCAATTGGTCTCGGATCTCATTCAGTCCTCCGAGAAAGGTGTCAATCGATTGACCCTTCTTCATCTGATATGACTTCATCTGGTTCTCGAGCAACATTCTTCTCTGCACAGAAGTATGCTTGTAGAGGTTCTTGAGAGCCTCCCACATCTCAACTGTCATTTCCTTCTCGGCTATATGTGGTACCACATGATCCTTGACTCCATCAAGGATAATGCACTTGGCCCTCGCCATTGCCTCTTCGTACTTGTCATTATCATTGGGGTCGACTGGGATAGCTATAACCTTCAAGGCGAAGTTCTTGACATGATTCTTGTCAAGCACTGATAAGATTCTGGCCTTCCAGACTGCGAAGTTCGATGCTTCGTCCAGCCTATCCTGGTCTCTTACCCCATGTAGTGCCATGACCCTCCTCTACATCCCTCCTGGAAGTTCTCTGTTCGACTCCTCTGAGTCTCTACTTCCTGTCTGGAAGTTCTCTTCTGGACTCCCTCTGAGACCTAATTTCCCTCCTGGAAATCCTTCTGCCGCTTATTGAGATGTGCCCTACTCTGATCGTCTTGTGCAGCTGCACTGTTGATCCAGGTTCCTCGGCTAGAAACCCTTGGTAACAACTCCTCTGGCCTTGCTCTGTCAGGTACTGTTCTGACTACAGTACCTCACCAGCTCCACTCTGCAATATTTCTGCAGCCTTCTAGACTGTAGCAACTGCCTCTCTGTGAACTACGTCAGCCCCTCTCTGCCTCACGCTAGCTTTGCGTCACCCAAGAGGGGTCTGCGTCAGCCCTCTGGCCCTCTGCGTCAGCAACGCTGGCCTCTTTGAGGCTCTATGCAACTCCCATCTTCTTCTGCGTGGCTCTGGCGGTCTCTGCGTCACACTTCTTGGCTTCTGCGCTACTAGCAACAACTTCTGTCACCTTGGGACAACTGTTTTCTGTTGTTATTGTTCCACTCGGCTGATGTCTTTTAGTCCTCCTGTGATCTGAAATCACGCTCCGATACCATGTTGAAGTTTCCAAGTTTACTTAGTTTAGAAACCCTTCATGCACTTTTTCTGATTTATTCCTACTTGTTATTTTTCTTTAACAAGTTATTTACAAAGTAAATACTGAAAATAAACAATAGTGCATGCTCAACATATTACAGATCAACAACTAAAAGAAAGAAGAACAAACAGACCACATGACACCATTATTTTTGGACCAATGTCCCCGGAAAAACCCAATGCGGGAAAACCAGTGCAACTATCTGAGGGTTTTCTTATTAAGCAATATCATAGTACAATCTGGGTGCCGAAATTGGCCTATGCAACAGAGAATTTCCCTAGTAGCTATACCTCACAGTTTGAGAGAAATCTCTTGGCTGAAACCCCAGAAAATCCTTACAGCAGCTCTTCAGCACAAAACTGCTTTGCACCCCCATCGTCTGCCCAATCTGGACTATGTCAGCCCCTCTCTGTCTCATGTTGGCCCTGCGTAAACCTTTCTTGGCCTGTGTCAGCCCCAGGAAGCCCTGCGTCAGCTTTCTAGGCCTCTACGTCAGACACGCTGGCATCTCTGGTGCTCTACGCAGCACTTGGCTGCCTCTGCGTGAGCCCTTGCTGGCTCTGCATCACTCTCCTTGGCTGTTGCACTGCTCTCCCAACAGAATCCTCTGCCTTCTCTGTTTCTCTGTACTCAATGCCCCTCAGTTGCTCTCCCAATCATTGATTCTATCTCTCTTAGCAAACCCTGCGCTAGAGAATAGAATGACTGATCACTCTGGTGTATTCTCCAAGTGACCCTCAAGCCTCCTCTTATACTTTTCCTGTTGACATTTCAACGACCGAGATTAAGTCCCTAATCAACGGCTAAGATTAGATCTGGCTTGATCCATGTCTTTTGGACCACTCTAACACAGATTCATATTAATACACATTAATATTTTATTTTCCCTAAGTTTAGACTTAGGGACTTCATTAAAAATATTAATTATTTTAATATCTCTTGTTCTGTTTAGAATCTGCCCAAACCCTTCCTGGGTATTGGAGATCTCATGTGCCCCAACCTCTCCATCAAATTTCGTGGTTAGAGCACATCCGATGCTACCCTAAATCAACAATTGTTCCAAGCCCGACTCAATGTGTGGACATGGGGAAGGGAGGGTAACACCTTGTGGAGCTAATGGACAAATGTGAACCTAGATGGGGAAAAAGTGAATAGGGCTTGTAATGAGCAGAGGGAAATGAGATATATGGTATCGAGAAGCCGGACCACGCAACCAAAATTAGGGTTTCGCATGTAGTGCCACTCCTAAAGCTAGTAGCCAATAAAGGAAATCCCATGGGACTAGGGTACATGGTCAATCTCCCAGTTGAGGTTAGGGAACAAGAGTACAGTCAAAACCCTTTCTTTCCGCTGAGTCCACCCAGTAATCCATTCCTAAATGTGCCCAAGAAAAGCAAGCATAAACAGCTAATCACATAATGAAAAATCATACCTTTAGGGTTGGATGGCCCACCTTGAAACATAAGATCGTAACAGATGAGCGAGGGCATACAATGACTGGCTTAGGTGGTGGAGAATAGTAGTACATCGAGCTATCAAGTGGCGGCAAGGGGTTGTTGGCTGCCGATTGAAGGCAAATCTAGGAGACACCCATTGGTGGTGGGTAACAGGATGGATGGTCTTTTTCTTCGAATCTCATCACTTTTAAATGGAACTTCCACAGGCCTCTTCGAAGGAGGTTGACAAGATAAACTAGAGGTTCCTTTGACATTGGATGTATGACATTCTTTGGGAAGGCTATGAAAAAATGGTCATATCCAAGGTAGATGTTGCACTTGAACGAGAATTGGTTGTAATCAAGAGCTTGGTTGTGAATATTTCCATCATGATTTAGCTTGATGGCATATGGATTTCCCTTTTCCAAATCCATTTCTACACAGATTTGGGTGCATCCATGCAAGTCTTGCTTTAGGATTTATTTGTCAACATATCCCATTAGAATATCATTTCTACACAGATTTGGGTGCATCCATGCAAGTCTTGCTTTAGGATTTATTTGTCAACATATCCCATTAGAATATTTCTATCTACGAGGGATTGGTCATCCCAAAATATTAGGGGAAGTTTAGAAGACTACCCAAACCGAGACCTCTAAAGGGACATCCATTTCTAGTTCAAATTTCAATGACCACTGGTTTAGATACATCCATCTTGGGCTCATGAAATGTGGGTTTCCTCGGAAAAATAAATCTCAATCTTCCTTCTTTTCAAAGTCGAATGCATAATAGCCATGGCTTCAAAAATGGATTTAGATCTTGCGCTGCTTTATGTGAAAATTCCTAAACCCGGAATCCCTACTGCAACAAATTGATGTTACTTCTCCTACTTGTTAATACAGGCAAGTTATTTACTGTGTTCTACAGCAAATATCAAAGTAAATACAACTGCAACATTCACTATGCAAAATAATATGCCGAAACAAGAAACTGAATAGGAAATAGATACAACACAATGACACTGTTATTTTTGGACAAAAGTCCCCGGCAAAACCTAATGCCGGAAAATCGATGCAGCAGCTCTGAGGATTTTATTATTATGCGGTAGTAAATCTGAGTACAATTCACTGGAAGCCTAACTGGCTATCCGACACAGAGAGAAACCAGACAAAACAAATAGTGAGATGTGTTGACCCTGCTGTCTATACCTACCTACAAGTCAATAAGAAAAACCTTCAACCCCACAAGGTGTGGTTGGTGGCAGGGAACTCAGAGAAGGGGCTGTCAAACTAATCCCGACTCTCTCTGTTTGAGCTATCTCCTAGGTTAGCTACGCAGGGTGGTCCCTAATGAAAAGTTAAGTTAAAAAGATGTGAGTTTCTAGGAGAATTGTTAGAGTTAAATAGATTATTTCTCTAATATTTATAAGCAAAACTAATATGCACAATAACCATCAATACATAAGATAAACATGAAATACATAAACAACCAGTGGCTTCAAAAGTATTGTTCTTTAAGAAATGAAATTGTATTTGCTTAAAATGAAGTGAAATGCTTTCAAATGAAAAGCCAAAATAACCCTGAAAAGTGAAACAATAAATTGTTAGTACAAGATATTATAAATGCTTTTAAGATGAATAAGTCTACAAATCAAAGCATGGAAACTATCTCGCTCAAAAAAGATACCATTAGAAATCTACTTGTGAGAATGAGATGATAAAAAGAACTCAAATGTTAGACCAAGCTGACAACATGCAATTAAGTTTACAACCCCAAAATAATAGTACTTGAAAGTGAAATCAACCATTCATGACAATATGCAATTAAACCAAAAGATAAGCCAATTTCCAAGTACAAGAAAATTAAAACTTATTGCAAAATTAAAAGGGATACAATGCTTGTGTTGACCTCTACCGGTCAACTACCCATGCAGTACCCCCCCTTTTTTCTTTGCAAGAAAGGGGCAGCACCTGATCAGCGGGTCCGTGCCATTCATCAGTCATCAGCAGCTTGATCAATCTAATTGTAAACCCAGTCTGCATGTATTAATTGTAAATAATCTTAGCAGATATGAGTCGTGTATGTGAATTGCCTAGGTGGACCTAACTTTCTAGTGGTAATCTACGTCCCGGAAGGTTTTTCGTCTCACCGATCCATGGATCGGCAGAGTTTTCCTTCAAACCTGACCCCAAAGCCGGGATGCATTTTGTCATTAGAACTTTAGGAGAATCCTAGTGTGTTGATCTCCTAGATTATAGTTGTGTCGCAGAACTGGGTGATTTGTGAGGGTCTGTATTAAGTGGGTTTGTCCTCTTAAGATGTAAATTGTAAAAGTCATGATGTAATGTGTCCTGAGGGTCGAAAAATGTTTTAAATCCCCTCGTGAGTCCTAAGTCCTAGGTCCTAGGTGATGTTTCCGAAGGCTTAGTTCGATGATCCATTTTAAAATGAATTAAGAAATTAAAAAATAATAAAAAATTAAAAAAATAAAGCAAAAACCCTAACTAATAAAATAATAATATTTTAAGTGAATAAATCGACGGATGAGATCAAGAGATGTCTTGATCCTCATCAACGGTCGACATCATTTCTACATGGATCACTCGAACTAGCCGTTGAGATCATTTCCTTTAAATAGGGTGCTAGGAGTCATTTCAGATAATTGGATCTGTGAGTCTGGTACTGAAGAAGCTCTCTTGTAAATCTGTTTCTGGTTAATAAAAGAAGACTTTGGGGTCCATATCTTGCTGGTGTTACTCTCTTGAAATGCTGTGAGATTGTTTAATTTTCTGCATATGTTATTTTCAGCTGTTAATAATAGCTTTTTGTTGAGTATTGTGAGCACAGGTATCTTGTTCACTTGCTAGGGTTTGAGTGTTGTAGGGTTTCTGAAGTAATGGCAGGTATCTCCATTACTGTTTGAGATCTAGCAGCATTTTGGCCTTCTTTATTGACGGTTGTTCTGAGCTGTGCAGAAAACATTTTCTGAAGGAATTTTGTGGGCGTTCGGGGAAGTTCTCGGCTGAACTAGCCAACTCCCGCAAGCATTTTTTGTTGAGCCCAGTTGGATTTGATCCTGGGTCTATCATTCAGTTTATTTTTAATTTGCATGAGAGATTTTCTGAAGTTCTTCACAGTGAAAATCTGAAGGCTTTATTTCTTTAAAATATTCCTGTGCTCATTGCTGAATCTGGCTGTTAAGGGGCCAAAATTGTAGATTAATCAGCTGTTTTAGGGTTTCAAATTTTTTGACCTAGGGTTTTAAATTTCTGCTTTGCACAGATTTTCATTAGGGTTTTGTTGTTCTTTTGTGTTTGCAGGTATAGGATTTTGTCACTTTGCAGTTGCAGGACCACCGTCAATCTGCTCAGCCCCACGCACCTGCAAACGCATAAGGGGTCTTGCTGGCTCAAGTGTAGCGTCAATGAAATTCACGTGTTTTGTAAACCACATAACTGCTGGAAACCACAGTTACGCAGAGACGCCTGAAGGGGTTACGCATGGGATTTGAAATTCGACTGAATAGGGTCTCATTCTCGTGATACTCGGGTCGATTTTTTCTTTCAAGCTGATTCACGTTCTATTTACCGCCGGCAGCAGGGGAAAACGCATCAAGCGCCAGAAGTCTCAGGTAAGCTTCAAACATTGCCGCAGAAAGATCCGCCTGGTAAGCCATCGATCCATGCACTGTTACAATTTATATGAAATACGGGTTATGGTCCTGTCGTTCGCCGAGTCAGTATATCAGCGTATTTCGTCTGACGTGTTCTTTAAGCCGATTCATCGTTGCAGGTAAGCTCAAATCAAAGCTGCCGAGGTAAAATCGATTTCTTCATTCGGATTATCACACTCAGTGATTTCCCTTCGCCGCAGGCACCGTTTCAAACTGCATTTTTTTTTTTTGAATGATATTTGCGTGGTTACGTTCTGCGATTTTTGGACGCGTTTTGATTTGGCTCTGTCGTCGTACTCTCAGGTTTAATTCACATTACGGCTTAGCATATAAAAAAGCAAAAGGGATTGGCGTATTTCTCGTTTCAGTATTTCGGACTGGCAGCTCGATCCTTTTTTGATTTACGGCCTATCAGTTTTCAAACAAAACAAAAATTAAAAAAATTCGACCCTTTATTTTTGTTTTAACGTAGGTTATTTAGTCATATGGTAGTGTAGATTTTTTTTTATTTTAAATTGTTTTAGCGTAGTTTCGTTCTGATTTTTTTTGGGATAGGCCAGCGTAGATTTAGTTTAGGATTTTAATTTGTTATGTATTTTAATTTCTAGATTTTAATTCTTTTATAGTTTCGTTTTTTATAGAATCATAAAAAATAAAAATAAAATAATAAAAAAGGAAATAATAATAAAAAGATTTTATTTAAGTTTTTGGACTTTAGATTAAATATTTGTATAGTTTTATATAGATTTAAATTTTATGTTTTAGATTTGTCCTTTAGGTTAGATTTTAATCTATTTTTAAGTTTAGTTTAGGATTAAGCTTAGTTTTAATTAGATTTTTGATTTAGTTTTTGTTTTAATTAGATTTTATGTTTAAAGTCTTCATAAATTTTAGATTTAGATTATTTTTATAATATAAAAAATAAAAAGATTTTTGGTTTAGTTTAATTTTTTATTATAGATTTTAAATTTTAAATTTTAAATTTTTTAGATTTTTAATTTTCATTTTTATAATATTGAAAAATAAAAATTGAAAAAAGATTTAAAAAATTTAAAAAAATATTAAAATTTTGTGGAAAATTAGTTTTGCCAGTTTCAGTGGTTTTTCATGTTATATCTTTCATGCTGAGATCTGAATTTTTTTTAAGTCGAGATGCGAATATGATATCTAGTTAATGGTTTAGGATTTTCGTGGTGGTTTAAAGCATTTATCTTTTCGAAATTCTCAATTGCTGGATATCGTTTTCATCATTCTAAGAGCATTGTGATTTAGCTGATGATAGATGATTGCTGTTCATGGTCCATGTTTTTATATCATTTAACAAGTAATCGTTTTAACCACAATTTCTTAAGGCACTGGTCTGCTAAATTAATCAAATCCATCGAGTGTTTTTTTATATCGTATCTCGTGTCTCCCAGCCAACTGGTCGACAGTTGGTCTCATCATCTCACAGGGACTACCCCCTTTAGCCGCGGGAGACAGGCTTAAACGGAGGGATCGGGGATCAGAGTGACAGCCCCCGGTCTGAGCGTTGTCGTGCCAATCTGCGCGACAACATTTTTTGGCGCCGTTGCCGGGGAGAGAGTTTTTCTGTTCCTGGAGTTTCATCGACATTCACCTTCTCATCTTTCTCATCTCTCATTTGAGCTGGCAGATTCAACCTTTGGGGTTATTATTTGGATCTTTTATTGCCTTATTTTTCGCCATATCAGTAGCATCTCTTTGGTTTGTTTCTTGTTTGGGTGGCGACTCCACTTTCTCATTTTTCCCAGACAAGAAGCTTTCCTCATATCTACTTGTGGTTACTTTTTGGATCCTAGAATCAGATTTATTGTTCAAGTGGCGACTCCACTTCTTTCATCTTTTGATTTTCTTGAGCAGAGATCTAGTTCTATTATCCATTTCATCCCTTATTATTCATCATGGATTATTCATGTAAACCATGTCATTTTACGGACAATCTCCATGATCTTCCGAAAGAGGCCATTTCCAAATTATTTAAGTTCTCGGGTGGTGATTCGGTCGTTGTTAGACATCATTTAGACATGTTTACTTGTGTAATGATCATATATTGTAGACTTCCTCAATATAATCATGAAGATTTCAAGATGCGTCTATTTGTCCATTCTTTAGAGGGTGATGCCTTGAATTGGTTTAATAATTTTCCTAATGATTTTTTCACTTCTTTACAAGACATTCTCAATGCTTTTAAAGATATATATGATAGTCCAAACATCTTGCCTTCTACCTCTAAAATTGTGCAAAAGGAAGAAAGTAATCATATTAAAGGACAAGCTGTTGAAGAAAGATTTCAAGATCAGAATGTGTCATCCACCAGTACTAATGCAGATCAAGTCCATGATAGTGAAAAATCAGGGACAAATGACAATGAAAAGGAAGAGCAAAAGCAAATTATACAAGAACTAATGATGCTGGTAAAAAATATGGAGGCTAATCAAGCTAGATATGTCAATGACGTGAGAACTTTGTGCACCCACCTTGAAAAACGTAATAGGGAGATAGAGATTATGCAAAATCAGCATGCTAAAGAAATTGAGGTCATGAAGACTAATCATGAAACAAAAATTAGATTCATGCAAAGCAAAATGTCGACCATGAAAGCTGATCATGATAGGGAAATTGATTCTATGCAAAACAAGTTATTAATTATGGATCATCAGTTGGCCACCATGCAAGCAAATCATAAAGAAGAAATAAACTCTATACAGCATTGCTTGATGAACATAAAGGAAGAAAATGTTAAGGTAATAAAAGACATGGAAGAACATCATGCCAGACAAATTAGTGCTATAAAGGATGAATGCTCTAGTCAGATGGATACCATTAGAATACAAGTTCAAAAGATTCAACAATGGTCAGATGATAAGAGAAACCAGGAGCTTTCTCATTTGCCGCAACAAGTTCCATCTTATTATGAGGAGGTCATTAGGTGGTTAATTGAAGATGATCCAGATAAGCTTAAAAACGATAAAAATCAGATGCAAGACACAAAAAGACTTAGCATGCATATCTTACACACTTCATCTGATAGTTTTGAAATAGAAAGTACCAGATCATCAGTAATTCAACCTGCCAGAAAGAAAAAGCGCAAGAGAAAGAAAATAAGAAGAAGATTTGACGCATCAGACGGCCGTGAGCAGCTTGATTTTCGGATAGGAAAAAGTCCTACCATATGCAAAATTGGACGTGGTACATCCGACAAGCAGCCGACAGATTTGCCTGAAAGCAGGCAAATGCTCAGTATGCACTATATTGAACACATCTGATGCCATGGGGCATCTTTTGTATCGTATTTCTAACCCTACTCCTTGTTTTTTCCGCATTTTTATTTCTGTTTTAGGATTAGATTTGCTTTTCTAGATTAGTTAATAAATGAAGAGCTTTTATCTTTCTTGTGCTTAATGTATATGATGATTTTTGGATGGACGCTACTTATTTTTGTGTTGTATGGATGCAGATTCTGGATTCTCACATTCCTGCAAGCAGCAATGTGTCCCCAAGTAGAGCCAGATGTTGACCTCTACCGGTCAACTACCCATGCAGTACCCCCCCTTTTTTCTTTGCAAGAAAGGGGCAGCACCTGATCAGCGTGTCCGTGCCATCCAGCAGTCATCAGCAGCTTGATCAATCTAATTGTAAACCCAGTCTGCATGTATTAATTGTAAATAATCTTAGCAGATATGAGTCGTGTATGTGAATTGCCTAGGTGGACCTAACTTTCTAATGGTAATCTACGTCCCGGAAGGTTTTTCGTCTCACCGATCCATGGATCGGCAGAGTTTTCCTTCAAACCTGACCCCAAAGCCGGGATGCATTTTGTCATTAGAACTTTAGGAGAATCCTAATGTGTTGATCTGCTAGATTATAGTTGTGTCGCAGAACTGGGTGATTTGTGAGGGTCTGTATTAAGTGGGTTTGTCCTCTTAAGATGTAAATTGTAAAAGTCATGATGTAATGTGTCCTGAGGGTCGAAAAATGTTTTAAATCCCCTCATGAGTCCTAAGTCCTAGGTCCTAGGTGATGTTTCCGAAGGCTTAGTTCGATGATCCATTTTAAAATGAATTAAGAAATTAAAAAATAATAAAAAATTAAAAAAATAAAGCAAAAACCCTAACTAATAAAATAATAATATTTTAAGTGAATAAATCGACGGATGAGATCAAGAGATGTCTTGATCCTCATCAACAGTCGAGATCATTTCTACATGGATCACTCGAACTAGCCGTTGGGATCATTTCCTTTAAATAGGGTGCTAGGAGTCATTTCAGATAATTGGATCTGTGAGTCTAGTACTGAAGAAGCTCTCTTGTAAATCTGTTTCTGGTTAATAAAAGAAGACTTTGGGGTCCATATCTTGCTGGTGTTACTCTCTTGAAATGCTGTGAGATTGTTTAATTTTCTGCATATGTTATTTTCAGCTGTTAATAATAGCTTTTTGTAGAGTATTGTGAGCACAGGTATCTTGTTCACTTGCTAGGGTTTGAGTGTTGTTAGGGTTTCTGAAGTAATGGCAGGTATCTCCATTACTGTTTGAGATCTAGCAGCATTTTGGCCTTCTTTATTGACGGTTGTTCTGAGCTGTGCAGAAAACATTTTCTGAAGGAATTTTGTGGGCGTTCGGGGAAGTTCTCGGCTGAACCAGCCAACTCCCGCAAGCATTTTTTGTTGAGCCCAGTTGGATTTGATCCTGGGTCTATCATTCAGTTTATTTTTAATTTGCATGAGAGATTTTCTGAAGTTCTTCACAGTGAAAATCTGAAGGCTTTATTTCTTTAAAATATTCTTGTGCTCATTGCTGAATCTGGCTGTTAAGAGGCCAAAATTGTAGATTAATCAGCTGTTTTAGGGTTTCAAATTTTTTGACCTAGGGTTTTAAATTTCTGCTTTGCACAGATTTTCATCAGGGTTTTGTTGTTCTTTTGTGTTTGCAGGTATAGGATTTTGTCACTTTGTAGTTGCAGGACCACTGTCAATCTGCTCAGCCCCACGCACCTGCAAACGCATAAGGGGTCTTGAAGGGTCAGGTGTACATAGGGAATCGTATTTCCTTTTGCCGTTGCTGGCTCAGGGGTAGCGTCAATGAAATTCACGTGTTTTGTAAACCACATAACTGCTGGAAACCACAGTTACGCAGAGACGCCTGAAGGGGTTACGCATGGGATTTGAAATTCGACTGAATATGGTCTCATTCTCGTGATACTCGGGTCGATTTTTTCTTTCAAGCTGATTCACGTTCTATTTACCGCCGGCAGCAGGGGAAAACGCATCAAGCGCCAGAAGTCTCAGGTAAGCTTCAAACATTGCCGCAGAAAGATCCGCCTGGTAAGCCATCGATCTATCTTTATATGAAATACGGGTTATGGTCCTGTCGTTCGCCGAGTCAGTATATCAGCGTATTTCGTTTGACGTGTTCTTTAAGCCGATTCATCGTTGCAGGTAAGCTCAAATCAAAGCTGCCCAGGTAAAATCGATTCCTTCATTCGGATTATCACACTCAGTCATTTCCCTTCGCCGCAGGCACCGTTTCAAACTGCATTTTTTTTTTTGAATGATATTTGCGTGGTTACGTTCTGCGATTTTTGGACGCGTTTTGATTTGGCTCTGTCGTCGTACTCTCAGGTTTAATTCACATTATAGCTTAGCATATGAAAAAGCAAAAGGGATTGGCGTATTTCTCGTTTCAGTATTTCGGACTGGTAGCTCGATCATTTTTTGATTTACGGCCTATCAGTTTTCAAACAGAACAAAAATTAAAAAATTCGACCCTTTATTTTTGTTTTAACGTAGGTTATTTAGTCATATGATAGTGTAGATTTTTTTTTTTTAGATTTTAAATTGTTTTAGCGTAGTTTCGTTCTGATTTTTTTTGGGATAGGCCAACATAGATTTAGTTTAGGATTTTAATTTGTTATGTATTTTAATTTCTAGATTTTAATTCTTTTATAGTTTCGTTTTTTATAGAATCATAAAAAATCAAAAAAAAAATAATAAAAAAGGAAATAATAATAAAAAGATTTTATTTAAGTTTTTAGACTTTAGATTAAATATTTGTATAGTTTTATATAGATTTAAATTTTATGTTTTAGATTTGTCCTTTAGGTTAGATTTTAATCTATTTTTAAGTTTAGTTTAGGATTAAGCTTAGTTTTAATTAGATTTTTGATTTAGTTTTTGTTTTAATTAGATTTTATGTTTAAAGTCTTCATAAATTTTAGATTTAGATTATTTTTATAATATAAAAAATAAAAAGATTTTTGGTTTAGTTTAATTTTTTATTATAGATTTTAAATTTTAAATTTTTTAGATTTTTAATTTTCATTTTTATAATATTGAAAAATAAAAATTGAAAAAAGATTTAAAAAATTTAAAAAAATATTAAAATTTTGTGGAAAATTAGTTTTGCCAGTTTCAGTGGTTTTTCATGTTATATCTTTCATGCTGAGATCTGAATTTTTTTTAAGTCGGGATGCGAATATGATATCTAGTTAATGGTTTAGGATTTTCGTGGTGGTTTAAAGCATTTATCTTTTCGAAATTCTCAATTGCTGGATATCGTTTTCATCATTCTAAGAGCATTGTGATTTAGTTGATGATAGATGATTGTTGTTCATGGTCCATGTTTTTATATCATTTAACAAGTAATCGTTTTAACCACAATTTCTTAAGGCATTGGTCTGCTAAATTAATCAAATCCATCGAGTGTTTTTTTATATCGTATCTCGTGTCTCCCAGCCAACTAGTCGACAGTTGGTCTCATCATCTCACAGGGACTACCCCCCTTAGCCGCGGGAGACAGGCTTAAACGGAGGGATCGGGGATCAGAGTGACAGCCCCCGGTCTGAGCGTTGTCGTGCCAATCTGCGCGACAACAGCTTGCATGCAAAGTGCCTCTTGAAATAAGATTTGAATTTGAGACTTCAAACCCTCAAGATAACAAGAAATTTAAGAACTTTGCAAACCAAGCAAATGTGATGTAATGAGTTCTTGGTTTATTTTATTAATTAGTGCTAAGGCAAAGTTACAATTGAACTTTAACCCTCAGACCTCATCCTCTCCCAAATATTTGGATCTCACAATGAGAAGTCAATAGAGGTAGAGGGCCCCTAAAATTCTATTCAACCAACTTAAGTTGGAGGTAACTTTTAGTGAGGCTTGGGGCTTTCCTATACTAAAATGCCTAGATGAAGTGCAAATTGTGT
Source organism: Pinus tabuliformis (assembly GCA_031772625.1). Classification (NCBI taxonomy): domain Eukaryota; kingdom Viridiplantae; phylum Streptophyta; class Pinopsida; order Pinales; family Pinaceae; genus Pinus; species Pinus tabuliformis. The sequence goes on from CM062817.1 coordinate 677,196,235, forward strand.
TTATTCCCCAAATTAAACTAATGCTTCATGCTTCATGCTTTAAAGAGAAATAGTTTGTAAAACTTGAGAGGCTAGGATGTAAATAAGCTCATATGTGTTTGCACCATTGAATGGAAAGTAAACAAGTAAAATGGAATAGATTTTCTTTAAGATACAATTGTTTCAAATAAATGATAATGCTCCAATAATTTTCATGACATATAGCATAAATTGACCAAGTAGTGAAGCATATACTTGAAGAAATTATGAAACAATTAAAACTTGCCAAAGTATGAAGTGTTTACACATAAGATGAGATTTTCTCAAGTTTACAATTTGGAAGCATATGCATGTGGGAATTTAAATACAAGATTAGTAAAAATTTGCATGTGGAGTGAAATGTGTTGATTTTAAGCATGCACAATATGAAATTAAAAGCTAGAAAGCTAAGAAAAACTAGAAGCAAGATTAGGCCACCCACAAGAATCCCTCCTCTAAATGAGGAAGGGGGATGCCATGGGAAAAATCCCAAGCTCTCTCCAACAATTTTTTTATTATCTTTTATTAGCGCTTAAAGCGGGTAAAAATGCCTCTAAGAGGGCAGCCTACAATACGAGAGAGATCTTTACAAAGATGGGACTCTAACAAAGTTAGACTCTCTCCCCAAAAAATATAACAACAACAAATTTGAAGATGGAAAAAACTCTCCAAAAGAGATTCACAAGGCTCAAAAGGCCCACGGCCTAGATGAGTTTGCAACTCTCTCCCAAGTGCTTATGGCCTCCCTAGAAATCAGTCTTTGGATAGCGTGAAGGGGTCCTACATACACACGAGTGAGTAGTTTTCCAATGCTTCTCCTCAAACTCCTTGTTGCCCAATGCTCAAGCCTATGGGTTGCAAAACACAAAAAAACCCAATTCTGTGTGTGAAATTAGGAAAAATAAACCAAAACTAAACTTAGAATTTAATTTACAAAATACTGGCTCAAGTAATGGGAGTGAACCACTATACTTGCCTAGCTTTGGAAATGACGCTTGAATAGGAGATATAACTTTGAAAGAACTAGAATCAAAGAAGTATTTTGAATTTAAATAGATGATCAAGTAGCTATTGAATAAGAAGACTCCGGTTTGCTCTTCGTTGGATGGAAAACTTGGAGTGAAATAATGGCTAAGTCTTGGATCGCTGTGACTCTAGGAGCGAGTTGATCTAATTGAGATTTCTCTCATTTCCAGATGAATTTCTGCACACAACACAAAAAATATTTCCTACACACTTAAACATGTATTAGTTTGCACAAGATTAATATAATGAATAAGATAAACCAAACATTCCTTCTAAAATGAATTGGCAAGCTTATCCTTGGAATACTACTCTAAATCAATGATATGTGCAAGATAACTTGCACACATCATCCAAGCAAGATGGCAAGTATAAACTAATATTAATTCAATATGCGAAAGAAATTAAATCAATAGGAGTAGCATGAAAGGACATCACCTCATAACGCCAAGAGAACACCATCGATATAGCCTCAAAGTCTTGATTGTATTAAGAAAGTATGCAAGTACAAATTGGCAAAGTTTCCTCAAGCCCAATAGTGCTTTACATGATACAATATGAGAGCATATAGCCTCATTATATAAAGAGTTGGGAGCAAATCCCAAGGAAGAATGCATGTGAGAACTGAACTTGGAGCAAATCCCAAGGAATGATAAATCAAGTTCAATGTGGAGAAGATAGAGACATTAGAAAAAATTGAATTCCATATGTGCACATCAAGGGAAATTGAATTCCATATACGACATAGTAAACTCATCCATGAGTGAATCCAAGTACCGTGATAACTCTAGTCAACAAATGCAAACTCGAACTAAGTGATGCCACATATGTAGATGATCCCCAGATAGCTCTGCGTAATTCCCCAAGAACTGCGTGATTCCTCCATGTGCAACTTGTAGTCTGGCCAAGTGAAACTCGTAATCCTCAAGAGTGGAGTGCTAAGAGTAGAAGAACCTGAGATAACTGTGAGATGAGGCCCCACCTAATCTTCAGTCCAAATATACCATAGAATATTCCTTCAGTGCATGAACTCCTCTAATAAATTCGATTTTCCACATGTGCAACTGCTGCGTTATGTTTGGTAAATTTGATTTTATGAAATAATGGTGTATTTATGATGTAGTGTGCTCAGTCATCTTCCACATGTCCGTTGACTCAAGTCTTTGACTCAGGATAATTTCCAAGTCATTTCCACATCATTTTGTCACATGGAATAATTTATTTATCTCTATTTTATTTAATTCTAGCCTAATTAAATGCCACAATTTCCACTAAACTTAAGAAATGTGGGTTTTGAAGGTCCAAAACACATTATTAACACCTCAAAGTGCGTCATAGTAGAGAGTTGAGGGTGAAAGGTGTAATTTTGATTACTCATACCCGATACAACTACTCTAGACTACACTTATTACAATTTAAATACAATTTTATTTGCAAATTTTGACTTGTGGGAAATCTAAAAAATTAAAAAATCACTACCGAGACCTAACCAAATTCCACGAAATTTTTTGTGTGATCTAGTATGGTAATATACATCGACTCTAGACATTAAGATGTGTTAGGAGCTCAACCTTCAAATTGTCACCTTGGCTTTGGGGTAAGAAGTGAGTATAAAAACCCAGAAAATTATCCGCCTCTGAAAAAGAAGGGATAATTAAACAGATAAAAAAAAACACTTCAAGGTGTACTCATTTGTTGATTGAGTCCTAACATCGTAGGCCTGTTACAGACTCAAAACTCATCATTACTAGTATCACTTATTACAATTCCCTTCAGGTTGTGGAATCTAGGTACAAGAAAGATGATGAGAAGATAGAATAGAGTTAAAAAACTCTGTTGACTGATGATATCTGATGGTACAAGTGTCATCTGGAGCATCTCTGGGAATGGAGTCTTTCATATAATCATTAGGTGTCATCCTAGTGGTCAACAAGATGATCTCACCCTGTCACTAGAAGTATCTGACCCTGATCTCGCTGGAAGGAGGCTCTGCGTCCCTTCTGCGTCAGCCTTTGCGCAGATCTGCATCAACCCTATGCAGTTTCTGCGTCACCTCTGTTGGGGACTGCGTTGCTCCTCTTCCGAATCCTCTGCTACCCAGAAACTTCGATTTCCAGCCTCTCGGTCTCACACCCTAGCTCCTGGCTTCTGAAACTCTATTTTCTCAGCAGGAATTCGATATCCCTCTAGGCTTTGTGTGGGCCAGCATCAACCTCTCTCTGGACGTCATTCTGCCCTCTCTGCCTTGTACTCTTCGGCCCAGGCAAACTTCCCTCTTCTGGATACTATCTCTGCCCCTCACAGTAAAAGATCATTTCGAAATTCTTTCTGGCAGCTGCTCTTCTTAAAAACTTCGATCTTTTGAACTCTCTCTATGTGTTCTCCAAGTGCCCATCAAGCCTTATCTTATAATCTTCTCGTTGATCAATCAATGCCCAGATTAGATCCTAATCAATGGCTAGGATCATATTGACTTGATCTCCGCCTTCTTCTAGAAGTTTCACCCACAATTTAGATTAATACCTGTTAATTATTTTAATTTCCTAAGTTTAGACTTAGGATCCCATTAAAAATAATTAATTATTATAATAAAATTGTGTCCGGGTGGAATTTCCCAAAACGATTTCTGGGTATTGGAGAATGCATGTGTCTAAGCCTCCTTGGAAAATTTGGGACTCAGAGCACATTTGATGCTACCAGAAATCAACAGTTTAGAACCAACCGGTTTTTAACAACCGAAGTCTCCATTGCTTTAGGAGAAGGCCATGTTATCACAATTTTAGTCAATAGCTTTAAAGCGCTGATAGTTTCAGGGTCAATGCCGATTTGTAAAAAAATAGTTTGAAAGCACTGACAGATAGAATATAAACGTTATTGTAATTTTTAAAAATAAAAATGCACTGACAGCTAGAGTAGCAATGCATTTTTGTAAAAATGGTCAGTTAAATGCTAACAGTTGGAGTATTAGCACCAAATGAAAAATTCAAATTTTATTTTATGGCCAAAATAATGCATTGATGGAGCACATGTCGGCAAATGAACAATAATCTATCAAACGAGCACTAACTAAACATATGTCAGCGAAAAACTCTGTTTTACTATGTTTTTTCCTGTAAAAGGCAGTAACTTCGGGTGCAGATTTCGAACAGTTGGAAATGAAATTTTAAGAGCCAAAATAGATTTTTGTTGGTAACATGTTCATTTAAAAACGCCTCTTTCATTTTTTACACAACCATCACGGTTTGAGAGTTTTGAATGGATATTTGAAGCCTATTTTTCAGGAATTTGCCATAATTAATTTTTCTATTTTTAGAAAAAATGCGCATTCAGTTGGAGAGCCACCTCATAAATTCGACTTGGGGTCAGACCTTAAGTCCTTGATTATTTGATTTAGTAAGCTATAGATAGATGAAGAGGTTTGAGATCCATTATTTTTGGATCTTGAACAATTTGTAAGTAGTCTATAAAGACTATCATTTATGTAATGTATAAGGTTGGACTTTGAAGAGAAAACCTATTGTAATTGTGTGCATTTGATTAATAGAATAACTTTTGGACAAAAGTATAGGGGTTTTGTGCCAAAGATTCATTTTTCAGCATTTGTGGTCTGTTTCTTAGTGCTATGTTCTTTCTTTGTTATTCATTGTGTTTAAGCTTCTCATTTGAATTCGTAAGTAGATGTAGAATTCATGTCACAATGCTCTATGTAGAATTCAAATACAAAGTGGTTGTGCACCATTCACAGAGTGAATCCATTGTCAAACAATCCAGAGTTCATGTTGACCCCACTGCTCGAAGAATTTGAAGCTTGAAGAATGTATTGATGACTCCACTAGATTCAATGAAGGACTCAGATGTTGCAACTATTATTTCAAGGTGGATTTTTCAAACCTCGCTGTTTTTCCGAATCTTCTACCGGCAGATGAATATTTTTTAAGGAATGGTCCTAAATTTAATGGAGATGATCTAAGCCTGGCCTTGAAACATATCAAAAATTACCGTGACTTTACTGATCTCCTTAAAATCAAGAAGGAAGATGTATTCCTTAGACTGTTTTATGATTCATTCCAAGGAAAATGTAGAAGTTGGGTTGAAAGTTTACCTATTAAGTCCATAAGGTCTCTAACAAGTTTCTGGATTATCTTCTTGGAAACATGGATGGAGAAACTAGAGTTAGTGGTAGACTGTCCTTCCATTCAAGGTTTTAGAGAATGGAACAATATATGTACAGATGATGAGGTGGATAAAAACTTTTCTTCATTTTTGTCTTCTTATCTAAAGTCATGCAAATGTAGCTCAGAAGCTAAGATTCAGTTTTTGGATGAATTTTCCATGGACATTGAGAAAGAGCTTGAGGCTTTTAAAGATCAGGAAATACCCCAAACTTTTCCATTTCAGGGTCTTTCTTTTGAAGTTTCATTTCAGCAAAGCCAAAAAGACATATTGTTTCCTTTTAATATTGAGAATGGGTATGAGTTTGAAAACTCACAGTTGGAACAATGGTTTGACATAGAGAGCACATGTGAACTCTCAAACCATAATAGTGAGATTGTAGAGTGCCTTGAAGATCAACAAACAAACTATGGCATTCATGTCTTTTATGATCCTGTGGCTGCCTATATGGAGGGTCTTTTTTAGCTTGTGTGTTCAACCATGTTTTCATTGTGAAGACAAGATCCATCTTGAGTGGGCCATTGCCCTTATTTTTTAGTTTTCATTTTGTTGAAGCATAATCAAGGACCCACATTATTTGAGTAGCTATTGGACTGGTTGCATTGGCATTTTTGTATCATTTAATCCAACAATTCTTTCAATAGTTTAGAGTAGGTAGGTGTGATCAATAAGCTTGTTGGGCAAGCATCTCTTTCAGCATGTGCATTTTCAGTTTGCTGCATTTTTTAGTTTCAGTTTACAGTGTAGTGTACAATTTAGTTTGGATTACAATTTTGTTTTGAGTTGCAGAATAAGTGCAGGTTGCAAGTTGCAGTTATTGAGTTGGGATTATCCCAATGGATCAAGCCTTTGGTCTATAGGGGTTCTTGTTGCCATCTATGATTGACAACATCCTCGTGGAGCCCACTGTTATCACAATTTTAGTCAATAGTTTTAAAACGCTGTCAGTTTTAGTGTCAACGCCGATTTGTAAAAAACAATGTTAAAGCGCTGACAGATAGAATATCAGTGTTATTGTAAGTTTTGAAAATAAAAATGAGCTAACAACTAGAGTACCAACGCAATTTTGTAAAAATGGTCAGTTAAACGCTAACAGTTGGAGTATCAGCTCCAAATGAGAAATTCAAATTTTATTTTTTGTCCAAAATAATGTGTTGATGGAGCACACGTTGGAAAATGAAAAAGAATCTATCAAACGAGCACTGACAAAACAAATTTCAGCAAGGTAGTAACTTTGGGTGTGGATTTCGAACAATTGGAAAATAACTTTTAAAAACCAAAAGAGGTTTTTGTTGGTAACAGTCTCATTTAAAAAAAACGCTTTCAGTTTTTACACAACTATCACGGTTTGATAGTTTCGAATGGATCTTTGAAGCCTATTTTTCAAGAATTCGCTAGAATTAATTTTTTCTATTTTTAGAAAAAACGTCCAATTAGTTGGAGAGCCACCTCATCAATTCGACTTGGGGTCAAATCTTATCTCCTTGATTATTTGATTTAGTAAGCTATATAGATGAAGAGGTTTGAGATCCATTATTTTTGGATCTTGAACAGTTTGTAAGTAGTCTATAAAGACTATCATTTCTGTAATGTATAGGGTTGGACTTTGAAGAGAAAACCTATTGTAACCGTGTGCATTTGATTAATAGAAGAACTTTTGGACAAAAGTATAGGGGTTTTGTGCCAAAGATTCATTTTTCAGCATTTGTGGTATGTTTCTTAGTGCTGTGTTCTTTCTTTGTTATTCATTGAGTGTTTAAGCTTCTCATCTAAATCAGTAAGTAGATGTAGAATTCATGTCATAGTGCTCTATATCTTATATTCAGATATTCACCTTTCAGCTTATGAGTTAAATGCAAAATTCCTCATTATGATGCTTTGTTTTTAAAGCTCTGAGTGTATTTCTCTTCTTCCTTTCATGCTATAGATGATTAATGTCTAGCTTATGGCTAAAATACATGCCTTTGGAACGCAGAATCCTTACAAACAAAGCTCCAAAGATTTTAACTCAAATTATTTGACTCCATTTCCCAATGGTTTCTTCCCATACTCCACCCATGTTAGCAACTTCCACATTAAACTGGCCATAGAGCATTTAACAGACCTGCTACCTTTGTGACCTAGGGTAGTTGAGTTTGAGGAGAGATCCTTGTTAATTTTAGGTATGTTCTATGCTTAGAGAAATTTATTTCAATTTTCACAATTAGCTCAATATCTTTTCCAGATTAGCAATCACATCAACATTAAAGTAAACTATAGATAGAACATAAACATAAATCGCAGAAGACAAGCCAAGACAAGAGGACACAAGATGTGGTGCTAGCCAGGGACAAACCCCAATGTGGGGAAACCCTTGATCAATTCTTCTTTTATGTTCTTCAATAGTTCAGCAGATAGAGAGAGATAGAGATAGTACATTTACAATAGAAGTCAACACTTTGACTTTCTATATCTACATGAGATCAGTTGAAGACATGCTGCTTCAACTGATTCTCCAAGGTGACTGCTTCACCTATCATAGTGTTGCATCTCGTCACTGTGCTGCACCTAGTCACTGAGCTGCTCCCATCACTGAGCTGCTCCCATCACCATGCTGCAACTCATCATCATGCTGCACCTCACTATCATGTTGTACTTCATCGTCTCGGTGCTGCACCCAAATATCACTGAGCTGTTCTCAACATCATTGATGCCAACTACATCATGTTAGTCCTTGAAACAGTCAACAACTCAAAGACCAAGAGAGGTTCCAGCACTGCCACTGATTAGTTCAACCCTTAAAGTTCTATGCTATTGGCTATGGCCTGCGGCCTAGCTCAGCAGCAAGATAGGTTTACACACAACACCCAAATATTACTGCCTTTGAACAACAGTGTGTCTTCCAATCTTATCCAGAGAGATCATTTTAGACAGACTTGTTTGACCTTCTCTTTGAGGTTGCACTAGACCTTAGATCAGCCTTATTAAGCACAATCAAATCCCACGTTGTCTAGGCTCCTTCTTGCTGTAGATTACAGGTCTTTATTTTGCTGTGGCTAGGTCTCTATAGACTGTGGATTAGAGCTTCTTTCGGATAGCAGATAAGAGCTCCTCTGGGCTATGGATCTGGCCTTTCTTTGCTGCGTTTAGGCCTCCTTTGAATGCAGTCAGATTTCCCCACTATTGCAGCTAGATTTACTGTTGATAGGGCTCTCCTACAGTTATCTTCTTCTTTACAGCGGATTAGTGACCTTTAGATGACTGCGTCTTACTCTCCTCTAGGACTGAGTATAGGAGCCTTCTAGGACAGTGGATTGTAGCTCTCCTTAAACAGCGTATGAGAATCTAATTACTGCGTAATTAAGGACCTTCATGGACTGTGTATTGAGCCTCCCTTTAACTATGACTTAGGGCATCTTATACCTGCATTTACAACCTCCTTTCTCTGCAGAATTAAGTCTCTTCTAGACTGCGTATAAGTGCATTCCCTTGTTGCCTCAGATCATCATTGACTACAGTCAAGGGCACCTTTAAATGCTACGACTAGGGCACCCTTAAATGCTTCGGATAGAAGTTTCCTCTAGTTGCATATAGAACCCTCATTACTGTGGCTAGGGCATCATCTTTACTTAGGCCAATGTATACTCTTAGTGTCTCTCCTCCACCAAAACCCAAAGACGTGGAGAGGAGGAGATCACATGAAGAGTGTGTGTGTCTAAATGACTTGAAGACCTTTTCTTTTTATAGTAAAACGTTGAGGTTGAATAGACATGACTGTTGGGCTTTTGAGCCTACATAAGTTGCTGGCCGACTTTGATAATTTTTCCATAATCAAAATAAATTCTTATCTCCATAAATACTGATCGGAATCAGATGATCTTTAGATCAATCCTACACCTCTCGATGAGAGGAATCTAGGAAAAATATCAGTAGTCACAAATAAGGTGATCCACATGGAGTTTGGCCCTAGTTTCCAATTTTAACACTCCCTCTCAACTAGGGAGAACTCCATCTGTTGATCCATATGTTTGACTGTACTATCTCTGCCATCAGTGCCCTGCATTGCTCTGCTTTGCTTTGTTGAACGATGAAGAAGAAGAATTGATCAAGAATGTCTCATACCATTCTCTACTGACTCGAAGTCAGTTTCATCTGAAGAGAGTGTGTCACATCACTCTTACTGACCCGAAGTCAGTTTTATTGATCCTAGATCAATATCACAAGAGAGTGTCTCAAACCACTCATATTGATCCCAGATCAGTTTCATTGATCCCAGATCAATGGAGGTCATCTTAGCATAAGGAGTATGGTAGATACAACGATGCGTCCATTGATAGTACTACTATGGTCCCTATCCTCATTTCCTTGCTCATTGATCAGATGAGAGGTACTTCCCATGAGTCCCAGACTGCATGGGTAGGATGCCTCGACAGGAGAACGAATCATCTTGTCCATAGGAGAACGAATCATCCTGTCAGTGGATGCCACGGAGAACAAATCATCCTGGCCCACAGGAGAACGAATCATTCTGTTCCATAGTCACCACGGAGAACAAATCATCCTGGCCCACAAGAGAACTAATCATCCTGTTCATAGCGCACCACCAGGGGAGGGTGAGTTGCCCTATGATCGTATGTTGCTCCAGTAAGTACCCAGAGCTCCCAGAGCTCAATGCATGCAACATGCAGGACCCTTATAAGAAGGTCTCTCAACGACTTCAAGTCGTTCGGGAAAGTCACAGATTTGACTTTTTCTCGGGGCTTTGATAAAATGTCTACGACCTGTACATTAGTCTCAATGCGATGGAGCCTCCTTGCTCATCGACTTACCATATCGCAGATAAGGAAGTATCTGATGTCTATCTGTTGGAGCGATCATCGAATATGGGATTCCTCAATAATCGAATCCCCCCTCTGGTTGTCACAAAGAATCACAATGATATTCATCATGTGTACAAACAACTCACTTGAGAGCTTGCGCAACCATGTAGCTTTACATGAGATCATACTCGTCGCTATGTATTTGGTCTTGGTGAGGCTTATAGCAACCGACTTCTGCTTCCTGCTCATCCATGATATTGAAGCAGAATCCTAAGAGAATCAACACTCAAAAGTGCTCTTAAGATCCTCCACACTGCCTGCCTATTCAGCATTCAGATAATAATGCAGTTTCATATTTCCGGCAGTGTATCTCAATCCATGAGAGATTGTGCCCTGAAGATATCTCAGAAGATTCTTGGCACCAATCCAGTGAGGCTGAACCAAATATGAGCTCACCATGCTAACTGCAAGACATATGTCCGGACGAAAGTTCACCAAGAACATCAACGCGAATGAGTTTATGAAACTCAGAGGCATTTCCCAAATCTGGTCCAACATCACTACCATATAACTTTTGAAAGTTAAGATCTTCGAGGTAGTCATAGGCTTGCAGTTTATCATTCCACATTCGGAATCCAACTCCCTCTTACTTCTGCAAATGAGAGGGTCTGCACCTGTCAGAAATAGGTCGTCCTCATAAGGTGCCGGTATGAGAGGTCTATCATCCACAACCTTCGGGTAATGGTTTGGATCAATTTCACTCCTAGTGAATCTCAGCTTCATCAGATAGCTTTCAATCCTCTCATACTATGCCCTGGGTGTTTTGCTTCAAGCCATAGAGGGCTTTCTTCCACTTGCATACGTGAGATTCCTGATCATGAATCTCAAACCCCTCGGGTTGTTCCAAACCTGTGGACCTACTACATGAGGGGAATGGTCCTCTTGTACGATTTTCTTGCGGTACACCTTAGACATGTACTTTCATGCTCTTTTTGAATTTAGGCATCCCTGTCACCATCTGACTCACAGACCTCTGATGCTCTGTGTCAATGGACATGGTCCCCAGTGGACTTCCTACAACTTGATACAACCCTGAACTCAAAAAACATCTTTGAAAATTCTATTTTTAAACACGTACCTTTCCATTGATGAGTGCCACCTCGTAACCTTTCACTTCGATTGCTGAAATGGACACCAGGTTCTTCTTGCTATTAGGTACATAAAAGAGATTTTGTAAATGAATTGAGTTACCCTCATTCAATTGAGAGTTAACATTCCCTACACCCTTTCCGGGATAGGTGGCATTGGCTCCAAGTATAATCCCACAATTGTTTTCATCTCTACCAAATTAGAGAGTGCACCCATCTATCCAATGAAGTGCCTTGAAGCACTACAATCTATAAGCCAGATTCCCAAAGAATCTGAAGGAGAGGGCCAATACAAGATAACGCTTCTTTATCTTATCAGAAACAACATTTGATTCTTCATACCTGGGGTTCCTTGCTTTCTATGAAGAGTCGGCCATTTCCTTGATGACTTGCATTACCTGTCATTCCTTTGATCATTGAAGATGTCCCTGGAATGATTGTTATCATCATCAAGTGATGTGTCCTTGCCATTCAAACACTCCTTTGCATAATGGCCGGACTAGTTATCTGCCTTTCCTTCCACCCTGAGATTCGGTCTTCCAATGAAGTGATCTTTAGGTAGGCCATATTCCGCTGCGCTATTCTAATAATATTCTCTGCTTCGACTTCACCCTTGGTGAATTTGAAGAGGGATGAGGAATCCACTGATCCTTTTGTCCTTTCCCAGCTATCTTCGGTGATTGCTCTTTCACTCTTGCTTGGGCATTGTCTTCACCTCAGCTCCGATACCATGTTAGTTTTAGGTATGTTCTATGCTTAGAGCAATTTATTTCAATTGTCACAGTTAGCTCAATATCTTTTCCAGATTAGCAATCACAGCAGCATTAAACTAAACTGCAGATAGAACATAAACATAAATCGCAGAAGACAAGCCAGGACAAGAGGACACAAGATGTGGTGCTAGCCAGGGACAAACCCCAATGTGGGGAAACCTTGATCAATTCTTCTTTTATGTTCTTCAATAGTTCAGCAGATAGAGAGAGATAGAGATAGTACATTTACAACGGAAGTCAACACTTTGACTTTCTATATCTACATGAGATCAGTTGAAGACATGCTGCTTCAACTGATTCTCCAAGGTGACTGCTTCACCTATCATAGTGTTGCATCTCGTCACTGTGCTGCACCTAGTCACTGAGCTGCTCCCATCACTAAGCTGCTCCCATCACCATGCTGCAACTCATCATCATGCTACACCTCACTATCATGTTGTACTTCATCGTCTCGGTGCTGCACCCAAATATCACTGAGCTGTTCTCAACATCATTGATGTCACCTACATCATGTTAGTCCTTGAAACAGTCAACAACTCAAAGACCAAGAGAGGTTCCAACACTGCCACTGATTAGTTCAGCCCTTAAAGTACTATGCTGTTGGCTATGGCCTGCGGCCTAGCTCAGCAGCAAGATAGGTTTACACACAATGCCCAAATATTACTGCCTTTGAACAACAGTGTGTCTTCCAATCTTATCTAGAGAGATCATTTTAGACAGACTTGTTTGACCTTCTCTTTGAGGCTGCACCAGACCTTAGATCAGCCTTATTAAGCACAGTCAAATCCCACGTTGTCTAGGCTCCTTCTTGCTGTAGATTACAGGTCTTTATTTTGCTGTGGCTAGGTCTCTATAGACTGTGGATCAGAGCTTCTTTCAGACAGCAGATAGGAGCTCCTCTGGGCTATGGATCTGGCCTTTCTTTGCTGCGTTTAGGTCTCCTTTGAATGTGGTCAGATTTCCCCACTATTGCAGCTAGATTTACTATTGATAGGGCTCTCCTACAGTTATCTTCTTCTTTACAGCGGATTAGTGACCTTTAGATGACTGCGTCTTACTCTCCTCTAGGACTGAGTATAGGAGCCTTCTAGGACAATGGATTGTAGCTCTCCTTAAACAACGTATGAGAATCTAATTACTGCGTAATTAAGGACCTTCATGGACTGTGTATTGAGCCTCCCTTTAACTGTGACTTAGGGCATCTTATACCTGCATTTAGAACCTCCTTTATCTGCGGAATTAAGTCTCTTCTAGACTGTGTATAAGTGCCTCCCCTTGCTGCCTCAGATCATCATTGACTACGGTCAAGGGCACCTTTAAATGCTACAGCTAGGGCACCCTTAAATGCTTCGGATAGAAGTTTCCTCTAGTTGCATATAGAACCCTCATTACTGTGGCTAGGGCATCATCCTTACTGCGGCTAGGGCATCATCTTTACTTAGGCCAGCGTATACTCTTAGTGTCTCTCGTCCACCAAAACCCAAAGACGTTGAGAGGAGGAGATCACATGAAGAGTGTGTGTGTCTAAATGACTTGAAGACCTTTTCTTTTTATAGTAAAACGTGGAGGTTGAATAGACATGACTGTTGGGCTTCTGAGCCTACATAAGTTGCTGGCCGACTTTGATAATTTTTCCATAATCAAAATAAATTCATATCTCCTTAAATACTTATCGGAATTAGATGATCTTTAGATCAATCCTACACCTCTCGATGAGAGGAATCTAGGAAAAATATCAGTGGTCACAAATAAGGTGATCCACATGGAGTTTGGCCCTAGTTACCAATTTTAACGATCCCCCTCCGGATTGAGGGGCCAGCGTCAATCCCAAAGTGGTTAGAGGTTACCTTAGAGTTTCCCCCCCCACAACCAGGGTTTTCTTTGAGTGATAACATACCATAAACGAATAGAATAACCTACTGGCATTCTCTTATGGAATGAGATCACTTTCTCTCTGGAAGCACATACTTGAAGGTCACCACTGGAATTTCGTTGAGCATTTTTACAATTCTGGATTGCTGTAATAAGGTTGACGCATATCTCTTCCATGTCAAAGTAGGTAGAGGCTAGAGCCTTGAAGTCCATTATCTGTTCTTTGAAGGAGATGGTGGCTGGAAGAGGCCCCTCCCCTTCCTGCTTCATTAAGATCCTTGAAACCCTAGACCTTGGGAAGATCTCTCGCCAGAGATCTGGTCTTTGCCCATCCACTTGGAACCTTCCTTGACATTCCATATTATTGTGCATAAAAATTACTATGTAGATATCTATATGGCTGGCATAAAGCTTTAACACAGACAAAGAGCCACGGCCATTGCATTGTACTGAAAATTGATTTCGGTGCTTGAAATTTCATCTTTTAATGTTAAAAAAAATGTAGCGAACATAAATGTAGATAGGAATTAGGTAGGAAATGACAAGCATGTTTAAATTATCAATGCTGCAGAAGTTGTGCACGACAATCACTTGACAAGGATTGGAATAATAAAAATTGGTGAAAAAATATTTGCAAAAGGCTGCCCAACCGTACAAGACCAGCAAACAATTGCTGATCTATAAAAAAATGTTTTCTATTTTTGAAATGCCAATTGAGTGATGTTTCTGGAAACACTTCATTGCTAATTTTGGAATTTGGATTGTTTGATGATTAATAATTCTATCCATTAAGAAATATGTCATTTAAAATTGGCATTGCTTAAGTTTATGCAATTCTGTTTAAATAAAAAGAAATTATATTATCAAAATTCACAAAATAGTATGATGCTTTTTTCAATAAAAAAAGAGGCTTTAGTCAAGCTTCCATCCTTTAAGGCACTCATATGCCATACTTTAAAGTTTGCAGATCAGAAAGAAAAATGCCTTTGATGAATAATACTCTCAAAGTTGGTACTGTTAATGTCCATGGCCTTGTCATTCTAATTTTACTAAACTTGATATAAAAAATAATGATGAACTAGTCCCATATAAATGCTCAGGTACAAAATAATGGCGCAAATTGTAATAAAGATACAAGCTGCATAACACAATAAATCACTTAATGTTTCCATTTGTAACTTTAAACTTTTTTAAGGTGCCTAATCATTACTCCATAGATTCTGTGTTTTAATTCCTCATATATGTCGATAAATCCTTTTCCCCTCATTTGCCAATGTATGAAATCATCATTTGTTACCTTGACTTTGGAGTTGAAGGGAGAAGCTAGGGTTTATAAATATAAAATTTTGCTAATATACTAGGGATTTGTTCTTATAAATAACAGGTATCGTGTAATTGAGGCTATTGCTGGAGGTGGTATTGCTCTTGTAGAATGGCAGCTGGAAACTGGACGTACACATCAGGTACCAAACTCTAGTTTGCACTTTTTTGGTTCTTGGATCTTCTATGCATGCACAAATATCTTGAAAACACTATGCCTGATTTGAATGATGAAGTGAAGTGAACCTTTCGGTTGCTACAAATATTTGTAAGATATTGTACTATGATTGGATACACAATATATCTATAAGAGTAATACAGGAATTGATATATAGAGATGTGAATGTCTTAATACAATGGGAGTATGTATATATACGGATGTTATACCCCATAGTCAAGGCCCAAGGGTCATGGACTTTTATAGTAATTACAATTAATAATTAGTATTGTTGATTGTCTAACATGATTTGTAGCTTTTTTTTTTCCAAGGAAAACTTCGTAGGATCACTTTCTCTCCCTCAAAATATCTAGATAAGGCTTGCTTGACTGCCAACCACAATAGTAGTTGGTAATAGTGGGACTTAACTAGACTTGAACTTTATTTGGGCTAGAGACAAAGACCTCAAGGCAAACTTGGCCGCAATCAAGCTAACCCGTTGGACAATATACGATTGTTAGTTATAGATGATATAACAAATGATTTTAAATATTGTAATTACTATATGTTGGATCTTACAAGAAGGTTTGATGTGTTTGTGATATGTGATACATTTTGTTTGTTATAACACAAATTGTTTGCTTTGTTTGTAAAGAACTATCTATTTTAAAAGGTGCATTGCTTGTTATGAGCATACAATAAATATTAGAGTTTAGCATGGCATTTTAACGTCTTGTCTATAATACTTCTATGCTATGCGAATAATGAGTTTTACCCACTCAATTAGCAAATTCATAGAGGCATTGCATGTAGTGTACTAGGGCAATTTTGTCCTTGGAAATTCTTAGAGACTAGGGTTTCCAACATAATTTCTTTGTTTGTTTAGTAATGAAATGAATAGTTCATTCAATAGTATAGCACATGAATAAGCAATATAGTCCTTATACCCACAATAAATAGCACTGTTTACTCAGCAACAAGTAATACAATATTCTATCCAATACAGTACCGTAATTCAACCATCAACGAATTTGACGACAGTTCTAGTTTTAAATTCAAATCTAATAGAGTTCTATCAACATCCTAATCTCCTACAAAGAGATTTGAGCTACCTTGTGTTGATCTGCAGACTAGAAACACAGTTACAATTATTTTCTTGCGAATTTTGACTCTGGTGTTCGAACAACTTCTGCTACAGGAGTTGACCCAAAACCACTAAATTTCGACTTCAGGAAAGAACTACCTCAGGAAATGACTGAAATGCTTAGGAAGGTGACCAAAGTTTTGTATTAGGAAATGTCCTAACGCTGCCTCTAAACTGTCTCTTGAAACCCTTCCGAACCCTGGCTCGACTCTTAAGAACATTTCGGGCCTGTCACAGAGGGAGTCGCCAAACTCAATTGGAGAGACTGAAATGCCTCAGGGGGAGCCACCGAATTTGCCTTAGGGAGGTAAAGTTCCCTCAGAAAGGGGCCGATTTCTGAATCAGGGAGGTTGAAGTACCTCAGATTTTCCATTGAAAAAAGCCCAGAAGATCCTTGCAATTCTGCCACAAGAAACCAGCCTGTTGTAGAGGAGAATGCACAAAAAACCACCTTAGAATAGTCCTGAATAGTTCCATGAGTTTGAGTTCTTGCCCTTGATTCGCCACCAAAACTTCGATATCTTCCAGATAGATATATTCTGCAATTTGCCAGTTTCTTCAGATTAGAACTGCTCCCATAACCTGTGCCAGAACAAGAAGAAGGGTGACTAGGGAGGGTGGGATCACGTCCACCGAAATTAGTCAAGGAAGAGAAGGGGTCTTAAAACCCTCAGAGCCTCAGGCTCAAAGAAAAACAGAGACCAATCCATCCATTCCTATGATGATCAAAATGATTTTACTCTCTTGTATTTATAGATTTCCTTGTGGGTGTTTCTCCTTCTTAATTAGTTGAGAGGGGTTTGTGGCAACCCCCAACTTTGGGCTTTTTCTGCAAACTGCCCCAAAACTTACCCCATATTTCCCAAACATTGGGTATTTTGATGTTTTCCGCTTTATCAAAGACTATAGACTGCAAGGATTGATAGGCTACTTCGTCCCTTGGGCAATTAATCCTTGGGGACATTATAATCCCCCTGCCTGTCCTCAAGTAATGGCATGTCTTGGTGCTGCATAATTTCCATTTCAAATTTTAAGAATAACAAACTTCCTTCCACCCTTAATGCTGCCAGAGCAACACCCCCCTTTTCTTCTTGTTGCCTGATAATCATACTGTTGTTTGATGATGCTATCATGCAAGAATTGTTGCTTATACCCTCCAAATCATAGGTGAGTTCTGGGTGAAAAGTACAGCTGTGTGTTACCACTGAAATAAATTTATGTCAGCCGAAGTTTCTCCTCTCATCATAGTAACAGTCTTCAAAAGGTTGTAGGAAGTTGATTCCCCTTTTGGTGGTAGTAGGTTTACAATAAACTCCACAAGCTGTCCATATTTTTCTGTTGTCTTTACTTCATTTGGAGGTGACCCCTTTTCATCTTTTAAGGTGTTGTCTTCTATGCATGGTTGGCCTTTTAACAACCTCTTCCTTGTGCGAGTGAAAGGCCCATCAACTTGTGAGGAATCAATGACAACACATTTCCATGCAATTTTGCAATTACTTGAACCTGGTAGGAATGATTTGGCAGCCTTCAGTACAGTCATAGCATTTTTCCCACTTTGAAGTAAATTGAAAAACACTCCTAGCTTGCCCCTCTTTGTAACTTCTATTATCTTGATACATTTTGCAGCACAAAGTGTTGAAAATGTATCGAGTAAAGGTCTTTTGGCTTGTGCCTTAGCCACTAAAGACCTCGAATTGTCCTTTTCTCGTTATGAGTGCGAGCTCATGAGTTAGATTTCAGTTATGTTGAGTTTATTTCTAGTTTATTGGAACAATCATCAAAATGTCATGCATAGTGTTGGAGCTTCAGTTAAGTGGACTCTGGAGTCTTCATCAGTTTGACTACAGAACGAGGTGGTAGTTATCAGTTTAGTTAGAGTGAGTTAGTCTTCAGTCTTGATTGAAGGGAGAACATGTTAGTCTCCATTGTTGATTAGAGAGAGAATGAGTTAGGAACTCTAGTGTTGATTGGAGAAAGGACAAGAAGAACTCTTAGTTAGCTCTCAATTAGAACACGACTTCTAGAATAGAACTGGGCCTTGTTGCATGTTCCATTTGTGTCTATAAAGAGGAGGATGAAGGCATAGGAAATCATAAGTTTTCTGCACAAGGTTTGTGAGACAAGACAGTTCACGAGTCTGTGAGAGCATCTTTGATTGTGGAGAGTGCGAAGCTTCTTTCCTAAGAAATAGGAGATCACAGATGCACTAGAATTTAGGACACTGATTGTGCGCAGTTTTGAGGAGTTGATGTCCTAGGAAATAGGAAGCATGAAGTGTGCAAGGAAGTAGGAGGACTTGCACTAAGAAATAGGATCTAGAATTGCGCTAGGAAATAGGGAATGTGTGCAAGGAAATAGGGTTGTTGCGCAAGGGAGGAGCAGGATCAAGCAAGAGGCAGGGTAAGTCAAGGAGGCAACAGGGGAACAATTGCATGCTAGAGGGTTGAGATCAAGCAGTGATCAAGACAAGCTGAGATCAATTGTATCAACTGAGATTTGTGAGAAGTAGCAGAACAATTTCTTAGAGAGACAAATTACTTTGTAATAGATCGAATTGCTTAAGAACAACTAATAAAATACCACATCAAGGAAGCAGGTTTTCATTGTTGGGTTTCCAAAGAAAACAAGTGTGTGAATTTGTGTGCATGCATTTTTATCTCTAATGTTTTATTCCGCTACTTCTAAATTGTTAAGAAACTTTGTATCTTGGTGAAAGTAAATTTGGTTTCAGTTTTCAGTTGCCTAGTTTTTAGTAATTCACTATGTAGTTGCAAAGTGTTGTGGAAATTTAACATGGTATTAGAGCAGAGATCAATATAAAGACCAACACCAAATTGATCAGTTAGTGAAGAGTGCAGATTAAGTAGGAGGCTTGCGCTAGAGTTTGAAGAGCAGTATCTTTGGATAACAATATGGTTTTTCAAGGACTAAGGTCATATCACATTTTAGAGGGAGCCTTGAACCTCTGTCATGGAAGGAGAAAGTCTCAGTGGTGTTGGAAAATAATGGGGTGCTAGAGTTTGTGAAAAGCCAAATAACTCCACCTCAAGGTTCCCAACAATTGATCCAACATAACAAGAATGACACCAAGGGGAGGAGGACCATTCTAGAGGGGGTCAAAGATCATATTATCCCTCATTTCCATGAGAAGAGGACAACATATGAGATGTTTAAAGCCATTTTAGATCTGTATCTGGGTTCTAGTGATGCCAAGAAGCTTGCTCTCAAGGACAAGCTAAGAAATATTCAGATGAACAAAGACAAGCCCATCATTATGTATCTTTCCAAGTTCAACCAGGTTCGGGATGAGCTAGCTGGAGCAAGCGAGATAGTAGTAGATAAATACCTTGTGAGTCTTGTGCTACTGGGACTTCATAAGGTGTGGGAAAATTTCTAGGATGTAGTCAGTGGCAGAGAGAATATACCAGGATGGGAGAGGCTATGAAGTGACTATGTGTAAGAAGAAATCCAGAGAGGAATGAGAGATGGGAGATCAACTCCAATAGATGACAGGAGATTGTTGCCCTACAGGAAAAGGTAGCAACGCTAAGGGCAAGAAGGGCCAAGGAGAGGCTGGGTCTAGTCAAAAAGGCGAAAAGAAGAAGGATCTAAACAAGATCAAGTACTTCCATTGCCATGAGTACGGGCACTATGCCACCAAGTGTCCTAATCAAAGGGATTCCACTAAGGATCATATAATTCATCAATTGAGGTAGATGCGTTTAGTGCTTAGTTTGAGAAATATTTGTCATTGATAGCTTGCGTGGCAAGCTCAATAGACAACAATGTATGATATATTGATTCAGGAGCATTCTTCCACATGACTGGGAACAAGGAGTATTTCAACCACCTGAAGGAGAAGGACATGTAGTTTTAGATTGAGCTAGGAGATGATGGCAAGTACACAATTAGGGGAGTTGGTACTGCAAGTTTTGAGAGGGAGTGAGGTAGCTCTCTCCATCTTGGAGATGTCCTCTATGTTCCAGACCTGGAGAAGAGCCTTGTTTCAATCAGTGTTTTTAAACCCAACCGGCTCAGAACCGACTCGACCGAGTTGGTCCAAGTCGGCCAAAAAAATTTCAACTCGGTGGTTGAACCGGTTCGGCCAGCCGAGTTAATACCGAGCCAGCCGAGTCATTACATGACTCGGCCAGCTCGACTGAGTCCGTATCAACCTGGCCGGGTCAAGGAAAGCGGCCAGTGAACCCCCAAAAACGCAATTTTTTTTATTTTTTAATGTTTTTTCTGAGTGTGGGGGACTCCAAATGGTTTTATTAATTGGTTTTTTGGTCTTTCGGGTCCATTCCCCTCTCCTAGTATTGATATGCTATTCAAATTTCATGGTAATGTTAAATTCTTAAAGTAAAAGTGACATTCTCCTTAATCTTCATTTTCATCCTTTTACTTAAATTTTTAACATTACCATGAAATGACTTAGGATGTTTGAGAGTGGTTCCGGCCTCATTGTATTTCATATGGAGAAAGTAGAATTTTAGATTTCATTCAAAATCCAACAGACTTATCAGTTTTTCAGGATTTCAGGATTGGGGGATTGCAATGTTTCCATTGAATTTTGTCATGTATTAGGGTATGGAACTCGTATTTAATAAAGAGCACCAATCCCTCTATGTACCTTGATGTTAGTGACATTGGTTGTCGAACTCCTTCGGGATTCGCTCCCAAACCTGGAGCTTCTAAAAATGTCGCTCCTGCTCCCGTTTTCGCTCTCGCTCCCCGCTTTCTCTCCCACTCCTGTTTTCGCTCTCGCTCCCCGCTTTCGCTCCCACTCCCGTTTTCGCTCTCGCTCCCCGCCTTTGCTCCCGCTCCCAAGTAACACTGAGCCTAGTGATGTTGGCAACTCTAGCAGTAGCCAGTACTAATGGTCACAAACTTTTGTTGTAGAGGCCATTTATAGCCTCCTTGGTTATGTGTTTTTGTTTTGATCTCTATATCATCATCGTGTATGTATTGGACAGTGCACTGGGTTCCATTTTGATATAATGGATATATTCATGAGCCTACTTTGATCATATGTTGTCTTCTATCTATATTCTAATGTTGTGTGTTTGGAAACATGAATGAAAATCTTTAAAATTATGTGTTTTTATAAAAAATAAATATTTAATGTATTTTTTACAACGACCGAGTCACTGAAATCGAGCTGGCCGAGTCGATACCGAGTCGGAGTCGGAGTTGGAGTCGACCCTCGGCCGAGTCGGAGTCGGAGTGGAGTCGACCCTCGGCCAAGTCGGAGTCGGAGTCAGAGTTTTAAAACATTGGTTTCAATAGCTACCCTTGAGGACAAGGGTTATGATGTCATCTTCAGTAGAAATAAGGCTTACGTCAAGCATTTAGCTTCTGAATGTAAGAAGAAGATTGGTGTGAGGATGAAGAATTTGTACTTGCTACAAGTTGAGACAGAGACAACCTTGAGCAACAAGGTAGAAAGTGCACAGAGTAGAGACATGAGGGTTGAGGAGAGCAGAGCTCTGAGGGAGTCCTTAGAGCGAGAGCAGGTTAGAGCTCCCAAAAAGGAGCCTCAACCAATATCACAGTTTGAGTCTCGGCTAGTTGGCAAGTGGGTCGACCAACAGGATGATGAGGAGAAGAGACCAGGATGAGTGGATGCAGCTAGTAAGTCAACGACTCTCGACACAGGGAGGAGGAGAGCCAAGTGGGCTAATCAGAAGGCCTAGGAGCAAGTTGAGACTCCTAGCTTTGTGCTCAGGTAGAGTAAGTAGCCACAAAGGTACATCTGGTATATAACATTGATGACTGAGTTGATAGACTCAAAGCTAGAGGACAAATTAGTAGTAGGCTCAGATGGAGTGTACAAGGTGGATCATAGGAGCATGGTTGGAAGGAACAGGTCTTCAGATAAGATTCCACAATAGGGAGCAAGGAAGTCTTCTAGTTCAGAGGGAGTAGCTGTGAAAGTTTGGAGACCCAAATCCCTACTGCAGCAAAATGATATTAATTCTGCTACTTGTTAATTCATGCAAGTTATTTACTGTGTTACACTGTAAATATTGAAGTAAATACAATTGCAGCCTTCAATAATTAAATTATATGCGGAAACAAGAAGTGAACAAGAAGAAATAACCACACACAATTGACACCGTTGTTTTTGGACAAATGTCTTCGGAAAAACCCAATGCAAGTAAACCGGTGCAACAACTGAGGGTTTGTATTTTTATGCAATAGGTTCGAAATACAATCTTTGGATGCTTTACTAGCTATCCGATACAGAGAATCTGACCGACAAAGAATTAGTGAGAAATACCTCACACTATCATTGGAGATCCGACACTGATCCAGCCACTGAATGGCTAGCCCCAAGCTGTCTATGCGCAGTCACTGCGCTGCTCTGCGTCACAACTGATAGGGACTGTGTCACTCCCTCTGGCTGATGGATTTGTTGGCTAGATGCTGTATCCTATGGCCCGCTGGTCTCACACCCCAGTTCCTAGCACTAGATCTGATTTGCTCCTCAGTGAATTTGCAAATCTCCTCAAGGCCTATGCATTACCTCAGCGTGGCTTTACGCTGCCGAGCGTGGCTCTACGCTTCCTCTTCTGGATCTCTCTCTACCTCCTCTGAAATGTATCCCTGGATCAAGAAACTCTCCAACCAAAAAACTATCCCTGCCCCTCATTGCAAGAAATCTCCTCGATGACTTCTCTTGCAACTGCTGCGCTGCTCTCTTGAGAAATCGATCTCTTTATCTCACTTGATGTGTCTTCCAAATGCCCATCGAAGTCCTTCTTATAATCTTTTCGTTGAGTATTCAACGACCTAGATTAGATTCTAATCAATGGCTCAAATCATTTTGACTTGATCCTTGCTTCTTCTAGAAGATTCAAACCCAGTTTTATTAATACCCTTTAATTATTTTAATTTCCTAAGTTTAGACTTAGGCATCTATAAAAAAAAGTAATTATTTTAATAAAATTGTCTTTGGTTGGCCTACGCACTCCCTGTTGGAGTCAGTAGATCTGTTCCTTGCTACTACTGCTCAGCAACTGAGAAATAGAATTCCTTGGCTCGAAATTCACTGAGGAAGAAATTCCCTCAAAAGTGTCTTCTTCCTTCTTCTGACCTTTTTTTGCCCCAACAACTGCTACAGAAAATTGCGTCCCACTTGAAGACTGCTTTGCATTGAATCTGTTCCTGCGCTGCTTCCTCTGCCACTGACAAATCACGAACTGGAAATCTTACCTCTATCAACTCACTCAGAGAGATATTTTCCTCGAGAATCTTGCCCTCCTGGCCTGGACTGCACAATCCCTCTGGAGATTCGATCTGTTGCCTACGCAACACTTCGATCCCCCTCCCTCTCTTCAATGTTGGGCTCTTCCAGTCTACTCTCTTGCTTCACCTACGCTCTAATACCATGTGAAAATTTGGAGACCCAAATCCCTACTGTAGAAAACTGATATTACTTCTCCTACATGTTAATTCATGCAAGTTATTTATTGTGTTACACTGTAAATATCGAAGTAAATATGACTGTAACCTTCACTAATTAAATTATTTGTGGAAACAAGAACTGAGTAAGAAGAAATAATCACACACACAATTGACATCGTTGTTTTTGGGCAAATGTCCTCAGAAAAACCCAATGTGGGAAAACTGGTGCAACAATTGAGGGTTTGTATTATTATGCAATAGTTTTTGAATACATTCTTTGGATGACTTAATGGCTATCCAATACAGAGAATTAGTTAGAAATACCTCACAATGTCACTAGAGATCCGACACTGATCCAGCCACTGAATAGCTAGCCCCAAGCTGCCTCTGCGTTGCTCTGCGTCACAACTGATAGGGACTGCGTCACTCCCTTTGGCTGATTGATTTGCTGGCTGGATGCTCTATCCTCTGGCCCTCCAGTCTCACACCCCGGTTCCTGGCACTGGATCTGATCTGCTCCTCAGCAAATTTGTGAATCTCCTCAAGGCCTCAGTGTGGCTTTACGCTGCCTAGCGTGGCTCTACGCTGCCTCTTTTGGATCTCTCTCTGCCTCCTCTGAAATGTATCCCTAGATCAGGAAACTCTCCAATTGAAAAACTATCCCTGCCCCTCACTGCAAGAAATCTCCTCGATGACTTCTCTTGCAACTGTTGTGCTGCTCTCTTGAGAAATCGATCTCTTGATCTCACTCGATGTGTCTTCAAAATGACCATTGAAGTCCTTATAATCTTCTCGTTGAGTAATCAGCGACCCAAATTAGATTATAATCAATGGCTCAGACAATTTTGACTTGATCCTCGTCTTTTTCTAGAAGAATCACACCCAGTTTTATTAATACCCTTTAATTATTCTAATTTCCTAAGTCTAAACTTAGGCATCCATTAAAAATAATTAATTATTTTAATAAAACTGTCTCCGGGTGGAATTTCCCAAAACGATTTCTGGGTATTCTGGAATACATGTGTCCTAGCCTCCCTGCAAATTTTGAGGCTTAGAACACATCTGATGCAACCAAAAATCAGCAGTATCTACAACAACGTATAACGTAGTGGTGTTGAAGACAGATTTAGGTGAATGAGGTTCTTCCAAAAGTACCTTCCTCGCTAAGAGGGAGTGTTGAAAATTTAACAAGTGAAGGTCTTCTAGTTTGTGCCTTAGTATGAGTGCGAGCTCATGAGTTAGACTCTAGTTAGGATGAGTTTATTTCCAGTTTATTGGAATAATCATCAAGATGACATGTTTACAAAAGATTTTTCGGCGAAGATCACATGAGACATCATTTGTCGACGCGTTTCGAACCAACCCGTGTGGTTCATCGTCAGGACAAGTTGAAGAAACAGATCCAGCTTAGCAAATTAAATAGACAGAGCAGAGCCTCCAACGGCTAAAAAGACCAACAGCTATTTTGGACCGGGTACTGGGATCAAAACCCCTTTTTTAATAATTTAAGGAAAAAGTTACCCTAGGGGGACCAATCCCTTAAAATAAAATAAATAAAAATAATATTAAGATAATAGTTAGTTAAAAATAAATAATTAAAATAATAAGTAAAAAATTAATTCATGATAATAGTTAGTTAAGATAAATAATTAAAAATTATATTTAAGGGAGAAAATTACCCTAGGGGGACCAATCCGTAAAATAAAATAAATAAAAATAATTTTATGAATAAAATTATTAATAAATAATTATTAATTTAGTAAAAATTATTATTAATAACTAATTTTATGATGATAGTTAAATAATTGCAAAGTTATGTTAAATTAGTAATTAAAATAATTCATGATAATAGTTAGTTAAAATAAATAATTTAAAAATTTTATTTAAAAATAATAATAATAATAAATAAATAAATAAAAATAAAAATTACCCTAGGAGGAGCAATAAAATAAATAAAAATAATTTAGTTAAAAAATTATTAATAAATAAATAAAAGTTTTATGTTAAATAATTAAAAAAAAAAAGTAAGTTAAATTAGTAATAGAGGAATTAAAAATAGGACTATAAAGATAAATAAAAGAAAGAGAAGGTATGAATGAAAAATATTTTATTATAAAAGTCAACTTAAAAAAAATAAAAATAATAATAATAATAATAATAATAATAATAATAATAATAAAATAATAAAAATAAAAATAAAATAAAATAAAATAAAATAAAATAACTAAAATAACATGTGTTGTGCTGAAGCTCCAGTTAAGTGGAGTCTTCATTAGTTTGACTACAGAACGAGGTGGTAGTTACTAGTTCAGTTAGTGCGAGTTAGTCTTCAATCTTGATTGAAGGGAGAACGAGTTAGTCTACAGTGTTGATTGGAGAAAGAATGAGTTAAGAACTCCAATGTTGATTGAAGAAAGGATGAGAAGAACTCTTAGCTCTCAATCAAAACTTGACTTCTAAAATAGAACTAGGTCTCCTTGCATGTTCGAATTGGGTATATAAAGAGGAGGACAAAGGCACGATAAATCATAAGTTTTGTGCACAAGGTTTGTGAGACAAGATAGTTCATGAGTTTGTGAGAGCATCTTTGATTGTGAAGAGCACAAAGCTTGTGTCCTAAGAAATAGGAGATCACAAGTGCATTAGAATTTAGTGTTGATTTGTGTAGCTTGGGAGGTACTCCCACAACCCTAGAGTATTGGGTTTGGGAGAAGTTGACCACAAGGGATTTGTGGGTAGTATACCCAAGCAGTGGGTTTTGTACCCAAAGTTGTGGGCATGAAACCAAGTGGAGAAATATTTGTTTAATCATCAAAATCAAGAGGGGCACCCTTGAAGGGCTAAGGGGCACCTAAGGGTTTGATGATGTGGCAAAATCAAATGAAAGAGATCACTTTTCTTAAGTTAGTTGGGGTTTCATGAAGAAAACTCAAGTCGGGAAAGGTTTATGTCATGATCCTTAAGGGCTAATCGATT
Organism: Pinus tabuliformis; assembly: GCA_031772625.1. Classification (NCBI taxonomy): domain Eukaryota; kingdom Viridiplantae; phylum Streptophyta; class Pinopsida; order Pinales; family Pinaceae; genus Pinus; species Pinus tabuliformis. The sequence continues at coordinate 677,223,048 of CM062817.1, forward strand.
TCTTCATGAAGACTACAAGAAGGAAGGAGATGGGGCTCATTTGAAAAACATCAAAGTGCAACATCTCAAAAAGACCTCAAGCCAAGTATGAGAAGCCTCAAAAGATCCACAACAAAGAAGGGAAGTCTATTATTGCTTGAGTTTGCTAAGCTTGGGGAAGGTTTTGTCTGTTTTTGGGTAGCAGAGTATTCTTTGAGTGTTGGAAACGTAATTAGTTTCTGTCTTCATAACTGTTGTTGTACTCATTTCAATATGTATCTTATGTAACAAACAAAAGAACAAAAGAAAAAGTTATTATTTTAAAGCATGGGTTTCATTCTCATTATTGATGATCTTCTAGGTAAAAGCATGTTCTTCATGCTTCTAGGGTTTGTTAGGTCATATGATTTGTTGTCATGAATCAAGAGACTCAACATCATAATTATAAGACCCGTCCGGAAAAAATATATCTTGTAAAATAATTTATTTTGAGTCTAGAAAGTTCTAGATACCTCCAAAGTACAAGTCGGCCCTGGCAGCTTCAAGTCAACCTAAATAAAGGAATTTGACCCCTTAGAAAGGCTATATAGAGGAGCAGATTTGACCTCCTATGGCACTCACTCACTCACAAGTTCGATCTCAAGAGAAGAAGTTTGATCTGTAGTTGGGAAGCAAGAAGAAAAGAAGAGCGAATGTATAGAAGGAGAAAAGGAAGAAAACTTGTTTTTGGGCTCTATCTCTCTCACATGTGTGAAGAATTAGGGTTTTTTCAGCTTCTAGGAAGGCCGAAACTGCAGGTCTGAGTTGCAGTAGGATGAATTGCAGTATCAAGTTGCTGAGAGAAGGAATATTCTGTCTTGACCTCATTGATCTTGGGAAGATTTGTCCTACGCAAAGAAGGATCTCTTGAAGAAGTTCGATTAGGGTTTTTGCAAAAGCTATAGGGCCGAAGTTGCAGCTAGAAGCTGGTTGATGCAGGATTGAGCTGTGGTGATTTGATTCTATTGAAGGGTTGACTTGGTACTTGGAGGAGGACTTGGTCTAGGGTTTGGGTTTGTGTTGTCTCATTTGAAGCAAATTCTATAAGAAAAGAAGAGTTTTTATGGGTTTTCCGCTTGGAGGGGTTTTTTCCTAGCTTGGAGCCTAATTTCTATGACCACTGTCTTATTGTTTTGTTCTTGATATTTGTTTGATGAAAAATATCTAATAAAGAAACTCAAGAAGATTAATAAAGTTCACAAGCAAGTATTAAGGTTAAGGAAAATTGGAATTAATAGCTGACACATTGCATTTTCCAACACTAAGGAGGCAGTTCGGTCATGTGGAAGGAGAGCCCTAAAATGTGAAAGTTCCTTGATTGGAATAACTAGAATATAGTCTTCTAACTGATGCAATTTATTTGTCTTCACTTAATTAATTTAACGACAAATGACAAATATCTCACTACTGCAATCTTCACAATAAAATAAATATGTTGTGGAAGATTAAACTAGAACTGAGAAATTCACGCACACAATTAACAGCTATTTTGGACTAATGTTCTCGAAAAAACTTCGAAGGGAAAACCGATGCAGCAGATGAGGGTTTATATTTTATTATGAAATATGAATACGATTATCTAGATGCCCAACTGGCAATTGTTTGGAAATTTACAGGTTTTAAGATTTTGTGTTCCTTAGCCTCTTAGACACAAATCAAGACTAGAACACTTGTCTGATGCTACAAAAACTAACACTACCTCTTAGCGAGGAAGGTGTTCTCTCCACCAATACTACTCTCCTACACCTGGACAGTCCTGTGCTGCTGATGTCTAACTGACCTTCTCCACTTTTCCAAGCTGACCAATCTCCCTGTCACTGGAAATAACTGTGAAGAGAATATTGTCCATCATGCTACTGCGCAAACTTGGATCTACTCATACTGTTGCTGCTATCTTTGCACTGCAGCTGCAATTACTGCAATAATGAGTCTGATCTCACCAGACCCTAAAGTGCTAGCTTCCATAGGGCTTCTCCCTCTGAGTCTCGATCTCCCTATTGGAAATATCTCTGTTCCCTCCTAGCAAATCACACTATCCTCCTGCACTTTAAATTGGACTGCATAGTTCTATGCTGGGAATCTTCTGGCTGGCACTGCACCTGCATACTGCAACTAGGCAAGTCGCACTGTTGTGTCATTGCAACTAGTTCTGCAACTGTCTCTTAATCATCTAACAACAACTAGGTTTTCTACGATCTATTTGACTGCTATCTATTGACACTATGTTATTACAACTAGTTTTGCAATTGTTTATTGAGCATCTGACTACAACTAGCTTTGCTAACACTGTTGTGAAACTATGGGCCCCTTTAGCAAAGGTGATGGTCCTGCTGCAACAATCTGGAACTGATCTGATTGATATCCCTATTGCAACTGTGTTAGATCTTGCCCAAATTGATATGCATAGATATCAAGTTTCTCGTCCAATTGGAGGTATTGCTGCTATCAACGCAAACTCCTCCAATCTGGTGGTTAGTTCATCAATCTCTGCCGAAGCAGCTGCTTGCTCCTACTGCGCCTTCTTGTCCTTCTTCCTTTGAGGACACTGGGTGACATATTGGCCATACTCACCACACCCGAAGCACTTGATCTTCGACAGACCTTTCTGCTTCCTTTCACCTCCCCCTGATTCTTTGTCCTTGACTAGGACCTTCCCTTGCCTTTCCCTTACTTGCAAGGGCCACATTTTCTTCATCCTCCTCCTTCTGTCCCTTGCTACTACTGCTGGTAGATCCATTCACAAGGTTGCTCATCTCCTCCTAAGTGAAGTCCACAGACAATCCCATCTAGGCAGCGTATCTCGCTAGGAGATAACTTGGATGAAGGTATGTCACTCCTTGATGAAACCAATGAGATTTGTTCTGACTAGCTCGCTATCCGATGGTTTTTCTCTGATGATTGCAAGTTCATCTTTAACATTCTGAATTATGGTGAGGTAGGGTGTAATGCCTTCTCCCTTTACATTATGGCGGTCCTTAACTTCTCCTTGAGAATCATCTTCCAATTCTCTGATGGATTCTCATACACCTTGACTACAACATCCCACATTTCCTTTGTTGTTTTTAATGAAGCAACACGCAAAACGATATGATCTCGAATGCCATCTAGGATCATCCTCTTAGCCTTGGCCATTTCTTTTGTGTACATTGCCTATCGTTGAGCATTTGTAGGTTTGACAACATTGTTTTCCGCATACTCCTTCAGACCATACTCATCTAATAGGAACGACATTCTATCCTTCCATATGCCAAAGTTGGAGGCTCCGTCAAGCCTATCTTGATCCCCGAGTTTTGTTGTGGCCATCTTTGCGTAACTCAGGTAATCTAGAGACTAAAACTTCTCGTTCTTGTTCGACCTTCCTTTTGCTACTCGCACCCCCCACTAGAATGCACAAATCTGCATTAATTGCCTCCATACATTACAGGAAATTTTAGCCTAAAAGTGCCCATGAAATTTTCACGTAATTTCCATGTCATAATATGTAAACCAATCCCTTTAAATTTAAAAAGAGGTACATGTTCAAGGCCGAGAGGATTGCGCCTAAGAAACCTTCAGACTGTCCCAACCAAAACCGCAGGAGACGAGCAAGGCAGCCAGCGGGAGCCGCCCGAGGAGTAAGGAAAGCAAAGTTGCGACCACCAAGTTGACACAAGACGCGCAGAGGGACAGGGGCACCATGCCCAACAACACGACCACAACCTACGCTGACAAACAGGAGGGCCTCTAAGCTAGATAAAAGGGCCACCTCCATAAGAGGCAGAGAGGCAGCGATAGCAAGTCAAACAGGCTCACCCCCAGTACACACAGTTAGACAGTGAACTCCAACAGAAACTGACAAGCATCACTCACAAGGGGCCACAACCTAGCCACAGGGAGAAGGCCGCCAGTGTAGGTCAAGCCGCCATGGGTTCGCTGCCCTGGCCATGAATGAAGTTAGAGACGGAAGTCATGGGTGATTTTTATGGGCCTTGCAACTTCACAAACCTCTAGGGGTATCCGCATGGTCTGTGAAATGAGTAAACTATAAACACATTTCCAATCTTTGAGGGGGATAATGATATTAACACTAAAGAACATATAAAGAAGTTCACTATGTTCCTCCAGAGATATGCTTATTCTACAGACTATAATTCACGACATGGTTGACAATGCATTTGACTCTTTGAGAACCCTCCTTGATGCACTCAGAGACAAATACGGGGATAAGGAGGGAAAATACTTGTTTAACGAATTCAATACCATCAAGAAGAAAGAAAATGAAACAATGGTAACCAAAGGTTCAACAAATTGCTAAAGGATATGACTCAAGATTATAAGCCTCTTGACAAGACAGTGTTGGAAACATACTTTGAGGCTTATCATGTAGAAGTGCAATATGAAATAAGATGGGCTCACCCTGTCACTTTAGCTTTTGCCCGAAATATAGTTGAAGAGTTAGAGAAGGATAAAAAGGCTCAAGGAAAATCATAAATCCTTGGATATGAAAGAGGTCCAGTCAAAGTTAAAGAAGAACCAGATACGGTAAAAGAATTAACTAGACTTGTTAGAGAAATGGAAATTAAACATGCCAAACAAATAAGTGACATGCATAAACAATTAATACAAATGGAAAGAAACCAAATGCTGATTATGCCTCCCAGAAACAATAATAATAGGGGCAACAATAATGATCATTGGCCAAGAAGGAATTTTTCAAATGGTCAAAGGCTTCGTACACCACTTGAGTCGGCCAACATGGTTGATTAATCTATTGTTAGTTTTTGGTAGCATCAGATGTGCTCTGCCATAAAAATTGGTGGAGAGGCTAAGGCGCATGGGTTCTAAAGAACCCAATAACCATTTTGTGAAATTCCACCTGGATTGTATTTATTAAAAGAATTAATATTTTTAATGGGGTTCCTAAGTCTAAACTTTGGAAAATTAAAATATTAATGGGTATTAATCAAAATATGGGTGAGAATGGTCTAGAAGGCGGATCAAGTCATGTTTTAATTTTATTCGTTGACTAGAGACTTAATCTCGACTGTTGAAGTCTCAACGAGAAAATGTTAAAATTGGCAATTAGGACCAAACTCCATATGGGTCACCTTATTTATGACAATTGATATTTTTCTTGGATTCCTCTCTCTGAGAGGTGTATAATTGATCTAAAGATCATCCGATTCCGACATGTATAAATGGAGATATGAATTTATTTGTATTATTGACAAATTGTCAAGGTCGGCCAGCAAGCAAAACAGGGATTTTTACCCCCACTTCATCCTCAACGTGGCATATAAAAGGAGGAAACCTCAAGGCATTATATCATAATCTCATTTACTCACATCTATCTCTCCTCACTTGATTGGGTACGCTAATTTGGGCAGCATCTCTCACATGTGCGAAGGAAGGAGGAAGCTTTTTTTGTTGACTGCATTGACTTGTTTTGACCAAACATTGACCGAGCTGCAGGGAGACCTTCTAGGGTTGCATTGACTAGCATTTACTGCAGATTTGAGTGAGGATATTCTGTTTGGGTTGGCTGCAGTTTTGGGCACGAATTCCGAGGTTGATTTGACCCTGTTTTGTCCAACGTTGACTGTCCTAGGGCTGGCCACAAGGTTGACTTTAGTTGACCAGACTTTGACTGAATATTTTAGGACTTTTTTGGGCTGATTCATCTTGCTATTGGAGGCCAAGTTGACTGGGCTTTGATAGAGCTGATTTGGAGGTCAAATTTGACCTGTTTGACCAACGTTGACTTTTCTGCTTAGGGTTTACTGTTGCTGTCATAAATGATCAGATTTGTAAATTTTGTACTCTCTCTCTCTGCTGAACTATTGAAGAATATAAGAAGAATTGATCAAGGGTTTCCAACTTTCCCCACATTGGGGTTTGTCCCTGTCTAGTGCCACATCTTGTGTCCTCTTGTCTTGGCTTGTCTTCTGCTATTTACATTTATGTTCTACCTGAATTTTACTATCATGTTGATGTGATTGCTAAACTGGATATTGATATTGGGCTAATTAAGAAATTGAAGTAAATTGCTCTTAAGCATAGAACATACCAAAACTTAACTTGGTATCAGAGCTGAGGTGAAGACAAAGCCCAAGCAAGAGTGAAAGAGCAATCGCTGAAGACATTTGGACAAGGTCAAAGGCTCAATGGGTTCCTCATCCTACTTCTCACCTGAAGACAAGCTCCGTGAAAGGTCTGACTATCATGGATGGAAGATGTCTCTTGATCTGACATTGTAAGAACAAGAAGTGTTGGACTATGTGAGGAGAAAAATCTTTGAGCCTCCTTCAAATGCATCAGCTGCTACAAAGAACAAGTACAACAAGGCTAAATTCAAAGCGAAGAAGATTATCAAAGATTCCATTGACACGCATCTGGTGGCCTACATCTTCGATCTAAACACCTCCAAGGAAATCTACGACAAGCTGGTCAGCATGTTCAAGGTTAGTGATGCAAATCAAATTTTATTTCTCAAAAATAAATTGAAGGACATTAAGAAGGGAAGGACGAGGATATTCAATCCTACTTCTTAAGCATAATTAAGATCAAGAATGATCTACTTTCGATTGGAGAGATCATTCTTGACCGGGAACTTACTCTCACTACCTTGGGAGGACTCCCACTCGAGTGGTATATATTTAGAACCACTATTCTCAATAATGATCGAATTCCGGGATTTGAAGAACTAATGTCGAGATGCATTCAAGAAGAGACAAGAATGGTGGAACAAGAAATGCCTTCTAATAGAGGCAACCCCACTGCTTTCTCTGCTCATGCCAAAAGGAGAAATAATTCCAGGTCTAAAGTTCATTTCAATGGAAAGCCCAAATCTAAGGGTGGAAGGAAGGGCAGGTGCTTTGTTTGCAATAAGTTTGGCCACTATGAAAGGGAGTGTCCAAATAGAAGGGACACGTCACATGATGATGATCACAATCATTCTAAGGGCAACTTCAATAAGAACGATCAAAGGAATGGCAGGTTCAATGGCAAAGGAAAAAGGAATGCGGGACATCAAGGAAATGGTCAACCCTCCAAGAAAGCAAGGAACTCCAGGTATGAAGAATCAAATGTTGTTAACAATAAGCAAAAGGAATACTATCTTATATCAACCCTCTCCACTACCTCTCCTCCGGACACTTTGGGGAATTGGCTAATTGATAGTGGTGCCTCAAGGCACTTCACCAAGTACAAGGAAGCTCTCTCTAATCTGATAGAGAAGGAGACAAACTTGGAGATTATTCTTGGAAACGATGCCACCTATCCCGTGAAGGGAGTAGGAAATGTTACCCTTCAATTGAATCAAGGTAACACGATTCATTTACAAGAAGTTCTATATGTACCTGATCTCAAGAAGAACTTGGTGTCCATTTCGGCAATGGAAGACAAAGGATACAAGGTGGCATTCATCGATGGAAATGTACGTGTTTGGAAAAGAAATTTTAAAGATTCTTCTACTCTTGGGTTCAAGGTTGACACTTTGTATCAAGTTGGAGGAAGTCCATTGGGAGCCATGTTGTGCGACACATCTCTACAATCTGAACTATGGCACGGAGGTTTTCCCATCTTCATTATAAGGCTCTACCTGATGTGAGACAGATGGTGACAGGTATGCTCGAGTTGAAAGTAGAGCATGAAGGTGTATGTTCGGGATGTGCCGAAGGAAAACTTACACGGGGACCATTCCCCTCTAGTAATAGCAAGACCACATATATATTGCAGCGTATCCACTCTGACATATCTGGTATGATGCCTGCAAACTCTTTGGGAGGATACTTATATTATCTCACCTTTACAGATGATTATTCACACAATACTTAGATTTACTTCTTGAAAAAGAAGGATGAAGTGTTCAGCTGGTTCTGTCACTTCAAAGCCATGATCGAAAATCAATCTGAGAAGAGAATCAAGATATTGAGGATTGATAATGGGATTGAGTACGAATCAAATGAATTCCATGACTATTGCAGAGAAGATGGCATTAAGAGGGATACCACAACATCATACACTCCCGAGCAAAATGGTGTGGCTGAAAGGAAGAATCGTACTATTATGGAAGTTGTTCGTGCCATGCTTCATGATCAAGGGCTTCCGAAGTTTCTATGGGCCGAAGCTGCAAATACCACTGTGTATGTTCAAAACTGATGCCCTCATCAAGCATTGGACTCCAAGGCACTCGAAGAAATATTCACTGGTAAGAAACTCGATGTCTCTCATTTTAGAATTTTTGGAAGTCCCGTATATTTTCATGTGTCGAAAGAGAAAAGAAGCAAATTGGGTGCATCTGGGAAGAAAGGAATCTTTGTGGGCTATAGCGAAAATTCTAAGGGCTATAGAATTTATGTGGCTAGTCAAAGGGAAGTTGAGATAAGTCATGATGTCACCTTTGACGAAGATATGGCTCTTAGCAAGATCAACAACCTTCCTATCCCAAGGAAGGACAAAGAAGCAGACACCGGAAGATAGGGTGAAAAAGAGGACGAGACGATGTCGGATGTTGATGAACCTATGGATCCTTTTGATCCTCCGACTCTCGAAGATGCCGAGAGACATATTGCACCGAGGGGGACTGTCCGTGAGAGCAAGAAGCCGAACAAGTATCAAGGATACTTGACCGCCATGAGCACTATCATTCAAAATGAACCTTCATCATTTGAAGAAGCTGTGAAGCAACAAGTTTGGAAGGATGCTATGAATGAAGAGTACGAGTCTATTATGAAGAATGATGTCTGGGATGTGGTCCCTAGACCCCAGGACAAATCGGTTGTCACCTCTAAGTGGCTCTACAAAATCAAGCATGGAGCTGATGGAAGTGCTGAAAAGTTCAAGGCTCGCTTTGTTGCTCGAGGCTTCTCTCAAAAGAAAGGTGTAGATTACAATGAGATATTTGCACTTGTTGCCTGATACACCACCATCCGCTCGATCATAGCCCTTGCTGCCTCGCAAGGATGGAACCTACATCAGATGGATGTCAAGACCGCTTTCTTGCATGGTTCGATCAAAGAGGAAGTCTATGTGGAACAACCCGAGGGGTTTGAGGTTCATGACCGGGAATCTCATGTATGCAGGTTGAAGAAGGCTCTCTATGGCTTGAAGCAAGCACCTTGAGCTTGGTATGAGAGGATTGATAGCTATCTGATGAAGCTGAGATTCACTAGAAGTGAATCCAATCTGAACCTTTACTTTAAGTTTGAAGATGATAAACCTCTCATACTGGTACTTTATGTGGACGACCTCTTTCTGACAAGTGCAGACCCTCTCATTCACAAATGTAGGAAGGAGTTGGCTTCCGAATTTGAGATGGAGGACCTAGGACTGATGCACTACTTCCTAGGGTTGGAGGTCTCGCAAAAGCCAGGAGAAATTTTCCTATCTCAAGGAAAATATGTTGTGAAGATTTTGGAAAGATTTGGGATGGTGGACTGCAAGCTTGTGATTACCTCGATGGAACTTAACTTTAAGAAGTTATGTGGTATTGCTGCCAGACCTAAATTAGGAAATGCCTTTGAGTATCGTCAACTTATAGGAGCACTGATGTTCTTGGTGAACTCTTGTCCGGATATATGTTTTGCAATTAATACATTGAGCCAATATATGGTTGAGCCTCATCACACACATTGGATTGGTGCCAAGAATCTTCTGAGATATCTTCGGGGCACAATCACTCATGGACTGAGATACACTGCTGGAGATGTGAGGTTGCATGGTTATTCGGATGTTGATTGGGCCGACAGTGTGGTGGATCGCAAGAGCACTTCTGGGTGCTATTTCTCTTTGGGTTCTGCTTCGATATCTTGGATGAGTAGGAAGTAGAAGTCGGTTGCCTTGAGCACCGCCGAGGTCGAATACATAGCTACGAGTATGGCCTCCTGTGAAGCTGTCTGGTTGAGGAAGCTCTTTAGTGAGCTGTTTTGGACATGTAATGGATACCATCGTGATCCTCTGTAACAAGCAGAGTGGGATTCGATTATCAGAGATTCCCGTATTTCATGATCGCTCCAAGCACATAGATATCAGGTACCACTTTATCCGGGATATGGTACAACTAGGAGCGATAAGGCTCCATCACATTGGGATTGATGAGCAGGTCGCCGATATTCTGATAAAGCCCCTGGGGAAGGTCAAGTTCTTAGCCTTCCGAGAACAACTTGGAGTCATGGAGAGACCCTCTTCTGAGGGTCCTGTATGATATGGACATTGAGCTCTGGGAGCTCTAGGAGGCTTGGGGTACTTCTTGGAGCAATGAGCAATCATAGGGTGAGTGGTTCAACCTTCCCCTAGTGGTTTTCTATGTACAGGGTGAGTGGTTCAGCCTTCCCTTGTGATACCCCATGGCGACATGTAGGCAGGATGAGTGGTTCATCCTTCTCCTGTTGAGACATCCGACCCAACCCATGCAGTCTGGGACTCATGGGAAGTAACTCTCATGTGGAGAATGAGTAGGGAAATGAGGATAGGGACCATAGTACTACCGATGGACGCATCGTGTACTATCATACTCCCTATGCTAGGTGACCGATATTGATATGAGATCAATTGGAATTGACTTCGGGTTAGTAAGAGTGGTATGATACACTCTCTTTTGGTTGGAACTGACTTCAGATCACTAAGAGTGGTATGAGACACTCTTTTATTTGGGACTGACTTCAGGTCAGTAAGAGTGGTATGAGACACTCTCTTTTAGTTGGGACTGACTTCGGGCCAGTAGAGAATGGTATGATACATTCTCGATCACTTCTTCTTCTCAATAGTTCAACAAAGAAGAGCAGTGCAATGATGGCAGAGATAGTACCGACTGACTAATGGATTAGCAGATGGAGTTCTCCCTAGTTGAGAGGGAGTGTTAAAATTGGCAACTAGGGCCAAACTCCATATGGGTCACCTTATTTATGACAGCTGATATTTTTCTTGGATTCCTCTCTTCGAGAGGTGTGGGTTTGATCTAAATATCATCCGATTCCGACATGAATAAATGGAGATATGAATTTATTTGTATTATTGACAAATTGTCAAGGTCGGCCAATAAGCAAAACATGCATTTTTACCCCCACTTCATCCTCAATGTGGCATATAAAAGGAGGAGACCTCAAGGCATTATATCATCATCTCATTCACTCACATCTCTCTCTCCTCACTTGATTGGGTATGCTAATATGGGCAACATCTCTCACACGTGTGAAGGGAGGAATCTTTTTCTGTTGACTTTGTTGCTTTGTTTTGACCAAATGTTGACCGAGCTGCAGGGAGACTTTCTAGGGCTGTGTTGACCAGCATTGACTGTAGATTTGAGTGAGGATATTATGTTTGGGTTGGCTGCAGTTTTGGGCATGAATTCCGAGGCTGCTTTGACCCTGCGTTGCCCAGTGTTGACTGTCCTAGGGCTCGCCACAGGGTTGACTTTAGTTGACCAAACTTTGACTAAATATTTTTGGACTGTTTTGGGCTGATTCATCTTGCTGTTGGAGGCCGAGTTGATTGGGCTTTGACCGAGCTGATTTCGAGGTCAAATCTAACCTGTTTGACTAATGTTGACTTTTCTAGTTAGGGTTTACTGCTGCTGTCATAAATTATCAGATTTGTAAATTATGTACTATCTCTCTCTGTTGAACTATTGAAGAATATAAGAAGAATTGATCATGGGTTTCCCCACATTGGAGTTTGTCCCAAAGTTTTAAAACTCTGACTCCGACTCCGACTCGGCGGAGGGTCGACTCCGACTCCAACTCGGTATCGACTCGGTCGGCTCAATTTCAATGACTCGGTCATTGTAAAAAATATATTAAATATTTATTTTTTATAAAAGCACATAATTTTAAAGATTTTCATTCATGTTTCCAAACACGCAACATTAGAATATAGATAGAAGACAACATATGATCAAAGTAGGCTCATGAATATATCCATTATATCAAAATGGCACCCAGTGCACTGTCCATACGATGATGATATACAGATCAAAACAAAAACACATAACCAAGGAGGCTATAAATGGCCTCTACAACAAAAGTCTGTGACCAGTACTACTGGTTACTGCTAGAGTTGCCAACATCATCTGGCTCAGTGTTACTTGGGAGCGGGAGTGACATTTTCAGAAGCTCCTGGTTTGGGAGCGAATCCCGGAGGAGTTCGACAACCAATGTCACTAACATCAAGGTACATAGAGGGATTGGTGCTCTTGATTAAATACGAGTTCCATACCCTAATACATGACAAAATTCAATGGAAACATTGCAATCCTCCAATCTTGAAATCCTGAAAAACTGATAAGTCTGCTGGATTTTGAATGAAATCTAAAATTCTACTTTCTCCATATGAAATCCAATGAAGCCGGAACCACTCTCAAACATCTTGAGTCATTTCATGGTAATGTTAAAAATTTAAGTAAAAGGATGAAAATGAAGATTAAGGAGAATGTCACTTTTACTTTAAGAATTTAACATTACCATGAAATTTGAATAGCATATCAATACTAGGAGAGGGGAATGGACCCCAAATAGCACTTAACCAATTTAGAAAACACCTTGGAGTCCCCAACAATCAGCTAAATGTTAAAAAGTTAAAAAAAAATTAGAAAAATCGTTGTTTTTTTGGGTGACTGGCCGGATTTAATGACTCGGCCGAGTAGATGCGGAAACGGCCGGGTTGACCGAGTCATGACTGACTCGGCCGAGTCAGTCATGACTCAGCCTCCTGAACTGGTTTTTCTGCTGGGTCATAAAATTCTTCAATGACTTGGATCAACTCGGTTGTTTTGGATTCGATTCGGCTGAATTTTAAAACAGTGGTTTGTCCCTAGCTGGTGCCACATCTTGTGTCCTCTTGTCTTGGCTTGTCCTCTATTGTTTATGTTTATGTTCTATCTGCATTTTACTATTGTTTTGATGTGATTCCTGAACTGGATATTGATATTGGGCTAATTAGGAAATTGAAGTAAATTGCTCTTAAGCATAGAACATACCAAAAATTAACAGAAAAATATCAGGAGGCTTGGGGCTCATTTAGAAACACACACGGAGAGAACAAATTGATTTGGAGTTCGATTTTTGGGGCTAGGAAGCTGAGAGTTTGAACTGAGTGAGCAGTGGTAGCATAGGGCAGGGATAGTTCGGGAGTACTGATAGAGAGGTAGAGAGAAGCTTGTGGAGGCAACACAACAGCCAGGAGGATTGACGTTGGGCCAATCTCGGCCCACGCAGGCCTGATGCATGTTGAAGAATCTAGGGAAATCAGGTGTAGTGTGATTCTTCTTGACTTGATAACAATTTGTGGAGTCTTTTTACTTTTTCTTGTTATCTTAATCTTCTTCTTCTTCTTATTAATGCATGTGTGTGTACTACATCAAATTGCTACCAAAAACATAAGAACAAGAACGCAAGATGTTGGCTCTCTGCCAGGGCCAAAACTTCTCTTCTCTTGAGAGGAAAACCCTACGGTAAGTTTTCTCTTATTGAAGCTTCTTATTGATCAATGCCAAACCCTAGACTCCTGACTAGAATATCCTCCAAGCACAAGTCAAGTCCTCCCTCATGTCTGCACTTTGTTCCCCGACACTTTGTCTTTCTTCTTCCAACACTTCACTGCCCGGCACTTCGTCCTCCTTCTTCCAATTGTACATAGACCTTGTTTAGTGAGCTCTAGATGAGATGCTACTCTTCTATACTCAATGGTATCCTTTACTTCTGTAGATAATTTCCTGCTTTCAACCAAACGAGCTTATTCTTGAGATGTAGATGTAGACTTGGTGTGGCTGTATAGTAGTTCTAGTTCTTCGCACGTGTGGATGGTTTACTTGTATATTATGCTTCTTTGATCTTTGCTTAGATGAGTCTTTCCTTTGCTAGAGCAGAAGGCCTTATAGGCCTAACTTACTAGCCCAAACAATGATAGATATGGGACTGTTATATTGCTGCTGTTATGACCACGGAGATGACTCTGTTTCTAACACGTGTGACTATTTTTCACCCTAAAAACAATCCTTTTCGACTTCGGTCTTGACTTCTCGTTCTTCGCTGCACTAGAGGTTCCTCAAACTCGTCTTCTCTTCACCTTTTCTCGGCTATCCTTCTTCGTTGATTTCAAAGGTAAGTGCTTTTTGTTTGAGGGAGTGGACAACCTCTATATATAGAGGTTTGTCCCTCCTTTAGGTCGACTTGAAGGCCGACTAGAAGGCCGACTTGAGGACTGTTTGTAGGCAGACTTGTTGTCTTACTTTAGATGGCTTCTTTGGTGGTATCACATGCTTGGAGGAGACTCTTTGATGGTGCCTTTGCTTTGGAGGAGACTTGACTTTGCTTGGAGGAGAGTTTTTTGACTTCTATACAAACATATACATGATGCAATGTGCCTTTAGGGTTTTCAATATTTTCTTTTGACTATTTGACTCACCTATAACACTTCAACTTGTGCTAGACCTATTTCAATGAGCAAGAAACCCATTGATATATATTATAAAAATAATATTTCTTTTCTTGAATAAATACAAATATCTAAAGTACATTTATGAAGACTGAACCTAGTTACATTTCCTTAAACACTCCCTCTTAACTAGGGAGGTATTCATACAATATTACAAGGTGTTTGGCTATGTTTCAATCTTGAAGAATTCACATAAGAGAATCCGGATTTGTAATCCATCTATTATAACATCATATCAATCAACATTGTCATAGTAAAATGCCTTGACTAATAACGCCATCTGTTCATGAGATCATGAGCTACAGTGCTGGCAAGACCAATGATTTATAGACACCTTCATCATTGTCTCTCAAGGTACATACCCACTCGATTGTTCTTTGAGTATGACCTTCTAGGACTATTCTTGTCTTGGGTTCCTAGCCCTCAAAGAATATTGGTCCTCTTGTCTACTCTTGTCTTGGATGCCTACACATCCTCAAAGAGTATCGGATGCCAGATGATTACCCAATCCTCCCATTCTTTCTTCCTAAGTGAAGACAAGAATGTTGTGTCTATCTTGTGTCTACATTTCCATTCATGGCCTTCATCTAGACTTACGGGTGTTAGTTCTGGTCTATTGCATGATACATGAGATGGAAAAACACAATTGTCACTCCTTTGTAATCAGGGGTGATCCAAAACTCCCTCTTGATCAAGGACTTGTCAAAGCTCCCTCTTAACTATGGACTCTTTCATTTATCAACAACTTCTTCTTCGTGGGTCCTTCAGCTGCTTGATATTTTTCCTTTCTTTGATGTCATTAAGTCTTTGTTCGAACTTCTTCTAGGTAGGGCACCATCCATTTATCACTTTCCTTCTTGGTTTGTCATGTCATTGCTTCCTTCGTGGAAAGTGGCTTGCTTGCCATGCATCAGGTTTTCTCGTCATCTGGCTACTCATTTGTCATCTGTCCATGCCTCGAAATACTCTTCTCATGGATGCTTTGCTGTACTTGCTTGTTTACATGCTTAGACCTAGCATCCCATCATGACATCATCCTGATATTGCTTCAACATTGCTTTTTCTTTTGTTGGATGGCTTCTTCATCATGACATCTTCGTAGAGTAGAATCAATTATCTGCATCTTTTATATCTCCAAGGCCTTCATAGGTGTCAAGGGTCCTTCCTTCCTTTGTCAGAGTTGTCTTGCCTTCTTTTGAGAGATATCTTCAAAGTATTTTGTTAGATAGTGATTCTTGGTGATCATGGTGTTCTTCACATGCTTGATCTCTTTCTTCATTCGCTTCTTCTTAGATAGATTGGTCAACCACCTTATGCTCCTTGTGAGAGCACTTGTTGATTGCTTGCTTCTTGGACTAGCCAACATTTATTCTTGCTTCTTAGTCAACAATCTTATACTCCTTATGTGAGCATATCCTTTTGTTGACCTTCGTTGCAATGTAGTACATGCCTTCAAGCATGTCCTTGGTGAAAGAGATTCTTTCATATTTGATCATGTTATAGAACTATCCCCATGACTCAATAATATTCAAATGATAACATGACTAAAATTTAATGCATACATACCTCATCTTGATTCTCCTTTGATCATCTTGGCTTCATTTGGTTGTCCTTGGTGTGGCCCTTCTTACTTCATCTTAGCTTGTCTGCATATCATCCTTTTTTGAATCCCATGAATGGGATTCCCAATGAGACATCTGCTTTGTTTCATGAACCCTCTTTTGAAGATTCCATCATAGGATCTTAAAGACCCTTGCCTTGCAAATGTTTCTTTTCCTTTGATGATGGAGGCCTTCTAAGATTCTTAATCATGATCAATTTTCTTTCATCGTGGATGAGGTCCTATACTAGGTATGCTCCTTCTACATGAATATCTTGAGCTATATCTACCATGCTCTTATATTCTAGAAGATATTTCTAACCATGCATTTTGTTCTCATTATAAATGCTACTTCTACATGAGTATCTAGAACTCTATGTACTACATGCTTCTAGATTCTAGAATATGTTTCTAGCCATTCAATTTCTACATGCTCCTATTGTACTCAAAACCTTGAAAGAAGACTTGAAGTAAAGGGTTGACTTAGTCATAGCTGAGATCCGGAGGATCTTCCTTCTTTTGCTTCTTTTCTTCTTCTTTCACTTCTTGAGTCATGTGAGCTTCTTCCCTCTTTATTTTGTTGTTGTTGTCCTTCTTAAGCTTAGGACAATTCCTTTTGTAGTGTCCATATTCTTGGCATCCATAGCATTGGATTTTGGACATGTCTTTGTTGTTTGTTCTTCATGGACCAAATTTTCCCTTTCTCTTGGCCATGGTAGCAAATGCTTGCTCCTTTGATCCCACATCTTCCTTTGCTTTAAGTCTGGTTTCCTCTGTCTTGCATAGAGACCACATTTCACTGAGTGTGGTTGCTTCCTTCTTGGCATATATGCTTGATGTGAAGTTGCCCCAATCCTCAGGTAGAGCATTGAGTACTACAATTGTCATTTCTCTGTCAAACATGACTTCCCCAAGCTCTTGAAGTTGATCTCTCATCTCAGAGATCTTCATGAAGTAGGGAGCTATTCCTTCCTTTGATATCTTCATCTTGTACAATTCATTCCTTAGAGATATCACTTCTCCGACGATGGATACTGAGAATAGCTCTACTATCTTATCATAAATTTCTTTTGATGTCTCAAATTTGGAGACATAACGAATGAGGGAGTCTTTGATGGATTCTATTAGAATCCTTTGAGCTCTTGTCTCATCCTTATTATACTTGGCTAAGGTTTGAGTTTGTTCCTTAGCAAGAATAGTAACATTTCCTTTGATGTGTTCTAGGAGTTCATTCTCCTTGAGAAGTAAATCAATCCTCTTCTTCCATGCAAGAAAGTTCTTGGTACCTACCAATTTGTTGCTTTCCTTGCAAAAATACATTGATTTATATTCAGAAGGGAACATATACTTACTTGATAGATTTTTAGATGTAGTGGATTTGCTTTCTCCTTGAAGACTTGATGACTTGCCTTCCTAGGATCTTGATGTTCTTCAAGTTGCCTTCTCCAAGTGGACTTTCCTAATGAAGAGATTTGCTTGGTAACTTGTAGATGATCTAGGTACCTCTTTGATCTACTCTTCTTTGTAGGTGCCTTTGTGCAAGACTCTTCTTCTTGCTTTGTAGTCTTCCTTGATGAATGGTAGATGGCAGGCCTTCTTTTCTTTGAGTAGATTTGGCTTGATGCTTCAACCTTGTAGATGCCTTTCCTTGATGAGTGTTCTTGAGATGCCCTTTCCTTGATGTGTCACCTTAGCTCCGATACCATGTTGAAGAATCTAGGGCAATTAAGTGTAGTGTGATTCTTCTTGACTTGATAACAATTTGTGGAGTCTTTTTACATTTTATTGTTAGCTTAATCTTCTTCTTCTTATTATTAATGCATGTGTGTGTACTTCATCAAATTGCTACCAAAAACATAAGAACAAGAACACAAGATGTTGGCTCTCTGCCAGGGCCAAAACCTCTCTTCTCTTGAGAGGAAAACCCTTCGGTAAGTTTTCTCTTATTGAAGCTTCTTATTGATCAATGCCAAACCCTAGACCCTTGACTAGAATATCCTCCAAGCACAAGTCAAGTCCTTATGTCTGTACTTTGTTCCTTGGCACTTAGTCTTTCTTCTTCCGGAACTTCGTCCTCCTCCTTCCAGCTATACATAGACCTTGTTTATGTGAGCTCTAGATGAGATGCTTCTCTTCTATACTCAATGATATCCTTTACTTATGTAGATACTTTCCTTCTTTCAACCAAACGAGCTCATTCTTGAGATGTAGATGTAGACTTGGTGTGGTTGTACAACAATCCTAGTTCTTCGCACGTGTGGATGGTTTACTTGTATATTATGCTCCTTTGATCTTTGCTTAGATGAGTCTTTCCTTCGCTAGAGTAGAAGGCCTTATAGGCCTAACTTACTAGCCCAAACAATGATAGATATGGGACTGTTATATTGCTGTTGTTATGACCACAGGGATGACTTTGTTTCTTGTAGGTGTGACTATTTTTCACCCTAAAAAAATCCTTTTTGACTTCGGTCTTGATTTCTCCTTCTTCGCTGCACTAGATGCTCCTCAAACTCGTCTTCTCTTCACCTTTCCTCGGCTATCCTTCTTCGCTTATTTCAGAGGTAAGTGCTTTTTCGTTTGATGCAGTGGACAACCTTTATATATAGAGGTCTGTCCCTCCTTTAGGTCGACTTGAAGGCCAATTAGAAGGCCAAATTGAGGACTATTTGTAGGTCGATTTGTTGTCTTACTTTGGATGGCTTCTTTGTTGGTGCCTTTGCTTTGGAGAAGAGTCTTTGATGGTGCCTTTGCTTTGGAGGAGACTTGACTTTGCTTGGAGGAGAGTTCTTTGGCTTCTATACAAACATATACATGATGCAACATGCCCTTAAGGTCTTCAATATTTTCTTTTGACTATTTGACTCACCTATAGCACTTTAACTTGTCCTAGACCTATTTCAATGAGCAAGAAACTCATTAATATATATTATAAAAATAATATTTCTTTTCTTGAATAAATACAAATATCAAAAGTACATTTATGAAGACAAACCTAGTTACATTTCCTTCAACAACGTAGAGCCAGAAGGGCCAGCGTAGACGCTGAAGCTGCCCTCCACGCAGAAAGCCGGAACTGCCGGAACAACCGGGAAGGTTGATCTAGTGGGTAGAAGAGACAATGCAGGGTTGATGCAGGGCCAACGCAGAAGTAGCCGGGGTTAGCAAGTTTTGCTATAGGATTAACAAGAATTTGTCCGGTGAAGTGAGGTAAAACTCACTTAGATTTTCCGCCATTGTATTTTCTCTGTCACTGGTTTGCCGAGAGGGAAACCAACATTTGTATTCAGAACTACTGCCTAATAATATAAAACCCTTAGAGTTGTTGCACCGGTTTTCCCGTATTGGGTGTTTCTGGGGGCTAATTTTTCCAAAATAAGTGTCTTATGTGTTGAAATTTCTAAGTATTACCCGTTAGAAATTTTTCTGTATTCTCTAGTTTATTTTGCCTACTTGTTTAATTACTAACAAGTTATTTAACCATATAAATACTAAAATAAACACAATATAGTCTCAACCATCTATAGATCAACAACTGAAAGAAATAGACAAACACACAAGGGACATCGTTATTTTTGGACAATCGTCCCCAGAAAAACCCAACTTGGGAAAACCGGTGCAACAGTTCTGAGGGTTTTATTATTAAGCAGCTTTTCTTGAGTACACTGGGTGCCAAACTGGCTCACCCGACAGAGAAAATAATCTGGCAGTAATACCTCTCTTCGGAAGCAGATATTTTGAAAGTTTGCTCCACGAAACTCTCTCCAGCACCTCTCTAAGGCTCTGCATAGCCTCTCTGTGCCTCTGCATCACCTCTACAGCCTCTGCGTCACTCACGCAGGCCCTCTAGCCCTCTACGCAGTCCCTGCTGGCCTCTGCATGGCTCCTTCTGGCTCTGCGTCTGCCTCTCTGCATTTGCGCTAGTCTTCTGACACTATCTCTGCCTCTCTGCCTTGCACTCACTGCCCCTCGCTGCAATACTGATCACTGGTTCAATTTCTCTTAGCAAATCCTGCTCTAGAAAATCGAACTAACTGACCACTTTGGTGTATCTCCAACTAACCCTCAAGCCTCCTCTTATACTTTTTCTATTGAGTTTTCAACGGTCGAGATTACATCTCTAATCAATGGCTAAGATTAGATTTGGCTTGATCCATGTCATTTAGAACCTTCTAACCCAGTTTTATATTAATACCCATTAATATTTTTATTTTCCTAAGTTTAGACTTAGGAACCCATTAAAAATATTAATTATTTTAATATCTCCTTCACCGAGCATAATTTCCCCAAACCATTTCTGGGCCTTGGAGATCTCATGTGCTTTAGCCTCTCCACCAATTTTCATGGCTAGAGCACATCCGATGCTACCCCAAATCAACACTCCCTCTTAGCGAGGAATGTGCTCTAGTAATACTCCACCACTGAGCATCACCCTGATCATCCGGCATCGGTACCTGTGCTGATGTTTGGCCTTGCTTCCCAACATCCTCTGCACTGCTGCGTCCTGTACTGCTGCCCATGGCTCTACCACTGCTACTGCTACATCTGTACGACAACTCCCCCTGCATCCGTGTTGCTGTTGGTCCTTCCTCCCAACTTTGCATCTGCACTGCAGCCCTCTCTCCTCATGCTGCATCGTGCTGCCCATAGCACTACCACTGCTACTGCTGCACTGCAACTCAGTTACTGAGACGATAGTAACTGATCTACCCAACTACTGACATCCTTGTCAGGCTAGAAACCCTCCTAATGCTGAAGCTCTCTCTGCCGCTATCTTGTGCTCCCTGTGCTGCCTCTGCACTATTGCAACAAACTTCGTGCCTCTCGCACCGCTGCAAACACCTCTGTGCCTTCTTGCATTGCTGCAACCTCCTCTGTGCCTCTCGCACTGCTGCAACCCTCTCTGTGCTGCCAGGGACTACTGCACTCTAGCACTCTCTACCGCTCCATCCGCATCCGCTTCTACCGACATCCACCATCCTGCTACTATCACTTCAGGGCTCTTGTAGTCAGATATGATCCAAGAGTTTGGGTACCCTAGGGATCTTGCCCCCCATCTCCTGTAGTCCTCCTGACTACAGCTTGATGTCAGCCCACCTCTTCTCTAAAGGCACATGAGCACTCATGGCACAATCGTCATCATCCTGTACCTCTTTCTCCACCTTAGCTGGTGCTGCCTTGGAGT
Source organism: Pinus tabuliformis (assembly GCA_031772625.1). Taxonomy (NCBI): domain Eukaryota; kingdom Viridiplantae; phylum Streptophyta; class Pinopsida; order Pinales; family Pinaceae; genus Pinus; species Pinus tabuliformis. Next base: position 677,244,257 of record CM062817.1, read on the forward strand.
CAAACGCCTCTCCCTTATTCTTCTTCCTAGGACACTGGGTTGCATAATGGCCCAACTCCCCACAGTTGAAGCACTTTATCTTGGAGAGGTCCTTTTTCTTCCTCTTCCCTTACTACCTTGCAGATGCCAAAGCCGCATCTTCTTCCTCCTCTTTCTTGACCCGAGCTCCTTTGCTACTACTTCTCGCCTTGGTTAGCCGTCTGATCTCTTCTTGGCGAAGAGCTGCCCATAGTTCTTCCCAATCTGGAAGATTCGCTCTACCCAAAATGCTTTGGACGAATGTCTCCCACTCCTCGGAGACTGCATTCAAGGCGGTCCTCACCATTAACTCTTGATTTGGTGTGACCCCTATGGAAGTCAGTTGGTCTCGGATCTCTTGCAATCTATTGAGGAAGTGATCTATCTGCTCCCCCTTCTGCATTTGGTACGACTGCAGTTGATTCTCCAGTAGCATCTTCCTTTGCACGGAAGTGCCCCGATACAATGTCATCAAAGTGTCCCACATTTCCTTTGCCGTATTCTTCTCGGCAATATGCTGAACCACATGATCCTTGACCCCAACAAGGATTATGCATTTTTCCTTGGCCATCGCATCCTCATACTTTTCGTTATCAGCTGGGTCGACTGGGATAACCATGGTTCTCAAGGCGAAGGCCTTGATGCGATTTCTATTCAGAATAGATAGGATCTTGGCCTTCTAGATGACAAAGTTGGACGCCTCGTCTAGCCTGTCCTGATCCCTCTGTCCATTCATGGCCATCTCTGCTCTTCTTTTCGACTCCTCTGAGTCTCTACTTCCTTCCTAGAAGTTCTCTGCTAGACTCCGTTTGAGTCTTGATTTCCCTCCTGGAAATCCTCCTGCTAACAGTGGAATCGCACCTCTCCGATCTTCTATTGTTAAGTTTAGGTATGTTCTATGCTTAGAGCAATTTATTTCAATTTTCACATTTAGCTTAATATCTTTTCTAGATTAGCAATCACATCAACATTAAAGTAAATTGTAGATAGAACATAAACATAAATCGCAGAAGACAAGCCAAGACAAGAGGACACAAGATGTGGCGCAAGACCGGGACAAACCCCAGAATGTGGGGAAACCCTTGATCAATTCTTCTTTTATGTTCTTCAAAGTTCAGCAGAGAAAGTGAGAGAGATAGTACATTTACAATAGAAGTCAACACTTTGACTTTTGATATCTGCAGAGATCAGTTGAAGACATATTGCTTCAACTGATTCTCTAAGGTGACTCCTTCACCTATCATAGTGCTGCCTCTCGTTCATTTGTTGCACATTACCGTGTGACACCTTGCTGTACTGTCACATGTGTTGAACCTTGATGACTGAGCTTCTCTCATCTTCATGCTGCATCTTTCATGGTCTTATTCATCATCAAGCTGCACATGCTCATGATCCCATGCATCATTATGTTGCTCATGCTCATGATCTCATTCATCATGGTGCTGCCCATGATCTCATTTATCATCACGCTGCCCATGCTCATATCATCGATGTCATCACAGTTGCATCATTGCTGCACCTTTACTGAGATCATGCTTGTTGTACCTTTGAAGCTGTTACTGCTGCATCTTTCCAATTATGAGATCTATTGATAACTTTATTAAGGGCTTCTTTTATATAATGACAATTTCATCATATAAACACTAGGATCATCAATGCATTACTGCTGGGGGTATATGAGCTAGCAGGAGCATAGATCAACACACACACACACACACACATATGTATATACTGATGTATATGTTAATACACATACCTTTTTCATCCATCCAAGATCATACCTTCATTCATGGCATCCAAGATCTGCTCCTTTGATCGAGATCTGAGAGAAGGGTTTACTGTCAACAAGAATGCAACTTACTGTCCATTTGAAGTCTTGTCTATCTGTGATTGAGCAGGAGAATGTCCGAGGCAAGTCTCCTTTGACTGCGTATAAAGGCTTGTCTCCATGACTGCGTAGAAGGTGACTTCCTGACAGCGTAGGAAGGTATCTCCATTACAACGTGTAAATATAGCTGCGTTGTATCTCCATTGCTTGCATATATATATATATATATTGCCATTGCCTGCGAATATATATATCTTGCTGCGTTGCATTATTGCCTGCATATATATATATATATATATATATATATATATATATATATATATATATATATTGCTGCGTTGTATCATTGCCTGCGTATATATATAGCTATTGTTGCATTGTATCATTGCCTGCACACACACACACACACACACATATATATATATTTCCATATTAGCGTATAAGGTCTTTTATGTCTGCATATAGATGTCTCCATAGACACGAATTAGGGCATCACGTTGACTGTAACTAGGGCTTCATCTGCAGCTAGGGCATTAAACTTGGCCCAACGTATCTTCATTAGTGTCTCTCCTTCACCAAAAACCCAAGACGTGGAGAGGAGATCACATGAAGTGTCTCTCAAATGACTTCAAGTCCTCTCCTATTTATACTAAAACGTAGATGATGAATAGACATGACTATTGGGCTTCCGAGCCTACATAAGATGTTGGCCGACTTGACAATTTGTCTTATAATATAAATAAATTCATAACTTCATAAATACTTATCGGAATCGAATGATCTTTAGATCAATCCTACACCTCTTGATGAGAGGGATGAAATAAAAATATCAGCTGTCATAAATGAGATGACCCACATGGAGTTTGGCCCTAGTTTCCAAATTTAACACTTCCTCTCAACTAGGGAGAACTCCATCCACTGATCCATATATCTGACTGTACTATCTTTGCCATCAGTGCCCTGCACTGCTTAGCTTTGCTCAGCTCTGCTCAGCTCAGCTCAGCTCTGCTCAGCTCTACTCAGCTCTACTCATCTCTGCTGAACCATGAAGAAGAAGAATTGATCGAGAATGTCTCATACCATTCTCCACTGACCCGAAGTCAGTCTCAGAGTGCGTACCACTGGTCCCAGACCAGTCTCAACCGACCCAAAGTCAGCGTCATAGTGGGTACCACCCCTACTACTAGTCCTAGACCAGTCCTCCACTGACTCGAAGTCAATCTCAGAGTATGTACCACTGGTCCCAGACCAGTCTCAACCAACCCAAAGTCAGCGTCATAGTGGGTACAACTCCTACAACTAGTCCCAGACTAGTATCATTGATCCCAGATCAATGAAGGTCATCCTAGCATAGGGAGTATGGTAGATACAACGATGCGTCCATCGATACTACTATGGTCCCTATCCTCATTTCCCTGCTCATTGATCAGATGAGAGGTACTTCCCTTGAGTCCCAAACTGCATGGGTAGGATGCCTCGATAGGAGAACTAATCAATCCTGTTCTCACAGGAGAACTAATCATCCTGCTACACAATCGCCATGGAGAACACATCATCCAGGCCTCATAGGAGAACTAATCATCCTGCTACATAATCGTCATGGAGAATGCATCATCCAGACCTCACAGGAGAACTAATCATCCTGCTACATAATCATCATGGAGAACACATCATCTAGACCTCACAGGAGAACTGATCATCTTGCTACATAATCGTCATGGGGAACACATCATCCAGACCTCACAGGAGAACTGATCATCCTGCTACATAATCATCATGGAGAACACATCATCCTAACCTCACAGGAGAATTGATCATCCTGCTACATAATCGTCATGGAGAACACATCATCCAGACCTCACAAGAGAACTGATCATCCTGCTACATAATCGTCATGGAGAACACATCATCCAGACCTCACAGGAGAACTGATCATCCTGCTACATAATTGTCATGGGGTGTCACAGGGAAAGTTTTGATTCTTTTACCCTATACATGTACACCACCAGGGGATGGTGAATCACCCTGAGGTCATATGTCACTCCAAGAAGTATCCCGCGCCCCCCCGGAGCTCCTAGAGCTCAATACATCATACAGGACCCTCATCAGAGAGTCTTTGAATGACACCAAGTCGTTCTCGGAAAGTCAGGAATTTGACTTTCCCTAGGGGCTTTGTTAGTATGTCAGCGACCTGTTCATCTGTACTAATATGTTGGAGCCTTAGTGCTCCTCGCTGTACCATATCTCGAATATAGTGGTACCTGATATTGATATGCTTGGAGCGATCATGAAATACGGGATTCTCTGACAAACGAATCCCACTCTGATTATCACACAGGATCACAGTTGTTAGCGCTTGGAATTCACCTAGGCTGAGATAGACAAACTCTCAAGGCTACATCAAACCATTTCACCTCGTAGCTAGCCCTACGAGGTATGAGAAGGCTCTCTCGGGTCAGATTCGGTAGATCTTTCAATATGATAAGCTGACCAATTAGGAATAAAGATTTTAGGCTAGTAAATTGATAAGGGGGGGTTGATTTAAAGATTTTTGGGGTTTTTGGTGGCAATTGGAGGGAGTGCAATTCAGGGTGCGGGGATTGAGCACAATTTTTGCAGGGGGATCTTTGGGGCAAGGTAGGAGTGAGCGTTGATGCCTTAATCTGAGATGGATGATCAGGGATGATAGAGGAGGAGCTAAAGAGGGCAAACAACCATTTTGAATCCTCTCTAGACAGTAGAAAACATAAATATTGAACAAACTAAAAAGCTGAGCATGTCAAAGCATGAATTCAAACTTTACCACTTCATCTGTCCAATTAGAAGCAAAAGAGAGATGTGGAATACATAAACAAACTTACAAGAACATGTAGAGAACACACCATCAACACAACAATCCACAAGAATCCACAATGATGTCTGCAAAACCCTGGCCTTCCTTTTCCTTAAATTGCAGAGATAGATGTACAATATACAATAAAGCTTTCTCCCACAAGAGTCCAACCATGAAAATGAGAAAGAGAGAGCATAATATAGACCATCTAACTCCTTTCCCCACCTCTAGGGGTCGAGCTCAGCTTCCTAGGAGCAGTTTGAACTAATTCTAAACTAAGCACTAGATAATAGGCAGTCCAACAACTTGCCTCTATTACTTAGCTAACTCATCCATGCATTAATTATTCACTTTTTACATCAAGGAAGCTTCTAGAAGGGTAAAGAGAGATAAAATCTATCAATGTGCCATGAAAATTATACATTCATCCATCATCTACAAGTAAAAATCATCAACCAAGGTGAAAACAGTGTTTTCTGGCCTGAAAAGTCAAAACTGCCAAATTCAGCTCGAGTGGTCGCGCCCCCTGCTCGAGTGGTCGCACCCCTTTGCAGCAACTTTTGAGTGGGTTCCACTGGTCCAAATCAGGTGCACGATGGCTCATTGGAAAGCTTGGTCTGTCTACTTTCCATCCCAAGTGGAATTTCTGGATTTGGAGTTGATTTGACCCCTCGAAAGTCAATTCTCCCAAGGTCACTTTCTGCAACTCAAAAAGTGGGCAAAAAGTCATTTTTTTGATGTATTTTGAGCTTTTTGAGGCCCAAATCTCAAAATCAAGCTTCTCCCAAGTATAGGTAATTTTAGTTTTTGCATGCCCTTTCCAAAAATGTCAACTTTTTGCAATTCCGAGCAATCCTCACGAGTGGTCGCGCGGGGGGTGAGACCACTCCACAGGCAAAAACCTGTAAATTTCCAAAAAATTTCCAAAATGCTCCAAAACTCTCAAAATTTTCAGATTTTGATGCTGGATGAAGGCTAATGAGTACCATGGTGAGTGAGGGATGCCTCGGCCAAGATACGGAGTGGGTTTGTCCTTTTCTTCTTCTTCTGGGCCTCTGACAGCTTCTTTTGGAGAATTTTCATTTTTGCTTTGCAAACATGTAATCTGGCCCAATAATGTGTCTTCATGTTGCGGAGGAGCTCCTTGTCATGATTTGCCTTCTCCAACAATCTCTCCAAGCGAAAATTTGCTTGGATGAGCAATGACTCCCTGTCAGCGGGCAATGGGTCCCCAGGCCTCCTGCGGTTCAAGCCTCTGTTACCGCGGATCCTCTATAGTTCATCAAGCTCTTTCTCTCTTGTGATGACCACCTTTGCCACCCTTACGAGGCCTCTGCTGTGTCTCAATCTCAGTGGATGAAGATCGGTCATCACCTTGCTCATTAGTCTCAGTGGTTGACATGGTGTTATTGAGCAAGGTGGAATAAATAAGTCAAGATGACTGCTGCCCTGCCTGCAAAATGCTGTGAAGTATGTTGTTTTCAAGGGGAAAAATCATGAGGAAAATGTTAGGGGAGGGAGTTTATATAAGGAAAAGGAAAATATATACAAAAAACAGGGAGCTTTGAAGGAAATAATCACACAATGTCAAATATGTCATCTCATCTCTCATCATTTGCAAATCAATACTTTATTAGGGAAAATGTGTGTTTTGATCACCAAGGGAAAGGACAATAAAAATTTACATGATGGAGGGAATGAGGGCATCAGTATCAGGGTATGGGGTAGCATCAACCACAATCAATTTTACAGGCTGCTCCTTTTATTTTGCTTTTAATGTCATTCATGAGCATACTCTGTTTTTTCAACCTTTAAAATGGCTTTTGGATGCTAATGGGAAACAGTGATTTAGTTTATTTGATCACAAGGGGAGGGGAAGGGTTCTTGTGACAATTTTGCAATGGAAGGGAGAGGGACTGTATCAAGGGAATTAGGGAAATGAGGGGATAAATGAATTAGGGTTTGGGACTAGGAAAACTACTAACAATGCTGCCAACCATATTTCATAACAGCAGTTCCTTTACAATGCTGGCAGCTTTCATATTTGCTTTTGTCATGGGTGAATTAGGGTTTCAATTACATGCTTTGACAAAAGGGAAGGGATATCAATTGCATAGGGATTTTTAGAGGATTAACGAGCAATTGAATTAGGGTTTTCATGAGGGGAAAGGTAAGGGAAAACAGAGTTTAGGGATTAGGGAGGAATACCATGTCATTGTGCAAACCCTAGCCACAGCAAACTGCTCCTTTTGAAAACATTGCAGCTGTACATTTGATAATCTTTGCATGAACACCATATAGCTACTAATCTCTGATTTTTGTGCAGCAAGATGTCCTTTCTTTTGTTTTTGTACTAGGCTATGCAAGTTACATTTTTGCTCTGTTTTTTCATAATTTTTATGTGCATGCCTCTGTCATCAATTTCTTTTTCTTTTCACTATGTTTGTTTTCATTCATTGCTGTGCCTTTTACATATGTTTGCTGTGTACAATAGTGTTTAGGGTTTGAGCATGATATATGAGGGAAACTAGGGTTTGAATAGATTTAGAAGGGATTTGGGTTTCATGGAATTGGGCTGGGGTTTTAGCATTTCTTTGCAAATGAGTTGATAACAACAACACTTTAACATTTGTGATTTTATAATGGGAAAACAAATGGAGGGAACAAAGGAATAAAGAACCTTGAAAAACAAACAAACCCTAGCATAAGCTTGCAAAACAACAAGTCACTTAACCTATCTTTTGATAATTTTTTGCATGGTGAACATGAGCAAAAACCAATCATTGAATCCATGGCACCATCACTTAAAATGTTTAGGAGGCCTACCTCACTCCAATTTGCAAATTTGGAGGAAATTTGAGTCAATTTGGCACTTACAGCGTGAGTGGTCACGCCCCTGCTTGAGTGGTCGCGCCCCTTAGGAAAATACACTGCAGAGAGGCCTCTGAGTGGTCGCGCCCCTGCTCGAGTGGTCGCGCTTTTGCAGGAGGCTTTTGGAGGCCTTCCCGGTGTCGGAATTGGGTGCAGGATAGCTCGTTGGAAAGGTCTTTGAGTCTACTTTCCAACCCAACCGGAATTTTTCAATTTGGAGTTGATTTGACCTGTCAAAAATCAAATCTCCCAAGACTGGTCAAAAAGTGCCCAATGAGGCTGCCTCAAGGAAGAGTGCTGTTGCAGTCAACTTTTGAATGCCTTCCTCAACCCCAAATTGAGCTCATGATAGCTCATTGGAAAGCTCTTTGTGTCTAGTTATCATTTTACCCATCAAGAAAGTCATTTGGCCAACCAAGCTAGGAGAAAACTTGATTTTCCCAAGGTCACTTCAGAGGTGCCTTTGATTCTCCTGAGGCAACGGTATTCTTGACATTTCTCTCAAACCATGACACCTGTGTAAAAAGTGAAGGAGGTTTTTCTTCCTTGGCATGTTTTGGACAAAAACCTCTCTCAGTTTTGCAAAATTCATCTTTGATTGCTCAGAACCATCATTTTAGTGAAACTTGCCCCGATGTGTGAAACAAGGAATTTTGTCGAAATGGAGTGAAATGAAGGGGATAAGGGGCTTCTAAATTCTTGAGGAAATTTTTGGGAGTAGGGAGGGATGTTAGGAAGCAGGGGAAAGTGGAATCTCAGAGATTGAGTGAGAGGAAGGGGTTCAAAAGAGTGAAACACAGGCCCAACCTAGAAAATTGCCAGGTTGTAGCTAGAAACTAGGGTTTGTGCAAAAATGAGGAATTTGGAGGATCTGAGTGTTGGGAAGTGTTTGATAAGGTACATTAAGGATAGGGGAAGGTGTATGAACATCAGGAAACAAGTTTTGCCGGTGATTTGACCATCCAAGAGAAATTGCCTTCAAAACCCTAGGAGAGGGAAATGACCTTGCCTGGGTGGCAACTGAAGCATGAACAAGGTGTAAAATGACTCATTTGACACTGACATGATAATGACAACCCTATGAATGATGATAAACTCAGCTGAATGATGACATGGACTGACATTTGGGCAAACCCTAGACCTAATGCCTAGTGACCAAATTTTGCTTGAAGACTCACTGAAATGACAAAATTTGACCTTGACACCTCAAAATCACTTTGTAAGAGCATATTTGATCACCGAAGGAAGGCTGGAAAGACTGACACTAACATTGGCTCCAATGGGGATGGTAGCTCCTTGGAGGTGCCAAGAACCTCAGACCTCTGGGAGAGCAGACTAGTGCTTTATTCATTGGGCATTGGAGTCAAAAACTCAAGCTGAAATGCATGACTGAAAACAGAGGACTTAACAACACAAATTGACTCTCACTCAACTAAAAACGGACTCGATACTTAAACACAACCGACAAACTGAAAATGATGCTCAAAGTGGAGCTTATTCATCACAACCTACTCTAACAGCTTCATTCATCACCTGATCAAGTGAAATGAAACAACCAAGTAAGTATCCCGTCTGCTGTTCGAATTCTCCACAAGTGCTCGTTAATGAACAACAAGAGAGAACTAATAAAAGGCAACTCCCATGACAACTTAGAAACAAATCCATTGAATGATATGAACTCTCTATCCGCCTCCAAAAACACTGCATAAGGATCTTGAAATTCAAGCACATTGGAACTTAGCTCATACAATGGAGTACTTCTCTTTTCCTCATACCATGCATGCAAACTTTGATCTGAGCCTTGTGACGAGACCCCTGCTGAAAATGACAAAGAAACCGGCTGCCGGATCAAATTCATATCAGCACATGTTTCAAGCTCACATGTGGTCAATGGAGAAAGACTTTGACTGCAAACCTCATCCAAAACATCAGCTATTGGATCATGAAAAACTTGAAAAGACTGCTGCAATGTATCCATTGAAAATGAATGACATCCTTCTAGCTGTTCATCTTTTTCTTGAGAGATTTTACGAAGATTCTGCCTTATAAACTGAAATGTTTCGAAACAAAAGGGAATAGAATCTTCCTGCATCATCAAATCATGTATTTCATCTTCCACAACTTCATCTATAATCTGACCTTCATCCTCAACATTAAAACTGAGTGATTGTTGATTTGTTATAGGTTTTTCATTTGAAGATGTACTATGCAATCGACCCTTCAAAAACTGAAATGATTCAAAACAGAATGGTACGGAGTCACCTTGAATCATTAAATCAGCTGCAATTTGACAATCAATGGCTTTCGAGGGTTGCAAATCTGAATATGAGAAGTCTTGAACAAAATTTTCATTGCCCTCAAGATGATCTAAATCAAGACTTGTTGACATTTGATTTCTGATTGCATGGTAGTTATCTCTGATGAACTGACATGAATCAAAACAAAAAGGCAAAGATCCTTCACTTACTTCAAAATTTGCTGCACTTTCCTCGTCACTGTCATAGCTGATATATGATGGCTGAACATTGTATTCAAGCTGCTGAAAATGAACTTCTTCCTCCCACAAACGAGCTGCTGATTTGTTTGCAAGATTAGCTTCTGTTTGGAGAACATAATCATCATCATACTCATCAAACCGAGGCAAATCATCATCAAACATATACATCATATCAACAGCTCTCTCTTCTTCACAATGATCTATAAAACAATCACTACGACAACTAGGGTAAGAAACAAAATGTTTTGGATCAACAACTTGTTCTTCTTCAATCAGCGAGCCATGAACATCATAATCATTCCTTGCGGTGATCTTGTCCATCATCTCTTCTACTGCACTTACCAAAACGTCAAGCTTTACCTCTAGAGATTCGGCCGGATCTATGATTTTCATCTCTTCTTCCTTCATCCTTGCCCTTCGGATCAACAGATGTGCCTCTACATTCACGGCACTGTTTTGCATCTCGTGAAGTGTTGCCATATCCCTTTCTCTCAGCTGAAACTCCATCTCCGGATCAAAGGCACCCGGATAGTGTAAGAGAGCAGATCTAGGAGTAGGCCTTATATCAGCCGGCATCGAATAATAAACTTGGTTAAATCTGGCTGAAAACTGTTGTACTGACTCCCCAGGCAATCTTTTCAGATGGTTATACTCTTCTACGATCAAGAAAAGATTTTGCCCGATCATCCACCTATCGAGAAAAACTTTGACGAACTGCTGGAAATCTGAGATGCTTGCATCAGGCAGGGTTTTGAACCAACTCTTAACTTCAGCTTGCAAAGAAAGAGCAAAAAGCCTAATACTAACATCTTCATCATCGACTTCAAAAAGGTCAAGAAATAACTCAAAATTCTGCACATGTTGCTCAGCGTTGACATCCTTACTTTCACCATCAAACCTCGGCAAGTATAGATCATAGTTTTTGGGGAAAGCATGAAGAACAGAAGGTAAGACAAGAGGTTTATACCGATCTGGAATTTTACAAGGTGTATGGGTATGTACAACAGGTATATAATCGGACTTGGTCGCTTGGGGTTCATCACAAAATTCGGAAAAAGGATCTTGATCAAGCTCAAAGGCATGCAAATCTTTGGAATTCACAATCTTCAAAGGGAACGAATCAACTGCAGGCCTGGGATCTCTTCTCAAATACAATATACTTTGCAAAGCCTTCTTTACATTCTTGGGAAAAGAGAAGAAATAATTTATGATAAAGAACAAAATGTCTTGGATGAAATTCCAACTTGAATACCTGATTTTGCCATATTCTCCTTTCATGTTTTTGCTGGTCGGGATCATCCTCCAGTGGAGTCTTTGGATCTGATCTTGAAACTGATTTAGAGTCGCCAAGTGAATGATTTCAGCCTTTCAAGTGTCTGATCGCTGTTCACCATCAACAATCAGATCTGAACTTGATACATGTACTGGGGTGAAATGAAAATGAAGTGTTGTATTCACAAGCTCACGGAGATTGACTGAAGCAGCGTTTATCTACTAACGCTGATGTAAAACAAGAGCGTTTTCGAAGGCTTCTGGCGTAACTTCAGGCTCCGTCTAAGACTTATGAAACAAACACATCAATCAACAGACAAGTTTGTTCTCCCCAGTATGGTCGCCAATATGTTAGCGCTTGGAATTCACCTAGGCTGAGATAGACAAACTCTCAAGGCTACATCAAACCATTTCACCTCGTAGCTAGCCCTACGAGGTATGAGAAGGCTCTCTCGGGTCAGATTCGGTAGATCTTTCAATATGATAAGCTGACCAATTAGGAATAAAGATTTTAGGCTAGTAAATTGATAAGGGGGGGTTGATTTAAAGATTTTTGGGGTTTTTGGTGGCAATTGGAGGGAGTGCAATTCAGGGTGCGGGGATTGAGCACAGTTTTTGCAGGGGGATCTTTGGGGCAAGGTAGGAGTGAGCGCTGATGCCTTAATCTGAGATGGATGATCAGGGATGATAGAGGAGGAGCTAAAGAGGGCAAACAACCATTTTGAATCCTCTCTAGACAGTAGAAAACATAAATATTGAACAAACTAAAAAGCTGAGCATGTCAAAGCATGAATTCAAACTTTACCACTTCATCTGTCCAATTAGAAGCAAAAGAGAGATGTGGAATACATAAACAAACTTACAAGAACATGTAGAGAACACACCATCAACACAACAATCCACAAGAATCCACAATGATGTCTGCAAAACCCTGGCCTTCCTTTTCCTTAAATTGCAGAGATAGATGTACAATATACAATAAAGCTTTCTCCCACAAGAGTCCAACCATGAAAATGAGAAAGAGAAGGCATAATATAGACCATCTAACTCCTTTCCCCACCTCTAGGGGTCGAGCTCAGCTTCCTAGGAGCAGTTTGAACTAATTCTAAACTAAGCACTAGATAATAGGCAGTGCAACAACTTGCCTCTATTACTTAGCTAACTCATCCATGCATTAATTATTCACTTTTTACATCAAGGAAGCTTCTAGAAGGGTAAAGAGAGATAAAATCTATCAATGTGCCATGAAAATTATACATTCATCCATCATCTACAAGTAAAAATCATCAACCAAGGTGAAAACAGTGTTTTCTGGCCTGAAAAGTCAAAACTGCCAAATTCAGCTCGAGTGGTCGCGCCCCCTGCTCGAGTGGTCGCGCCCCTTTGCAGCAACTTTTGAGTGGGTTCCACTGGTCCAAATCAGGTGCACGATGGCTCATTGGAAAGCTTGGTCTGTCTACTTTCCATCCCAAGTGGAATTTCTGGATTTGGAGTTGATTTGACCCCTCAAAAGTCAATTCTCCCAAGGTCACTTTCTGCAACTCAAAAAGTGGGCAGAAAGTCATTTTTTTGATGTATTTTGAGCTTTTGGAGGCCCAAATCTCAAAATCAAGCTTCTCCCAAGTATAGGTAATTTTAGTTTTTGCATGCCCTTTCCAAAAATGTCAACTTTTTGCAATTCCGAGCAATCCTCACGAGTGGTCGCGCGGGGGGTGAGACCACTCCACAGGCAAAAACCTGTAAATTTCCAAAAAATTTCCAAAATGCTCCAAAACTCTCAAAATTTTCAGATTTTGATGCTGGATGAAGGCTAATGAGTACCATGGTGAGTGAGGGATGCCTCAGCCAAGATACGGAGTGGGTTTGTCCTTTTCTTCTTCTTCCGGGCCTCTGACAGCTTCTTTTGGAGAATTTTCATTTTTGCTTTGCAAACATGTAATCTGGCCCAATAATGTGTCTTCATGTTGCGGAGGAGCTCCTTGTCATGATTTGCCTTCTCCAACAATCTCTCCAAGCGAAAATTTGCTTGGATGAGCAATGACTCCCTGTCAGCGGGCAATGGGTCCCCAGGCCTCCTGCGGTTCAAGCCTCTGTTACCGCGGATCCTCCATAGTTCATCAAGCTCTTTCTCTCTTGTGATGACCACCTTTGCCACCCTTACGAGGCCTCTGCTGTGTCTCAACCTCCGTGGATGAAGATCGGTCATCACCTTGCTCATTAGTCTCAGTGGTTGACATGATGTTATTGAGCGAGGTGGAATAAACAAGTCAAGATGACCGCTGCCCTGCCTGCAAAATGCTGTGAAGTATGTTGTTTTCAAGGGGAAAAATCATGAGGAAAATGTTAGGGGAGGGAGTTTATATAAGGAAAAGGAAAATATATACAAAAAACAGGGAGCTTTGAAGGAAATAATCACACAATGTCAAATATGTCATCTCATCTCTCATCATTTGCAAATCAATACTTTATTAGGGAAAATGTGTGTTTTGATCACCAAGGGAAAGGACAATAAAAATTTACATGATGGAGGGAATGAGGGCATCAGTATCAGGGTATGGGGTAGCATCAACCACAATCAATTTTACAGGCTGCTCCTTTTATTTTGCTTTTAATGTCATTCATGAGCATACTCTGTTTTTTCAACCTTTAAAATGGCTTTTGGATGCTAATGGGAAACAGTGATTTAGTTTATTTGATCACAAGGGGAGGGGAAGGGTTCTTGTGACAATTTTGCAATGGAAGGGAGAGGGACTGTATCAAGGGAATTAGGGAAATGAGGGGATAAATGAATTAGGGTTTGGGACTAGGAAAACTACTAACAATGCTGCCAACCATATTTCATAACAGCAGTTCCTTTACAATGCTGGCAGCTTTCATATTTGCTTTTGTCATGGGTGAATTAGGGTTTCAATTACATGCTTTGACAAAAGGGAAGGGATATCAATTGCATAGGGATTTTTAGAGGATTAACGAGCAATTGAATTAGGGTTTTCATGAGGGGAAAGGTAAGGGAAAACAGAGTTTAGGGATTAGGGAGGAATACCATGTCATTGTGCAAACCCTAGCCACAGCAAACTGCTCCTTTTGAAAACATTGCAGCTGTACATTTGATAATCTTTGCATGAACACCATATAGCTACTAATCTCTGATTTTTGTGCAGCAAGATGTCCTTTCTTTTGTTTTTGTACTAGGCTATGCAAGTTACATTTTTGCTCTGTTTTTTCATAATTTTTATGTGCATGCCTCTGTCATCAATTTCTTTTTCTTTTCACTATGTTTGTTTTCATTCATTGTTGTGCCTTTTACATATGTTTGCTGTGTACAATAGTGTTTAGGGTTTGAGCATGATATATGAGGGAAACTAGGGTTTGAATAGGGTTTAAAAGGGATTTGGGTTTCATGGAATTGGGCTGGGGTTTTAGCATTTCTTTGCAAATGAGTTGATAACAACAACACTTTAACATTTGTGATTTTATAATGGGAAAACAAATGGAGGGAACAAAGGAATAAAGAACCTTGAAAAACAAACAAACCCTAGCATAAGCTTGCAAAACAACAAGTCACTTAACCTATCTTTTGATAATTTTTTGCATGGTGAACATGAGCAAAAACCAATCATTGAATCCATGGCACCATCACTTAAAATGTTTAGGAGGCCTACCTCACTCCAATTTGCAAATTTGGAGGAAATTTGAGTCAATTTGGCACTTACAGCCTGAGTGGTCGCGCCCCTGCTTGAGTGGTCGCGCCCCTTAGGAAAATACACTGCAGAGAGGCCTCTGAGTGGTCGCGCCCCTGCTCGAGTGGTCGCGCTTTTGCAGGAGGCTTTTGGAGGCCTTCCCGGTGTCGGAATTGGGTGCAGGATAGCTCGTTGGAAAGGTCTTTGAGTCTACTTTCCAACCCAACCGGAATTTTTCAATTTGGAGTTGATTTGACCTGTCAAAAATCAAATCTCCCAAGACTGGTCAAAAAGTGCCCAATGAGGCTGCCTCAAGGAAGAGTGTTGTTGCAGTCAACTTTTGAATGCCTTCCTCAACCCCAAATTGAGCTCATGATAGCTCATTGGAAAGCTCTTTGTGTCTAGTTATCATTTTACCCATCAAGAAAGTCATTTGGCCAACCAAGCTAGGAGAAAACTTGATTTTCCCAAGGTCACTTCAGAGGTGCCTTTGATTCTCCTGAGGCAACGGCATTCTTGACATTTCTCTCAAACCATGACACCTGTGTAAAAAGTGAAGGAGGTTTTTCTTCCTTGGCATGTTTTGGACAAAAACCTCTCTCAGTTTTGCAAAATTCATCTTTGATTGCTCAGAACCATCATTTTAGTGAAACTTGCCCCGATGTGTGAAACAAGGAATTTTGTCGAAATGGAGTGAAATGAAGGGGATAAGGGGCTTCTAAATTCTTGAGGAAATTTTTGGGAGTAGGGAGGGATGTTAGGAAGCAGGGGAAAGTGGAATCTCAGAGATTGAGTGAGAGGAAGGGTTTCAAAAGAGTGAAACACAGGCCCAACCTAGAAAATTGCCAGGTTGTAGCTAGAAACTAGGGTTTGTGCAAAAATGAGGAATTTGGAGGATCTGAGTGTTGGGAAGTGTTTGATAAGGTACATTTAGGATAGGGGAAGGTGTATGAACATCAGGAAACAAGTTTTGCCGGTGATTTGACCATCCAAGAGAAATTGCCTTCAAAACCCTAGGAGAGGGAAATGACCTTGCCTGGGTGGCAACTGAAGCATGAACAAGGTGTAAAATGACTCATTTGACACTGACATGATAATGACAACCCTATGAATGATGATAAACTCAGCTGAATGATGACATGGACTGACATTTGGGCAAACCCTAGACCTAATGCCTAGTGACCAAATTTTGCTTGAAGACTCACTGAAATGACAAAATTTGACCTTGACACCTCAAAATCACTTTGTAAGAGCATATTTGATCACCGAAGGAAGGCTGGAAAGACTGACACTAACAACAGTGGTATCCAAACAGCTCACTGAAGAGCTTTCGTAACCAGGCTGCCTCACAAGTGGCCATGCTAGCAGCAATATACTCTGCCTCGGCGGTGCTCAAAGCCACCGAATTTTGCTTCCTGCTCATCCAGGATATCGAAGCAGATCCCAAGGAGAACCAACACTGAGAAGTGCTTTAGTGATCCTCCACACTGCCTGCCCACTCAGCATTTGAATAATCATGCAGATTCATATTTCGGCAGTGTATCTCAATCCATGAGAGATTGTGCCCTGAAGATATCTCAGAAGATTCTTGGCACCAATCCAGTGAAGCTCAACTGAATATGAGCTCACCATGCTAAATGCAAAACGTATGTCCAGACGGAAGTTCACCAAGAACATCAACGCGAATGAGTTTATGAAACTCAAAGGTATTTCCCAAATTTGGTCCGACATCACTACCATATAACTTCTGAAAGTTAAGATCCTCGGGGTAGTCACAGGTTTGCAGTTAATCATTCCACATTCAGAATCCAACTCCCTCTCTCTTCTGCAAATGAGAGGGTCTGCACCTGTCAGACAAAGGTCGTCCTCGTAAGGTGCCTGTATGAGAGGTCTATCATCCACAACCTTCAGGTAATGGTTTGGATCGGTTTCACTCCTAGTGAATCTCAGCTTCATCTGACAGCTATCAATCCTCTCATACTACGCTCGAGATGTTTTGCTTCAAGCCATAGAGGGCTTTCTTCCACCTGTATACATGAGATTCCCGATCATGAATCTCAAAACTCCTCGGGTTGTTCCAAACCTGTGGACTTGCTGCATGAGGGGAATGGTCCCCTTATAAGATTTTCCTTTGGTACATTTCAGACATGTAACTTCATGCTCTTTTTGAATTCAAGCATCCCTGTCACCATCTGACTCACAGACCTCCGGTGTTGTGTCAATGGACATGGTCCCCAGTGGACTTCCGGCAACTTGATACAACCCTGAACTCAAAAACATCTTTGAAAAATCTATTTTCAAACATGTACCTTTCCATCGATGAGTGCCACCCTGTAACCTTTGACTTCCATTGCTGAAATGGACATCAGGTTCTTCTTGCGATCAGGTACATAAAAGAGATTCTGTAAATGAATCGAGTTACCCTCATTCAATTGAGGGGTAACATTTCCTACACCCTTTCCGGGATAGGTGGCATCGGCTCCAAGTATAATTCCATGATTGTTTCCATCTCTACCAAATTAGAGAGTGCACCCATCTATCCGATGAAGTGCCTTGAGGCACTACAATCAATAAGCCAGATTCCCAAAGAATCTGAAGGAGAGGGCCAATACAAGATAACACTTCTTTATCTTATCAGAAACAACATTTGATTCTTCATACCTGGGGTTCCTTTCTTTCTTTGAAGAGTCGACCATTTCTCCTTGATGAACTATATTACCTGTCATTCCCTTGACCCTGGAATGATTTGTTTATCTTCATCAAGAGAAGTGTCTCTGCCATTCAGACACTCCTTCGCATAATGGCCGAACTTATTGTAACCAAGGCATCTGTCTTTCCTTCCACCCTTAGATCCAAACTTCCCAATGAAGTGATCTTTAGGTAGGCCATCAGAACCTTCCGCTGCGCCATTCTGATAACATTCTCTGCTTCAACTTCACCCTGGGTGAATTATGAGGAACCCATTGATCCTTTTGTCTTGTCCCAATTGTCTTTGGTGATTGCTCTTTCACTCTTGCTTGGGCATTGTCTTCACCTCAGCTCTGATACCATGTTAAGTTTAGGTATGTTCTACGCTTAGAGCAATTTATTTCAATTTTCACATTTAGCTTAATATCTTTTCCAGATTAGCAATCACATCAGCATTAAAGTAAATTGCAGATAGAACATAAACATAAATCGCAGAAGACAAGCCAAGACAAGAGGACACAAGATGTGGTGCAACCCAAGGACAAACCCCACAACGTGGGGAAACCCTTGATCAATTCTTCTTTTATGTTCTTCAAAGTTCAGCAGAGAAAGTGAGAGAGATAGTACATTTACAATAGAAGTCAACACTTTGAATTTTGATATCTACAGAGATCAGTTGAAGACATATTGCTTCAACTGATTCTCTAAGGTGACTCCTTCACATATCATAGTGCTGCCTCTCGTTCATTTGCTACACATTACCGTGTGACACCTTGCTATACTGTCACGTGTTGAACCTTGATGACTGAGCTGCTCTCATCTTCATGCTTCTCATGATGCTGCATCTTTCATGGTCTTATTCATCATCAAGCTGCCCATGCTCATGATCTCATGCATCATTATGCTTCTCATGCTCATGATCTCATTCATCATGGTGCTGCCCATGATCTCATTTATCATCATGCTGTGCATGCTCATATCATCGATGTCATCAAGGTTCAACGTTGCTGCACCTTTACTGAGATCATGCTTGTTGTACCTTTGAAGTTGTTAATGCTGCATCTTTCCAATGATGAGATCTATTGATAACTTTATTAAGGGCTTCTTTTATATAATGACAGTTTCATCATATAAACACTAGGATCATCAATGCATTACTACTAGGGGTATATGAGCTAGTAGGAGCACAGATCAACACACACATATATATAACGATGTATATGTTAATACGCATACCTTTTTCATCCATCCGAGATGATACCTTCATTCATGGCATCCGAGATCTGCTCCTTTGATCGAGATCTTAGAGAAAGGTTTACTATCAACAAGACTGCAGCTTACTGTCCATTTGAAGTCTTGTCTATCTGTGATTGAGCAGGAGAATGTCCGAGGCAAGTCTCCTTTGACTGCGTATAAAGGCTTGTCTCCATCACTGCGTAGAAGGTGACTTCCTGACAGCGCAGAAAGGTATCTCCATTACAGCATGTTCTATTGCAGTGTGTAAATATAGTTGCGTTGTATCTCCATTGCCTGCGTATATATATATTGCCATTGCCTGCGAATATATATATCTTGTTGCGTTGTATTATTGCCTGTGTATATATATATTGCTGCATTGTATCATTGCCTGCGTATATATATAGCTATTGCTGCGTTGTATCATTGCCTGCGTATATATAGCTATTGCTGCGTTGTATCATTGCCTGCGTATATATATAGCTATTGTTGCGTTGTATCATTGCCTGCATATATATATATATATATATATATATCCATTTCAACGTATAAGGTCCTTTATGTCTGCGTATAGATGTCTCCATAGACACAAATTAGGGCATCACGTTGACTGTGACTAGGGCTTCATCTGCAGCTAGGACATTATACTTGGCCCAACGTATCTTCATTAGTGTCTCTCCTTCACCAAAAACCCAAGACGTGGAGAGGAGATCACATGAAGTGTCTCTCAAATGACTTCAAGTCCTCACCTATTTATACTAAAACGTAGATGATGAATAGACATGACTATTGGGCTTCCGAGCCTACATAAGATGCTGGCTGACTTGACAATTTGTCTTATAATACAAATAAATTCATAACTTCATAAATACTTATCGGAATCGGATGATCTTTAGATCAATCCTACACCTCTCGATGAGAGGGATCCAATAAAAATATCAGCTGTCATAAATGAGATGACCCACATGGAGTTTGGCCCTAGTTGCCAAATTTAACACTTATGCTCCTGCAACACTGACCTGGATTTCTTGGCTAGAAATCCGCCTAGGTAGCGACTCCCTCTACCTTGGTTTTGTTTCGTTAGGTACTGTTCTGCCTCGACAGCAACAAAACCCCACCAGCTTCACTCTCTGCAATCTGCCCACAACATCTTATGCCCCAGCAACTGAAGAAACTGAGCCTCTTGGCTCTGCGCAATCCCAACAAGGTTGATTTGCTCCCCTAGCCAACTGCGTCACTCCTACATGGCTGAGTAGGACGACATGGCTCCTCGTGAGCCTCTTCCGCCTTCCTCTGCCTCTGCGCTGGCCTTTCTTTGGCTGGAACTCATGATGCAGGCCCTTTGTGTCACTCCTTCTCTGCTGCTTTTTTCTTAAGAACAATTTCTGTCACTCGGGACCACTATTTCCACTGCAAATTCTCTGATTGAACTGGTGCCTTCAGCTCTCCTGTGATCTGGAACCCTCTAATACCATGTTGAAATTTCCAAGTATTACTCGTTAGAAATTTTTCTGTATTCTCTGGTTTATTTCGCCTACTTGTTTAATTACTAACAAGTTATTTAACCATATAAATACTAAAATAAACACAATACAGTCTCAACCATCTACATATCAACCACTGAAAGAAATAGACAAACACACGAGGGACATCGTTATTTTTGGACAATTGTCCCCAAAAAAACCCAACTTGGGAAAATCGGTGCAACAGTTCTGAGGGTTTTATTATAAAGCAACTTTTCTTGAGTACACTGGGTGCCAAACTGGCTCACCCAATAGAGAAAATAATTTGGCAGTAATACCTCTCTTCGGAAGTAGATATTCTGAAATTCTGCTCCACGAAACTCCCTCCAACACCTCTTTGAGGCTCAATGTCAGCCCTCGTGGCCTCTGTGTCAACCTGAAACCCTCTGCCTCAGCCCTCTGAGGCTCTGCTCAGCCTCTTTGTGCCTCTGCATCACCTTTGCAGCCTCTGCGTCACTCATGCAGGCCCTCTGGCCCTCTGTGTCACTCATGCAAGCCCTCTGGCCCTCTGCGCAGTCCTTGTTGGCCTCTGCGTCTGCCTCTCTGCCTCTTCATTGGTCTTCTGACACTATCTTTGCCTCTCTGCCTTGCACTCACTGCCCCTCGCTGCAATACTGATCACTGGTTCGATTTCTCTTAGCAAACCTCGCTCTAGAAAATCGAACTGACTGATCACTCTGGTGTATCTCCAACTGACCCTCAAGCCTCCTCTTATACCTTTTTCTATTGACTCTTCAACGGCCGAGATTACATCTCTAATCAACGACTAAGATTAGATTTGGCTTGATCCATGTCATTTAGAACCTTCTAACCCAGTTTTATATTAATACCCATTAATATTATTATTTTCCTAAGTTTAGACTTAGGTACCCATTAAAAATATTAATTATTATTATATCCTTCACCAAGCAGGATTTCTCCAAACCATTTTTGGGTCTTGGAGATCTCATGTGCTTTAGCCTCTCCAACAATTTTCATGGCTAGAGCACATCCGATGCTACCCCAAATCAACATTATGTATCTTGTTCTTTGCTCAATTTTCTCTTTCATGTATTCAAATATCAAAGAAGTGTAGGCTGCAAAAGTAATATGCTTCAGTATTTAGAGAATAACTTGATAATATATATTAAAATCAAGTAGGTGAAGTAGATTTAGATTTGCTACAGTAGGGGTTCCTTGAGGATTAGGAATTTTCACATCTATCCCCTTCCGTAGACCTTGTGACAGTTTTCATGAAGAAAGTACATGTGCCTTTGCTAGAAGGATCTTAGAGGAAGGTAGAAATCAACAAAATAATGATACAAGTCAAGATGAATCTAATGAAGATCGATGTACTAATATGAATTCTTCGGCCTTCGCAATAAATACCTTCAATGAAGAAAAGGACCCCATTACTCAGGGATATGGTAAGAAACCTTCTCATGATAAGCAAGTTCCCACTGAAAGATACAAATTTGGTTTAAACGTGGATTGGGCCACATGGATAAATAGCATTAAGCTATTTGTCCTAGTACTTGAACTTTTAAAAATTCCATCTCAGCGAGCATCTTTCTTCAGGGCTTTGGGTATTTCTCAGCAAGGCAATATTGATAACTCTAAAGACGAAGGGATTAAATTAAAAGATACCGACTGCTATATGACAAATGAGGATCATCAGCCATTCTTTCTTACTTTGGACATAAACGACAGGTTAGTTCACAATTGCATGTTGGATTCTAGTGCATCTACAAATGTTATGACCAAGAAAGTCATGGAACAATTAAACTTAAGAATTTCCAGACCATATCGTAACATTTGTTCAATGAACTCTAGGAAAGTTGAAGTCCTTGGTGATGTTAAAGATCTACAAGTCTTATTCGCTGATTACCAATATAGAATCATCACCATGGATATCACAATCATTGATGTGCCAGATGTATGGGGAATGCTTTTCTCAAGGAAGTTTGCAGCGGATTTAGGTGTCCATTCAAATGGATTTATCGTATGCCACTATCCCTGCAGCAACAGATGGAATGGTCAGATTGTACAGAGAGGTAGAAAGAAGGTATGATGTGGAAGTCCCAAAGAAGTTGGAAAATGGTGAACAAGTTCTGCGACAGGAGCATCCGCCTCATTTTGAATCAGAGATATGTCACTTTTTCCACTACTCACCCCCTCCTCTAGGCAAAAAAGGAAGAAGATTTTAGATTGACAGAGATATGCAGCACAATGATGAGCAGTCACACCCACCTAAGAGGGTCAAACTTCAACAAGGGACATATGAAAATCAACCAAGTGATCTACTAGTCAGCGTACAATGCCTGAGTTTGTTCCTCGTCGATGACATATGATGCCATGGGCATCGTTTTGTATAGTATCTCTAACCCTACTTCCTTTCATTTCACGTCGTTAGATAGTTTTATTTCACGCATTTATATTGTCTTGTATTTCAGTTTGTTAGAGTAAATTTTTCTCTTCCTGCGATATTTTCTATATATGCATGATAATTTCAATGTTGATAGATATCTATTTGATGGAATTTTGTTTCCTTGGATGCAGGGTTCTGGGATTCTCACGTTACTTCTTGGAAACAATGTGTCCCCATATGGAGCCAGATGTTGCACTCAAATTGTCAAAGTTCCAAGGAAGCGGAAGTACCATTTTTTTCAACACAATCGGATCACATATCAACAATCTGTGTCATGTTTATCTCATTCTACAAGTTATGTAATGAAAATGATCTTAGTAAAACCTTGAGTCTATGTAACAATGTAGGTAAGCCTATAATTTTGATGATGAATTTCATCCTAGGAGGATTTTGAACCTCCTTGATTACCTGTGTTTCTAAACACGGCTAATCAGAAGAGTTTTTCTCGTTCATCGTAAACCCCAAAGCTAGGGTGAAATTATTATCGAATTATTAAGTGATTCCTAGTGTTTTTAGTCGAGTCTAATGTAAAAGTGGTTTGTGAACAATTTAGGTTAGTTGGCTTAATTATTTTATTACAAATCACTTGGTTTACTAGATCATATTGTGTCGCAGATGGGTTATGTGTCTTGAGGGTCTATGGCAAATGTGTATTCTCTCTTTGAGTCTTGTAAATGTAAAATCTTCTGTATTAGAGGGTCGAAAAAATATTAAATCCCTTCATGTGTAAATTAATTATTTTTTTCAGGCAAAATAAAATTAAATCCTAAGCTAGAAAATTAATTAATTAGAGTCAAATTTAAAATTGCCTTAGGAAAATAAATTCTCAAAATGGAAAAATTCGTGGATCTTAAAAGAATCAATTTTTGAAGGTCCTCCACCAAGGGAATATTCAATATTGTGTATTTCTAGAAAATTTGGACCCTTGGACCTTGGTGGTTAAGTCAAAGTCAATTTTTTGAGGAAATTAGCTCAAAATAATTAATTTTGAGCTAATAAAATGGAATTAAATGATAAATTCGAAAATTCCTTAAAAATAAATAATCGAGGGCCAAGGTTGAAAGATCTTGAAGTGTTTATCAATGTCCAAGATTATTTTGACAAGGATCAAAGAAACTCGCCGTTATTTTTCCATTTGGAGTATTTATCTATAAATTAGAGTCATTTCAGTCTCTAGCATCTTGATCTCTGGCTAGAATATTGTTGCTGAAGCATTTTTGTAAACCATTGTTCCGTTGGGAACTATTTTTTGTGCTGTAATAAAAGACTTTGGGGTGCGACTTGAGGTGTTCTTGTTCGTTGATCTGTGGTATGTATTGACTACGGGCTTCCTATGTTACACTTTATGTGATTATTTTGAGATAATACATAGTGTTTGCAGGGACTCAATCCTTGGTCTCCAAGTTCAGAGACTGTGGGAAAGGATCATTTTGCTTGGATCCTTAGTTTTTATATGGTGAGCATAAATTTTCTAAAGCATTTTTAGCCATTCATCAAAGGAAAAATATTATAAAAATTATTTTCTCAAAATTCATATAAAAATCCCTGTATAATTTGTAAAATAATTTTGTAATTTTAATTGTAAATCATTTTTCTAACTTGGGTTGGGGTTTTTAGATTTATTTTGTATATATTTGTGGTTTGGGTGTTGTATTTTTATCTTTTCTAGGTTGGATCAAGGGATCAAGAGGAAGAAGAGCTAGATCTAGGTGCTTGAGGATAAGATCTAGTCTTTAGACAATTTTGCAGGATTATTCAATCAAGATTTCATAGCAAAATTCAGATCCAAGGAAGAAAATATTTTTCAAGGCAAGGATTTTCATTTTTCGGGTCTCCTGGGCCTAGATCCGGTCTCCTCAGCCCCTGCGTCAGCCCAGTGATGCCCTGCGTCAGCATTTTTTTGCCCTTTAGGGCTAGACGTGAGGTCGAAAGGTCTCCTTTTCCCTCCTTACCTGCACAGAGGGTTTTATCCGTTCTCAAAGCTAGTTGTAGCCTTTTGGGGCCTCATCCTCCCTCTAGAAGGCTAGACAACTGCCCTTGAGGGTTTGTCGTGGCCTTTCAAGGCCCAAAACCCTCAGCGTCCTCCCTTTTGAGCCTCGGTTACCCCTGCGTCATGCCTTTGAGGCTCTTTCCACCCCAGCGTTGACCTTTTCTGGCCTTCTCTAGCCTTGTTGACCCTTCATCTATCATCCAAGCCTCGAGGGTCGAGATCAAGCATTGATCAAGGCAAGCCGAGACCAATTGTATCAATTGAGATTTGTGAGAAGAAGCAGAACACTTTCTCATGAGTGACAGATTTCTTTGTAATAGATCCAAGTGCTCAAGAACAATCAATAAATTACCACATCAGGGAAGCCGGTTTTTCTTGTTGGGTTTTCGGAGAAAACAAGTGTGTCAATTTGTTTGCATTTGTTTTTATCTCTAGTGTTTTATTCCACTAGAGGGCAGATATGTGAGGCCATGTTCAGTCATTCTAGAAACAATTAGAAGGTTGAAGTGACAGATTGGACAGATGGAGATGCAAGCTTTCTAAAGTTGCAGAAGCTGCAGTGATCAGTAGAAGAGGTGTCAAAGAACCTACCAGATGTGTTCAAGTTACACAGAACGAAAGGGCTGAGTAGAGCGCTCCTTCAGCAAGTCAAGTGTACTTTGTTTAGGGAAAGATTGGCAATCATAGTTGTTGACTCCGAGCCCTAGTTTTCCTTCTATCAGGATTGTATGTAAGGGCCATGATCCTTGGTGCAAGAGCCCTACGTTTATTGTATTAAGATTTGTAATATAACAATTTTTGAGTTAAAAATTGTCTTGTGCATGACATTGATTCACTGTTATGTATATTCTATTGTAAAAAGTGTTAGTGTTGTGTTATTTCAGTGTGTTTATGATCGTGTTCTTAGACATAGACCTGAATTTGAAG
Organism: Pinus tabuliformis; assembly: GCA_031772625.1. Classification (NCBI taxonomy): domain Eukaryota; kingdom Viridiplantae; phylum Streptophyta; class Pinopsida; order Pinales; family Pinaceae; genus Pinus; species Pinus tabuliformis. The sequence continues at coordinate 677,270,027 of CM062817.1, forward strand.
TGTTGTGGAAAAATATACATTTAGGAGATTGATTGTGCACAATTTTGAGGAGTTAGTGTCCTAAGAAATAGGAGGTAGGAAGTGCGCAAGGAAATAAGACTTGCGCTAAGAAATAGGAGCCAGGCTCGCACTAGAAAATAGGGGATTTGTGCAAGCAAATAGGGCTTCCAAGTGCGCAAGGAAGGAGGAGTAGGATCAAGCAAGAGGCAGGGCAAGTCAAGGAGGCAGCTGGGGAATAGTTGTGTGCTAGAGGGTTGAGATCAAGCAGTGATCAAGGCAAGCCGAGATCAACTGTATTAACTGAGATTTGTGAGAAGAAGCAGAACGCTTTCTCAGAGAGATAGATTGCTCTGTAATAGATCCAATTGCTCAAGAAATATCAATAAAATACCACATCAAGGAAGTAGGTTTTCGCTGTTGGGTTTCCTGAGAAAACAAGTGTGTTAATTTGTGTGCATGTGCTTCTAATTTGTTAAGAAACTCTGTATCTTGGTGAAAGTGAATTTGGTTTTAATTTTTAGTTGCCTAGTTTTTAGTAATTCACTAAGCAGTTGCAGAGTTTCGTGGAAATTTAACACAAAGGATTGTAGTAATGTTTGAAGTATTCATTGACACAAGGATTTCATAACATAATTTTGTACCTAAGCTCAAATGCATGAGGTCTTTTTGGAGAATTTGGGGAATTAGCTTCATGGACCTATGATTTAGCAACTTTTGCTACCAAACTCTTTCCATGCTTTTGGGAAGTAATATGACTTGTGTTCCCTTCTTTAATAAGGTTGTCGTGAACTTTGGAGAAATTTGTTATTGCAATCTATTTTTCCTTATACTTCAAGGTCGAGAAGAATGAACATGCAATCCTATTGTTGTATGTTGATGTCCTATTTCTGACAAGTATGGAGCATCTGATTATTCAGTGTAAGAGGGAGCTAGCTTCCAAATTTTATATGAAGGATCTTGGATTGATGCACTATTATTTGGGGCTAGAATTATGGAAAAAGCCTGACGAAATCTTTCTTGTTCAAGGAAAATTTATTGTCAAGATCCTCCAGAAGTTTGGTATGATGGATTGCAAGTCTATGTTGACTTCAATGGTTACAAATCTGAGAAAGCTAAGAGACTCTATGTCCAATTTGATAGATCCACCAATGTACCAGAAGTTGATTAGCTCGCGGATGTATCTGGTTAACACTGGGTCGGACATTTGCTTTGTAGTGAACAAGTGGAGACAGTTCTAAGTGCAATGTAAACACGATCATTGGATTGCAGCAAAGCACATACTAAGATACTTGCGTGGTATGTTTGACCTTGGTTTGAGATATGTCTCAAATGACAATATTCAGCTACAGGGTTATACAAATATAGATTGGGCAAGGAGCGCTGAAGAAAGGAAAAATACATCCAGAGGTTGCTTCAGTTTGGGCCCCGCTATGAGTTTGTGGATGAGCAAGAAGTAGACATTTGTTGCACTCAATATTGTTGGGGCAGAATATATTGTAGCTAGCTTGGTGAGTTGTGAAGCAGTATGGCTTCGAAAGTTACTTGCAGGACTGTTTGATCATGTGCTTGAGTCGACCGTGATATATTGTGATAATCAAAGTTGTGTAAAGCTGACAACGAATCCAATGTTCCATAACAGGTCGAAGCACATCAAGATCAAGCTCCACTTCATCTGTGACATGGTGTAGTGAAGCTTTAGTATGTCTCCACTGATGAGTAGATTGTAGATATTTTGATGAAGCCTTTGTCGCATGCAAAGTTTATTTACTTAAGAGATCAACGTGGACTCATGGAGAATGCCTCTCTCATTGAGAGGGAGTGATGTGATAGCATCATGGACTGACATTCTCTCTATGTCAAGTACTGTGACCCACATTCGGGAGATTGTCCCTGTGTCAAGTACTATGACCTGAATTAGGGAGAATGGTTTGGAGGACTGACATTCTTCCTGTGTCATGTATGACCCGAATTAGGAAGAATGGTCCTGGAGCATCAGGTTCATTTAGCATTGGGCCCCGAATTACTCTGTTAAGAGTGTGGCCTTTGGTGATTCACCATGTGTCAAGACGTTGACCCGAATTATGGTGGACCAAGACTAGTCCAAATGCCATGTGTCAAGTATTGACCCGAATTATGGCAACTAGTTGATGCTAAATGATGTACCATGTGTTTGAAGTACCAACTCGTATTATGGTGAGGAGATACCATAAGTCTAAGGTACTAAATCGAATGGTGGTATCATGATGATGCTATTGATTTACCATGTGTCAAAGATGTTTGATCCAATTATGGTAAATGGTTGATGCTATTAGATTACCATGTGCCACAATTGTGACTTGACTATGGTGATGATTTGTTATAATCTTTTCTTAGAGAAATTTGTTCATAATGAAGAAAATCTATCTAGCCATTATGAATACCTTGCTAGCTAAGAGCGAGTGTTGAATTTTTGTATCTATGGTCGGTCTTCATAATTATATTTTAGCCCTTGTAATGTATGAAGAATTTGAAAGACATGTTATTAATGTTATTTTGATTATTTTGTCTTTGGAATAATTTATATGAGACATGTTCTTCATGACAGATTTAAAAGAGAGATTTTCGAAATTTGAAATTTGAATTTTTGGCTTCAAGTTAGTCAAGTTGGCCCTCCCTCAAGTCAAGTCAGCCCAGTGAAGAGAGACACCCATTTTGGATAGGCAGAAGGAAAAAGTTGTGATAAAATCGGCAAAGTCCGATTTTTTGGGCTAGCCGATTTTATCGGCAAATTTTTTGGCGATTTTTTTTGAAAACGAAAAATTCACGTTTTTATCGAAAAAATTGGGATGTTATTGGGAGTTGCTTGAAAAACTCGTGAAACCCACCCAGGCCATGGATAAGTGAGGGAAAAAGCTGAAAATCACATTCATTTTTCACTCCTTTCTGTCATTCATCCCTGTGGAGAGAGGAGGTGTTTGCCATAGCCCAAGAGGAGGAGATTTACTAATTTTGTGGTGCGGATTTAGAGATTTGTCAACTGCTCAACATGAGAGACTCAAGGTGCCGATTTGTTGCTGCCAAGTATGTATTTTAATTTTCTTTTCAGTGTTTGTTACACAAATGGCTACTTAAATCTTTCTATTAGTTTGTTTTTAACTTATTTTTGCTTAGAAATTTGAATAAAAAATTGTTTATAATCTTGATTAAATCAAAACTTCAAAATGTTTAGATTGTTTACATGTTTCAAGAATAAAAAATTCAAACCCTTGTTTAGTGAATCTGAGTGTGTTCAAGTGAGTGAGAAGAGGCATTTAAAATTCAAAATTAGCAATTACATTTCTATTTTCTTCTTATGTGTGTTGGAAAATGTAACTATGTTCCGTCTTCATTAATGTATTTGAGTCACTATGTAATGTACTTGTCAAAAGAATAAAGAATTATTATTATTATTATTGTTGTTGTTATTATTATTATGACTTATTAAAGCATGGGTTTCATGCTTGGGTCAGCTTGTTTTAGGTCAAAGTCCCCATTGAGGACTTCTAGGATTTATTCCGAGTCTATAGAGTCATTGTACATTCAAAGAGACCCTTCTTGGGCTTTTAAATCATGTAAAAAGGTTAAGTATTGAGTCAAATATGAATTATGTAACCTCCACACCACGTCGACCTAGAAGAAGATCAAGTTGGCCTAAGGACCCTATTCGACCTCACAAGAAGCCTATAAAAGGAAGCTCATCGAATTCATTTGGAGCATCATTCTCACACACAAGTTCGAATTCTCTTGTAGCTGGGAAGAAGTGCGAAAATCTCTTGTAGCTGGGAAGAAGTGCGAAGTTGTCTTGTAGCTGGGAAAAAGGTGTGAAGTCTACTGCGGAGAGCCGAAGTGAATGCAAGTTTGGGGAAGTCTAAGGAGAGAAGGAAAATCGAAATTTTGGTGTTTCTCTTTCTCTGTTTTGTGTCTTGGATTGGGAGATCGAAGTCTTCCAAGTTTCACTGTTGCCGGAAGCTGCCAGTTGCCGTAAGTTGCTGCCTAGTTGAAGTTGCTGGAAAGAGGTCGAAATTCTGGGAGGTTGACTTGGTGTGGAGGGAAGGTCTGGTCTTGGTCTAGGGTGAAGAGTCTCAAAGAATACTATTGAAAGGAAGAATTATCTTGACTAGGTTTTCCCCTCGAGGGGGGTTTTGCCCTAGCATGTACCCACATATGGTGTCTATTATTTTATGTGCTGCTGCTTTTGGTAATTGCTTGAAGAACTAAAGAAAGAAGATATAAAGAATTGTAATAATAAGAAACATCACAAGTAATTATCAAAAACAAGAAAATCTTTCTGCCTTTCTAATTTTCTAACAATGTGATGGGCAATTTTTAATTTTTTTCAATTTTTTTTTTGTGCCCTAGGTTCAAATTTAAGTTCAAAGTTTCAAACAAAATGTCTAGGAATTTGGACACTATGTGGAAATATGGTGAACTTGATCCTATACCCGACAATGGGGGGTCAATAGACAATATTTGACTTGCAAGTTGTGTGGCAAGCATATGTCAAGGGGTGTCAATAGATTAAAATTCAATTTGGAGCAAATTTCGGGGCAAAATATAGAACTTTACCAAAATCCAACTCCAAAATAATCCGGAAGGCCATTAAATCATTGATTTATAAAGAGGAGGGAAAAGCCAATAGGGCAACAGTAAAAATCCAACTTGTAAGGGCCTCAGGAGTGGGGGGAAGTGAGAGTGGTTCTTCAACATCACATTCCACACCCACATGACCCAACCCCTCAACTTTCTCATCTTTTTTTGTTCCTAGAACCACACCTAGTGCACAACCTAGCATTAGATCGACACTTAAAAAAAGGAAAAAGTGGAAGCTGACAGGTTGGTCAGTGAGTGTCTTCTATGGAGTGGTGTTCCTTTCAACATTGCCAAGACCAACCCATTCTACCAACCTATGTTTGATGTTATTGTCGTTGTTGGCCCAATACAAAGCCCCTATCTTTACAGATTTGAGAGGGCCTCTTCTTCAAAATGAAAAGGGTGATTGCATTGCTAGATTGGAGGAGTTTAGGGTATCATGGTAACACACTGGATGCACAATCATGTCAGATGGTTGGACTGACTAGAAGGGTAGGACCCTTCTTAACTTCTTGGTTAGTTGTCCGAAGGGGACAATGTTTATGAAATTTGTTGTTGCATCTACAGACATTAAAGATGCATGTTTATTATGTGTGAGTTGTTGGACACCTTCATTCAGGAAGTAGGTCCACAAAATGTTGTCCAAGTCATAATGGACAACACTACAAATTATGTTGCCACCGGGAGGATGCTTATGGAGTGGTATCCTAACTTGTTTTGGACACCTTGTGCTGCTCATTGTCTGACTTGATGTTGGAGGATATAGGTAAGATTCCTTTTGTGAGGGATATTGTTGAATCATTCAAGAGCATAACAAAATTTATATATAATCATGCATCTGTGCTTAGCTTGATGAGAAGATTCACCAACAACAAAGAGTTGGTGTGTCTTGCCATTACACGATTTGCTACTACTTTCAAATCTCTTCAGTCTCTATTGAAGTCTATGCAGGATGTGAAGAGCATGTTTCTTTCACAAGATTGGCATGCTTTAGTCATTAGCCGCAAACCAGAGGGAGAGGGCATATGCAGACTAGTTTCATATGATCAGAGCTTTTGGGCAGGAGTAGAGGAGGTGTGTGCCATTTCAGAACCTTTGGTAAGGGTTATGGAGATAACCCCGCAATGGGCTACTTGTATGAGGCCATGGATAGGGCCAAAGAAGCCATTCGTGCCTATTATGAAGATAAGGGAGACAAGGGGTTAGAGAAACAACAGTTGGTATGGAGAGTGATTGATGAGCGATGGAACAATACCCTCCATCGCCCCATTCATGTTGCAGGTATCTACCTCAACCCCGCATTTTCTTACTCCCGTGGTTTCAGATTTGATGCCAAGGTGATGGATGGATTCCTCACTTGTGTTGAGAGGATGGTGGCATCTAAGCAAGAACGTGAAGAAATTTCTAAAAAAATGGAGATATATAGGATGGCAGGTGACACATTTGGTTTTACCATGGCTATTAAGAATAGGACGACCAAAATGCCAGGTAAGCTTCAATTTGTTTCAATTTTCAAATTTCATAATTCATTTTCTCTTCATAATTTGCTTCAAATTTAGAATTTCAATGTTTTAATTTTTTTTTATGTTTCTCATTTTTCTTATAACTTGTAGATGCTTGGTGGACAAGCTCAGCCAAACATGCAGTTCCTTTAGGTGTGAGCGCAACTGGAGTGTATTTGACAAAATACACAACGAAAAGCACAACAGGTAAAAAAAATTCGAATTGAATTTTTGAATTCATTTTATTATTCTTAATATTTAAATCTTCTAAGTACTAATTTACAATCTATGACCCCAATACAGATTGGAGTCGCAATGTCTCAATGACATGGTCTACGTCTACTACAATCTCCGATTATGGGTGAGACAATTTTAGAAAACTCTTGATGTGGAAGCCATCTCATTGGACAATATTGATACCACTATTGCATGGAGGGTTGACACTGAGAGGCTTGCCATGGACTCGATCCTTTATTGGTTAGATGTGGATTTAGATGCACTAGAGGCAGAGTAGGTAGCAGCTGCAAGGGAGGGAGACCCATAGGTAGAGGAGGAGGAGGAGTAGGGTCAGGAGGATAGGAAGGAGGAGGTGACACCATCTAGGATGGGCAGCAACAAAGGACAGAGGCCACCTTTTTTTTTTGCTTCGAGAGGATGATAAAGTCCATTTGTAGCCCCAAGGGAGGGCCTTCTTCCTCTAGAGGAAAAGGCAAAGCCATTCCCTATTTCTGTAAAAGGGGCAAAGGATCTCAGTGACTGATTACTTCATGACATGTAGATGACTCATGATATACATTTATTATATTTTTTGTTGATATTTTGACTCTTGAGAGTTGGGACCAAGTCAGAACTCAAGATTCAAGACTTGATTCACTATTTTGATATGTGATGTAGCACTAGACTTCTTATACATATTATATATTTGTTTTCTTTTCATGTTTATGTGGCAATGCATTTATTTGATGTTGTGGATACTTTAGATGCAAAAATATAAAATATAAAAAGAATATTTTTGTATTTTTTTAATTTTGCCTTTTTGACGAGTTTTTAAAAAACCTCCCGACTTTAACTTCTTTTTCAATTTCTGGATCCTTGCCAATCTATTCCCGAGGTCTACTTTTTCCACGTTGATATAAAGGCATTCGACCTCCTCCACAAGAACACCACTAGACCATCATGCAAGAAAGACAAGTTCTGGGCATCCAAGTGAAGGACAAGAGGAAGAATAAGGACAAAAGGAAGAAGGATGAAGATCTCTCTCTAGATCACATCTCTCTTTCTCTGTGTCTCAGATTTCGCATGTGTGACCTTTTTCTGGGCAGTTTTTTGAACATGGTGAATTTCTGGGCAGTTTTCTGGGCAGCATATTCTGGCAGGTCAAAATTCTGGGCAAATCTAAGAAGGCCGAAATTTTGAAGGGGAAAAGTTTGACTTCGTTTGACTTGAGGGCTGGAGACCAGGTTTGACCATAGCTTGTTGATCTTGCTTTTGTCATAGTTGACTAGTTGCATTAGATGTATCTCTTATTGAACTGGAGAATTTCTCTAAGAAAAAGGTTGTTGGGTTTTAACTTTTCCCCCAAGTGGGTTTTCCTAGGATAAATCTTTTGTTCTCTTTTGTGCATTGTGATCTCTACTGTCTTTATGGTTTATGGTTGAATTTCTGAAGTGTAATTGCTTAATGATAAACTGGAATTGTTAAAAGAAGATCTATATCATTCGAAGTAATTACCAATAGTTCAGAAATATTGTGCTTGTATCTTTTGCACTTGAAAAATCAACAAAGAGAGCAATGAAAATGGGGCAGATTTGTGCTGAAATGGCAGTTTAATTGGGAAACATTGTCTGGTATGATCGGTGGCATTTTCAGGCATTTCTAGTACTAGTATGTAGGATAGGGGACTGTTTCTTGCAGCATAGTTCTATAAGTTTAACTACTAGATGATTGATGTTATATTTGTACTATATGGTCGATTCTTTAATGATCATCACTAATCCTATAGTTAAACCATTAAATCTATGTTTACATGTTTTCTACAGTTGATTTGACATTCTGCATGTTTTTTTTTAATATATATGCATCAAAATATATTAAAATATTTATGATATAAAAAACTATTTGCTCCTGGAATCTTCTTGAAAACTGTGCTTTTCACCCCCCTCTCCCCACTCCCAGCAGCGTAGCTATATTCTACAATAAAATCAAACTACATAATTATCTAAACCTAGATCTTCTACATTCTTTGCAAGGGTAAGCTCGGTATCTTGATTCAATGCCCTTGAGGTCCAACACCAATGTCCATAAGCTGTGGTGGTGGAAGCAGCTGCCGATAAGTCCATTCATTAAATTGATCAAAATTAGGTTTTAGGGTTGTTGTGGGGTTTTATTTTGTGTTTTTATCTTTTGTTTTTAATATTTTTGGGGAAGGAGATGCACTGGTACAAAACTGGTCAAAGCAGCCAATTTCGACTGGTTTTGTCTTGAGCCAGTAGGTTTTGACTGGTTGTAGCCAGTTCAAACTGGTTCAGGACTAAAACTGGTCATTTCCAGTCTGAGGGGCTGTTCCAGCCTGGAAAGCCCCTAGAAGTGGTTTGACTGGCCAGTTTTGTTCCAGTCCTGATAACATTGGTCTTCCCTTAGCTAGATTAATTGTACTTCATGATAGTGTAAATAAATTTGGTTGTTTAGTTGCTGATGCTTTATGCTGTTCATATGTTGTACATTATACTGTGTTAATACTAATTCAGAGCTCAGTTCTTGCGCAAATTTTCATGGCATTGTCTGTGTAATGTTTGTGTGATATATAAAGTTCACGAATTGCACTATATTTGAACTTGAAGGACTAGATATGGCTAATTGAAATAACCGTAATTCATGTTGAGGTTGTGCTAATTCTGCAAGTATAGTACCGATTCCAGATCACTAGTCAGCTGACAGGTCTTTCCTTGGCATGCAAAACGTGTACTACTACTTATAATGGTGGCTCCTTTAAGCCAAATGCACTGCCAATGCCAACTTTTAAAGTTAACTTACCTGAGCAGGAGGAGCTAAAATAGTCCTTTTTCTAGATCATTAGAGTTCGGTGTTAAGGCTGACCTTTTGACCCTTCTAGAATATACATGACAAGGGGTCTGACATGAGATCTTAGTCCACTAATGTACTTTATATACATATTCTATTATGAGTGTAAGATATGATTTAGTTTCGGAGCATTAAAAAAACATAAACAAAATAGTGGCACATTGACTGTGGATCCTTATATTCTAGCACTAAAGAGATTTGTGAGAATCCAGGAACATTCATGGGTACATTCACGTCTATTCATAGAAAAGGAATCCCCCTAGGTTACTTTGCATTCAAATAATTATTTTCTGTTAGTGAACTTACTTCAATCAAACATGAATTGAAAAGGGTGAACTGGAAATTGATGAAACCAAGGAACGCTTCTTTTATTAAGGAACAGGCACATGATGGGAAGAAGGATTAAGCACATGGATCTGTAGGTGATGGTATCATTTATATTGAAGGAATGATCATGGGGTAATGTAGAAAACATGCCTAAGTGGTGACTCATTTAGAACTTCTAGCTTAAAGATTTATGAAGCAAGGAATGTGCATGTAGAAGTTAGATTTTGTCAAGAGAGAAAACACATCACCAACTAAATTTCGCTGGTTGTGCAAATCTAAAGCACATTGCAAGTTTATGCTTTCAATATCTGACCAGGCTAATGCATACATATGTGAAGACAATCTTGAGGATGTTCCAAATCATGGTTGTCTTTTTATGGTCAATTGATCATTGCCATTCTTTTGTTCCCATATTCTTAGAGGGTAAGAAAGAATTCCCATGGAGAAAGTGCATCTTTCCAACAACAGTATACAGACCCAACCTGACCATACTTATACAATGTTTGAGACCTCTTTTCCCCCTCGTTGTCATTTTGTTGTTTTGTATTTTCAACATATTCAGGTTTAGAGAATAATATCAATTTATAATTTTTTTTGGTTTTATTTGTGTATACAGATAAGGGTCCATTCTCAGTACCTTGGCTATCCCATTCTAGGTGATGAAGTATATGGAGGAACAGCAGGTATGGCATTATCTCGAGTGAGACCAAAAGTGCCATCAAAGTATCATGGAGTCCTTTCTAAACTAATTTCAAACCTCCAGCGACCTTGTCTCCATGCCTTGGCTCTTGGGTAGGTCCAACGACTAGATAAATTTTGGACCTGTCATATGGGTGTTCTTAGTGCTTGGATAGTTAGCAGTTTCTGTGCAGAGTACTGTGGTTATCTATGTTTCTCAATATTATATTTAATTCTGCTCAATGATTACAGATTTGAACACCCTCAAACAGGCAAGGAAATGAAATTTTCATGCGCCCCTCCACCTGATTTTATGGATGTCTTGCTTCAGCTTCGTAACTTTGAAGCGAAATGATGGTAATCACTTTTAATAGATTTATGTTTATGGGCCCATTGTGGGAATCCTGCAATCTGTATCAGCTAATATGGTAGCCACTTTTGGTGTCTTCTACCAGATGTACAAATGCAAGTGAATTTTGAAGATCACTGAAGATCTCTTGAACTAGTGGAAGATTCAACTAAGTGCACAGTATGGCAGCTGGCCCCTTTAGAGTGTATGCTGATGCCTCTATTATTTGTGATTGGAAACAACTTGGAAGATTTGATATTTTGACCCAGTTCCCTCTGCCTCAGTAAACTAGGAAGTCTCTGTTCAATATCAAGGGCATTTCCAATTGTTGGCAGCAAAGGATCCTGTTATTGGAAATGAATTGCAGCACACGAAGTTTTCCAACTCAGACCATAAACACATAAGCTTGCGTCTAGGAGTATGCATGCATGGATACAAGGAGCAAAGTTGAATCTCATTTCCCTATATGTGCTGCTCCAACACTTGTCCACTCAGAACGATGGTGTTTAAGAGAACATTTGATATACCTGAATTACACAGATTCATGTGATTACTGGACATATACTTGTAGCTGTAGGGGGAAGACTATCTGTGCTTTGAATTTTGCATATAGAAATGTACGCTACAGATTCAGTTATTTTGAAACCCTGTGTATTTTTCTTTTGAGAGAAAACGGAAATACACAGGGTTCGCAAAATAACTGAAATGACAAATTGTGAAAGAATCAATGAGATAATGCTACGGATTTACAAGGGATGGTTCAGACCTCTCGTACAAGTGTGAAACAGGTTGAAAAACTCAAGAGCTGAAAATATTGGCACAAGGAAATTTGATCTAAGTTTAACATTATTTACAAATTTTAGCTGAGAAATTACAGCTTGCATTTAGAAATGGTTTAAGATTTTATGGAACCAGGGAGGAAGAACAGAATAAAGATGACGATGAAATTTATAATCGGCATATATTGGCAGCTTGAAAGCTGGCTCTTATATACCGCATATGTTAAATGCTGTTGGAGAAAGCTGACTTATCCTCTAGAGATGTTGAATCTTCATTATTTTACTGGTTTTTGTTGTAACATAGGTTAGGATATTTTAATTGATTTCACCTATATGTTAACAAATTCTCTCGTCGTGCTTAGGTGAATTGCATGTCATAGGAATCTTTAAAAGTTTAAAGTACAGTAGCAAGGTTAAGGCACCTTGAGATATTAAAGGAAACATGGGGATAACAAGTGATTGTAGAGTTTGGTGTAGGTGACTAATCATAACAGGTAATGATAGTTAATGCCTTACTTCTCAAAACAGATTCTGTGATTTTGTTGAAATAACATTTTTTTCTTGTAGCTCATACTTTACTTGATGTCCTTTGGAGTCCCATTGCTCTTATTAGAAGATTTCTGGATATTTTCATCCTTTCTTTCGATTTTCTATTGTCAGCAAATTATACCTCTCGATGTTGTACAAATTTTCCTTCCATCTCTATCTCGGGGGAGTTATTTTTCTTATCTTGATGTTTATTATTGCTGCTGTCTTTATTAGGAGGTACCAAAGTAGTGAGAATAAAACTTGGCCTCTGTGATTAGTCACTTGTCATTTCTTCATATCCATGCCACATTTCCTCATTTAGAGGAGGTATTTTGTACAAATTTTATATGAGGTGCAATGGGTAAAGAAAGTATCACTTATGCCTTTGTTGGCTTTTTAAATGCAAGGTTGAGATGTTCATGTCATGTATAACCAGATCAGCTTTATCAGAAAGGATGTGCAACAGGATGGTGGCTACCCGCTGAAAAGAAAATTAGACTAGATCAAGAAAATTAGAAGAATGAAGTGCAAAATAATCTGGAAAATCTATGTGAATAAGTGGTCCACCTTGCAGATTTAGCCACTCTTCCTGTTTATCAATATATAAACCAAAAAGAGTAGGGGATAAAGGGTAGCCTTGCTTGATTCCAATGTCACTTCTAAGGCTTTCTGAATTGCCTGTTGAAGTTCTAATTTCGACTCAACTCTTCATAGATCCTATGGACAATGACTCTATAATGCAAAGGAATTTCAAGTTCTTCCATTCTACGCCACAACTTATCTCTAGGGACCGTGTCAAATGCCTTTTTGAAGTCAACAAAGCAGCAAAATACTTCTTCTTTGTCCCCCCAAGCCTTTTCAATAATGTGTCTCAGTGTGATACCATGATCCACTGTAGAATGCTTCGGCCTAAAACCTGCTTGCCCTTTTGCCCTCTTTTCTTTTACTTTTGCCCACTTACCGATTCTAATTTCAACCATGCTACCGAAAATCTTTGCAAACAAAGGATTGATCATAATGGTTCTATGCTTAGAAGGATTATTAATGTCTCCACTTTTAAAAAGGGGTATTGCTAGGCTAGTTGTCTAGTCTCTTGGGAATCCTTGCCGAACGATGTTGTTGAATATTTCCTTGATGTGCAGTGCAAGAGCGTTCATTCCCCACTTTAGATATTCTGCTTGAAGTTCAACCAAGTCCTTCGCCTTTCTTGTTTTCAACTTCTTAATTCCAATCTCCACCTCCTGTAATGTGAAAAGCTTTATAGTTTTGTTGATCCTGGGGGAGGCTCAACATCTGATTCTTTCTCATAGAGTTTCTTTCTCAATCTCTGATTCTTTCTCATAGAGTTTCTTTCTCAACCTTTGATATTATTTTCAGTTTGCTTCTTACTTGGTTGAAGTTCCTGCCAAAAAAGCTTTGGATTATTCTTGCCTATAGATATATTAATTCTTCTCGCCCTGTTTGCGTGAACTCATATGTTTTCCTTTTTAAAATCAGCTTATATAATTTTACATTCATCTTCTCCTTGCCTATTTTTTTCAAGGTTCTCCTTGCCGTTTTGAATTCTTCATCAAAGCAATCATTTACAGGAAAACAATTTGATTTTGATTTCCTATTTTTTGCTCTTTTGCCCTTCTCAAATGCACCTTGAATTATATTTGCTAACTCATGACTGTTAAGGCTTCGGGAACCAATTTTCTCCTTCTGAATTATCTTTCTAGCATTGTCTTGAAGATAGTACAATTTTTTTGTGTTAGAAGAATTTTGCCCCTTGATAGTGATTGTCGAGAACATTGGGTTTTCCTCCTATGTTGCTTTTCTTCTAACCATGATAGGTTTATATAAATTGGGTTTATTAATTTGGCACTCACTGACAAATTCCAATCATTGCACTAGATTCCTCTTTTCGAGAAGGCCAAAAATGACCTTTGAAGCACTGAATTTGGATAAGGGAAAGTGTATTTTTGAAGTCAAACCCACAGGTACACAAATTGTCAAGGTCGGCCTAAGGACAAATTGCCCCTTCTCCAACGCATATAAATACAAGTGACCTCAAGCTCATTTGGACATCACATCACATCAATTCATCTTCTCTCTCTCAATCTGATTGGTTTGTACAGGTTTGACACAACTCTCTCTCTCCACACATGCGAAGGTTTCTTGGCATCTTTAACTTCTGCATTGACTTTCTTAAGCACTGACTTTGACCAACTGTGGAGGACGAATTTGTGGGTTGTTGACCGAACCCTTGGAGGAAAAAATGACCGTTGACTTTGACTGGTTAGGGAAAATGTTGACTAATGTTGACTTGGACAAAATTGCAAATTTATAATAGTTGACCAGATTTGACTATTTCATCTTTGCCACATTGGTTTTTGGTTGGTTGAATTGGTGGTCAAGTCAAGGCTTTGACCTTGACTCTTATTATTGGATTTGACTCATTGTACTCTCTGCTAAATATTTGAAGACAATCTAATAAAAGAAGAATTTCAAAGGGTGTTCTTCCCTTTGTGGGGTTTTTCCTTGGTCCTTGACCAAATCGATGTCTCTTGTTGATGTTCTTGATTGTCTCCTATTGTCATTGCATTTACTGTTCTATCTTCAATTATTGTTGATTATTGGAAGAATTAATTGTTACTGAAAAGATTGCTTAATGAAGGATTGAATTGGGCTAAAGTAATTGACATAGCATAGAGAAATGGAAAATTAACAGGGTTATTGTCTGATTTTAAGTCCCAAATATGCTCTCCAATCTTAACTTTGTCTATCTTTTCTATTAAGCTTTGTGAACAAATCACATAGTCAACGACACTTGCCCCATTGTCTGCGTTGCAAGTGAAGTTTTTAGACCTTTTCCATCTATCTAGACCACTGCAAATAATTAAGTTGAAAGCACCACACATCGTAAACGACTCCTCTCCAAATGATTGCTTTGTCATCTTTTGAACATCTCAACCATTGGGGAGTCTCCTCTTAAGTGAGCCAAATAGGATTCTGATCCTCTTTGCAACAAAGAATACTAGCTTGTTGATTTGTTGTTCTAGCATTGAAATCTCCCACTAAAAGAATTTCTTCCTACTACGAATACACGACAATGCCTTGCTTTAAAGCTGCATATGGATCCTTGCTGTCTAGCACCTTATTTTTGTAAGTTTTTTAGACTTGAGGGGAAAAATAACACGCTGCAATTCTTATGTGATTCTCATTCTCTGATATTTTGAACCATAAACACTGTTTATTTGTCTCTTATTTCACTAACTAAATGTGACGACCTTTTTCTTTCACTAAAACTAGTATTGCCCCATACACTTGCCATTTTCTGTTGCCTTGTTCCAAACTTTTAACTTCAAATAACCGTTAAACATAGGAGTTTTGCAACCATCATGTTCACGAGTTTCCATGACGTTGGCTTGTGGGGCCCTGACCCAAGTTCAGAAGAGTTATTAGCCAAACAAATCTCGTACTACCAGCGCTTTCGGCAACAGCGCGTGGAGCGTGGACTAAAGTCTCACCCGAGGTAGTAGGGGAGGGTGCTATAACCAAGTTTCCACACCCTTGGGATGTCTTGATGTCCCCTGGAGGGGTCATGAACTGTTCTGCGGCCTCGCGCCACTCTGTACTGTTGTCGGGTTTCTGCGTAGATCCGCACAGATGGGCGTTCTTATTAACGGATTTATTATAGATTTACTCTACTTCTTACGGTCTTTAAGCAAACATTTAACAATATTACCCAGTGCGCATCATTATCATTCATAAAGACAGGCTTAAACTCATATAACAGACATATAAACCAGAATATAACCAGATCCGCAATAACTCAGAATCAACACAATGTCTCAGAACCAA
Organism: Pinus tabuliformis; assembly: GCA_031772625.1. Lineage (NCBI taxonomy): Eukaryota > Viridiplantae > Streptophyta > Pinopsida > Pinales > Pinaceae > Pinus > Pinus tabuliformis. The sequence continues at coordinate 677,285,725 of CM062817.1, forward strand.
CTTATCTTTATTAATATCCTCGTTCCAGTACAATCTTCATTCTGCCCTGCGCACACAGCGGCAGGGGTCCACGCACATAGCTGTGGACTCTCTCAGGCCTCCGCGCATCGCTGCAGAGCCTCTATCTAACCCCTAACACCCTTGACTCGAACTCACAGACGCAGAGCAACTATTTCTTTCACAAACCCATAACACATCAGATCCTCTCAAAAAGCTACTTCTACCCTTAGAGCCTCGCTCTATTTATACATTCCCATGGTTTGCGGACCATGGGCAGGCTGACTCACTTCCTATTATTTTATATTATTTTTGGGCTGACAACCCTTTGACTTTATCTTTTACATTTCGCGCTCCGCGCACTTCGCAGAACTTTTACAATATCATTACCCTAAATTACAGGCTCTAAGCCCCGAAACCATTACGCGGGGCCTCCGCTACCCAACAGGCCCCCAACACAATCATTGTGACTTGTCCCGAGTCACTTGTCGGTACGACGATACGCGTTGCCAAGGCTTTGCAGTCCACCATCCCTGTGAGTGACGCACTTTGTTCCACTGCTCCCTTTTTGTCTCCTGCAACTCTTCTTCAAGCTTCTGCTCCATTGCCTCTACTAATTCGTGCAACCGATGATGCTCATTCTGCTCTGCTCGGTTAACACAGAGCACCCCCTTATAGGATTTTAGCTCAAGCTGGGGTGCCGCATATGGGAACTCTTCGTGCCAACGCAGCAAGTTTCCAATTTCTGGTCTACTATATGCACTGTCTGCTGCAACTTGTGTTGCAATTTTGCAAGAAAATTGTTGCTGTCCGCGAGATCCCAATCTTCAAGGTGCATTAGAGATGAACTGTTAACTGTAATTCCATCATTTGTCTCCATATTCACAGTCTTTCCCTTATCTTTTATGGGTCGCCGGCCAGCCCATGGGTTAGGCAGCGGCATCCAGACTAGTTCTGCTTCGTGTCTAAGAATTTCCGGTACATCCCCTACCATTGGTGTTGAACTCTGCGCGATGCCCGCAGCCATCAACACCATACTATCCAGAAAGTCCTGCATCTCCATTGGCCATATTACAACCCCCAGGCTTACTCCTTTAGCATCAATGATGAACAGTTCCATACCGGTGGAAAGGCACAATAGCTTACTTCTCTCAAAACCACAGATCATTCGGCTGATGCCCCCCTGTGATTTATAAGCATTTTGAAATTCAAATTCAGCGGTTCCCTCCTTTTCTGGCGCCGTAACGTTAAGCCTGCGACAGATCGTTCTGGATCTGGCTCGTACCTCGTCTCTTAATTGCCCGCCACCCACTCCTTTTCACCATAACTCAGACATCTTGTCATGAATAGTGACAGCAACGGTCACCTTTCAGCTTGTCCACGCAGTGGCGCAGCTCCTTCCGCGCAACCGCAATCCTTGTGACATATCAATTCTACGCGCACCCTTGTTGTCGCGCAGCTCCCCCCAGACTGCTTTATCGTCCCGCGCTCTCTTTCAACTGGTTGGAGCGGTGAGACTGTCCTTCGGTCGGTTAGTCAGGCCATCGGCCCACCCGTGTAGAGCTTCAAGCGACTGCCATTTACTCTGCCTGGGAAAGGCTCTCCATTCAGCTTGGCAAGCTGGACCGCGCCTCCATTGGTGACTTCTTTGACTACATAGGGTCCCAACCAATGCATTCAGAGCTTTCCAGGGAATTTCTCGAACTTGTTGTCGTATAGTAAGACTAGATCATTTTCTTTGAACGTGTGCATCTTGATATGGCAATCATGCCAAGCTTTTTCCCGCTGCTTTTGTACCTGCTGGTGGAATCCTACCAGAAACCGTTCCTCCTCAAGTTCTTCCAGTTACGCGATCCTCTCTTCCAAAGCCCCACGGTCTGCCATGCCTGTCATTGCTGCTATTTGCAAACTAGGTACAATGTATTCCATTGGCATGACGACTTCCTTGCCATAGACTAACTGGAAAGGTGTCTGGCCTGTCAACTTCTTGCACGTTGTTCGGTATGCCCATAGCACAGCAGGTATGCACAAATCCCAATCGTTTTGTTGCGCATTACATACCTTTGTCAACTCAGTCTCCAAAATCTTGTTAAAAGCTTCAACGGTCCCATTTGCTTGCAGATGGTACGACGTACTCTGTTGATGATATATTTGGAACTCCTCAGTGAGCGCGCTGCTAGTCTCATTTAGGTAGTGTGTCTCGCGGTCGCTCATCAGAATTTTTGGACATCCAACCCGTGTTAACACATTCTCGAACAAAAATTTTGCAGCTGTAGCAGCCGTGCAGTCCTTAACCAACTGTGCTTCCGCCCATCAGGTCAAGAATTCTATCGCGGTGATGATATAGCGCGCATCCGTCTTTCCTTGAGGTGTGATAGGCCCCACAAAATCAATCACCCATTTTTCGAACGGTTGCAGCGTCATCTATGGCTTGAGCGACATTTCATCCCTCCGTGATGGTTTCCCAGTCCGTTGACATATGTCACAGGCCCGACAGTACGCTTTTGAGTCTTGATGTAGAGTTGGCCACCATAGTCTAGCGCGGAGAATCTTTTGTGTTGTGGTGCGTCCCGCATAATGTCCTCCTGCAACCCCCCATGCACTTCGACAAGGATCTGTCCTCGCTCAAATTCTGGTACATATTTGCATAATATTTCATCATTGCCCATTTTATAGAGGTTCTTTGCAATAATAGTAAAGTCTGCTGCACGTATCACCAGTTCTTTCTTCTGCTGAACAGAATACCCCTGCGGCGCGGTTCCTGTGGTTAAGAAGTGGATTATATCCACAAAGTGGCCATCCGCTATGCGCACTGCATAGAGTTGTGCATCAGGTAGTCCCTCCTCTAAGTTTGTGGGCTCTTCACTGTTCTCAATTCAGGACAGGTGATCTGGTCCCGCATTTAGATGGCCCGGCTTTACGATGACTTCAAAATCATATTCCTGAAACAATAACAACCATCTACAAATGCACCCCCCCAACATAGGCTTATTCACTAAGTATTTTAACGCGGAATGATCAGTATACATCTTAAAGTGTCCCCCGAGGAGATAGTGGCGGTATTTTTGGAGTGCGTATACCATCGCCAACCCCTCACGCTCAGTAGTGGAGTAGTTTTTTTCAGCTTTGGACAATCGTCGACTTGTGAGCGCAATCGGGTGATCAATTCCTTCTGCTCCTTCCTGTGTGAGTACCGCGCCCAGCGCGATACATGACGCATCAACATGCACATGAAATTCGATGTCCCATTTTGGAAAGACCAAAATGGGAGTTGATGCCATCTTTTCCTTGAGAGTTTCCAAACTTTTGTTACATTCCTCATTCTAGCAATAAGTAGTGTCCTTTTTCAACAACTGTTCCATCAATGTCGTGATCTGTGCATAGCTCTTTATGAACTTTCGATAGTAACCAGTGTGTCCCAGCGTGGTGCGCAACTGTTTGACACTTCGCGATGCTTGCAGATTGAGTATGACAACAATCTTCGTCGGGTCTACCATCAGGCCTTGCTTGCAGACCACATGGCTGAGCAAGTTCTTGAAGGGGACGAGGAAAGTACACTTCTTTAGATTTAGCGCAATCTGGTGTCGTCAGCAAGTATCCAGCATTAACCATAAGCTCGCGATATGTTTCTTGACTAGCCCAAATATGGTCCAATCATCAAGATATACCTCCAAAAACTTATGTATAAATTCCTTGAATGCAGCTACCACGACGCGCGAGAATATTGTCGGCGCATTCTTCAGTCCAAAGGGCATCACAGTGTACTAAAAACAACCCCATTCGATGGCGAAAGTTGTTTTACTCCTGTCCTCCGGCACGATCTTGATCTGGTGGTACCCTAAGAAACCGTCCATGAAGGAGTAGGCTTCCTGTCCACCCACATTTTCTAGTACTTCATCTGTAAATGGCGTCGGGAATGGATCATTAACACATGCATCGTTGAGCTTCCTGAGATCCATGCAAATGCGAATTTCACCCTTTTGTTTTTTCTCCTGTACAACCATAGGGCTTACCCAGTCGGATTCCTCCACTAGTTCAATTATTCCTGCTGCCAGCATTTTGTCCAACTCCTTGCGAACCTTTGCTTTATATTTTGGATTCAACCGATAAGGCCGATGCTTTACTGGTTTCGCATCTGGCTTCAGAGTAATCTTCATCATTCCTAGGTCGCCGAGGATCCCTTTTAACTCCGTGATTTTGGTTGGGAATAAATCTTGATATTCTTGAAGTAACTCGACGACCTTTTCCATCGTGGCATCATCCCAATAATCCCCAAGCGTAGCCTACTTTGGCTCCTCCTCCATACCAATGTTCACCTGTTTCGTTTTCAGCAGCACAGTGATGTCTGGGTCCTCGATCACTGGTCCGCAAACCTCGCGACTCCCCTCTGTTTTTGGAATATTGATGTTTTTGGGGTCGTCCTCATCATCTTCTACCTGTACATTGTAACACTCTAGGGCCTGGCTCAACTGGTGCGTCCAGTCTAGCTGCACTATCTCTTCTGGTTCCAATGGTACTTTGAAAATGGTGGCCTTCACAACTTGCAACGCATCGTCAACAGTATCCATCCATTGGTCCTAAAATAAGAAAGTTAATAAAAACCCTTCGTGCAAGATATCCCATTTGCAAAGTTAATAAAAACCCTTTGTGCAAGATATCCCATTTGCTTGTCCCATGTCGGAGCTCTGTTTTAGTATACCAGTTCCTTGGGATGACATCCAAGGTATGATAAAACAAGTGTACCCACTTTGGCTGGGGTTCTTCTCCATAGGCCTGGGTCCATCTGGTGAGGTGCATGCGGGGGTCATCACGTCCATCGTATATCTCAGTTATTCGTAGTTCCGACTTCCCAAACCTTATCTGCATCATCCGCCTGCAGCTGCGCCAATCTTCAAAGGTTCTTTCATGTGTTCCCCACCAATGCACTAGCGTCGCACGCAACGCCCTTTTGAATGAATCAAACTGCTGGTGCTCGGGTATTGCACTCTCAAACTTGGTTAGGAATTCGTCCATCACTGTAAGCCCATCATACATCGACAGCTCTCGATCCTGAACTTTTACGCAATACAGCGACCTAGTCATCATGTTGCAGTTTAACATTGTTACTCTGTTCAACCGATTATGCCATCGTTCGTTTTCTTCATCTGAATCTGCAATGCAAGACTTTACACACTCCCATGATATTCTTCCTTCTGCAGTTGGGTTGACCCAATCTTGATTGTGTGTAGTGATCTTGTAGATACAGTCCAGTTCATCATCACTTCCTTTGTCGCATACGGGTTCAGTGTAGTGCGCCCCTTCAGCCTGGTCTAGCGGAATGACTACGCGGAGGGACTTTTCCTCAAATATCATCTTCCACTTCTCTAAATTAATGACCCGTTCATATCTGTGGCCCAGTCTATCCCTAACAACGCGGGGTAAGGGCTACTGTCATCCACGATTTCTATTACCTCAAAGTTCGTTTGTGTGCTCATGCTTTCTATATCTACTGTGATTCCTTGCAGTCTCCCCATGGGCAAGATCTTATGTTGGTTCACCATCTGCAATTGAATAGGAGACCATTGCAATGTGAGACTGCCCATGTGTTCCCAAGTCTGTTTAGGTGGCACGTTTGCATTCGAGCCTAAGTCCAAGATGATTTGATCCATCTTATAGTCGTCGATCTGCGCCATTAATCACATTTCCTGTCTAGTGCACAAAGCATGTTTTTGTTGAAATTTGGTATCAGATGACAGATGGTTCCCTTAGGCTTTGATCTTTGGCCTAGGGAAAAGTGTTCAAAAGAATTTATTTTTTCTCCTAAAGTGACTTTATAATTTTATAAAGTTAAATCTAATTTAAAAGTGACTTTAAGTGATAAAGTTACTAAGTCTAATTTTAAAGTGACTTTTATAAAGTCAATGAAAAATTAGAAAGGAAAAGTGACTTTGGAAATAAATGACTAAGTGGGTCTTTATTAAAGTGGGGTGAATTAAAAAATAAAAAGTGAGATTTAAATGAGCATTTAATCTCAGCCTTAGATCTCAATCTATTTCAGCCATTGGATTTAGGATCACCCAAAAGTCACTTGGGGTTAGATTAAAGGAGGAAAAGGTCATTCATTCTTTCATGCGCAGATTGAGAGAAGGAGAGCAAGAGAGCAAGGGAGATTTCTGGACAGTGAGTTGCGGAGTTTCAGCAGCGGAGTTTCAGCAAAGCGGAGTTTTGGCAGCTGAGTTTCAGCAGGGCGGAGTTTCAGCAAGTCTGTACAACAGAGTTTCAGCAGGGCGGAGTTTCAGCAAGGCGGAGTTTCAGCAAGGCTGAGTTTCAGCAAGGCTGAGATAAGTTGTAAAAGTTTGCTTGCTGATTTTTGCTGAATATTTCTCTTACTGTAAAAAGGCATTTTCCAGAAATAAAGAAGAGCTCTCAAACTGGTTTTCCCCAAGAGTTGTAGAGGGTTTTTCCAGGGTCACATCGACCAAAAATCTCAGTGTTTAAATGTGTTTTAATGGCTGTTTATTACTGCTGATTTTTATTTCTGCAATTTCCAGCATTTTGTAAAATTTCCAGAATTTGTGTTTTCAGCAAATTTATTTTTTCCAGCTTGTTAAATGTATGGTTATGGGAAAGGGCATTTAACTATATGGGAGAAATAAGGAGAAACTGAAAACCGGGGTGGGAAATGAGAAATTTCTACATGGTATCAGAGCTTGAGTGCTGAAGGACAGTTTGGGACAGCAAAATGAAAAATTACAGCTGCTGATTTTTCACTCAGAAAATTCCAGCAAGCTGATTTTTTTCATAAACAACAGTTTTATCTTTACTACAGCAGTGCTATTTTTCAGTTTTAGGACAGTAGGATGTTATTGGGATTGAGGGTGGAGGATAGGCTGGATGGACATACAAATTACAGTGTTTGGAAGGAGAGAATGCAGAGTATCTTTGAGGAGGCAGAAGTCTGAGATATCATGGTGCATACCACACAGAGCCCTGTTGTTGTGCCTACTGATGCTACTCAGTTGACAGCTTATAATAAAAAGAACAACAAGGGTAAGAGGCTGATTCTAGACGGAATCAAAGACCATTGCATTCCTCATGTGAAAGGAAAGAGCAATGCCCATGAGATGTGGACAGCATTGTCCAATCTCTACCAGAGTACCAATGAGAACCAGAAGATGGTCCTGAAGGAGAAGTTGAAGAACATTAAGATGGGTAATGATAGTGTTGCTGGATATCTCACAAAGATTACTAATGTGAGAGATGAGTTGGCAGCGATTGGAGAGGCCATTCCACCCACTGAGTTGGGCGGATTGCAGTGAATGGCCTCCCCCGTTCATGGTTGAACTTTGCTGATGGGGTTTGTGCACGTGAGACCCTTCCCACATGGGAGAGGTTTTGGGATGATTGCATTCAGACAGAGATCAGGAAAGGTCAGCTTGGGGCAGCCAACCCAGTTGAGCAGGATGAGGATGTAGCACTGGTGGCAGGAAGCAAGAAAGGCAAAGGGAAGAAGCAGGCTTCCACAAGCAGTGGTGGGAGCAAAGGCAAAGGTAAAGGTAAACAGGGGAACACACAGAAGGACTATTCCAAGGTGAAGTGTTGGAATTGTCAAAAGATGGGACACTATGCAGTTGTGTGTCTGGAGAAGAAGAAGAAAAAGGGGAAAAACTAGGACGTGGCAGCTTCAGTAGAGATTGAGGACTTTGTAGGTCGTTTTGACCGGGAGTTTACGTTCACTACGTGTGAGTCCTCTAATGCAGGATCACCTGCCACACAGGTTCAGAGGGAGCATGCTTTTCCCTCGATTAGCGGAGCATCTTCAGGTATCTGGTATGTGGACAGTGGGGCTTCACGTCACATGACAGGAGTCCGTGAGTACTTCTCAGAGCTTTCAGAGAGTGGCACTGATATAGAGGTAGTACTCGATGATGACAGAGTTGTTAGAGCAGTCGGGGTGGGGACACTGACATTTCAGAGGGAGTCCAAACCTCCCTTGAAAGTGTCAGATGTTCTTTATGTTTTAGGGATGAGGAAGAACCTCATATCCATCTCAGCTTTGGAGGACAGAGGATATGAGGTACTGTTCAGGGGAGGACAGGTGTTGATGTATCCCAGGGGCACTCTAGCTGATTCAGCTAGAGTGATAGGTGTACGCCATGCAAAGGTGTACAAGTTTGCATTCCAGCCCCTTTTGGCATTGAGCAGTAGTACCGACAGCAGAGCTAGCAGTTCTGAGCTGTGTGAGATTTGGCACCGCAGGATGGGACATATGTATCATGGAGCCTTGAGGACATTGCGGGAGATCACTACAGGTGTGCCAGATTTCAGTACTGATCACTTTGATACTTGCAAGAGGTTGTGCGATGGGCAAGTTTGCCAAATCCCCTTTTCCCAGCAGTGACAGCAGAGCGACTGGGATACTTGATTTGATTCATTCCGATGTGAGCGGTCGGATGTCTCATGTTTCCTTGAGTGGATATGAGTACTATGTTTTATTCATTGATGATCACTCCAGGAGGACCTGGATTTATTTTTTGAAGACCAAGAGTGAGGTCTTCAAGCGGTTTCAGGAGTTTAGAGCTCTTGTGGAGACACAGACAGGTCGGAAGATCAAGTCCCTGAGGTCGGACAATGGGGGAGAGTACACCCTTGGAGAGTTTGTTGACTATTGTGCGGAGGCAGGCATTAGGAGGGAGTTCATTGTTCCTTACAACCCCCAGCAGAACGGGGTTGCAGAGAGGAAGAACAAATCCATCATAGGGGCTGCCAAAGCCATGTTACATGATCAGGGGTTGCCATTGTTCTTGTGGGCAGAGGCTTGCAACACAGCTGTTTACTTGTAGAACAGGAGTCTGCATCGTGCCTTGGGGCACATGACTCCGGAGGAGGCTTTCTCTGGGAAGAAGCCTGATATTGGTCATCTTCATATCTTTGGATGCATTACATACTCCTATATATCCAAGGAGAAGAGGACCAAACTAGAGCCCACCGCAGAGAAGGGTATCTTTGTGGGCTACAGTGAGACCTCAAAGGCCTTTCGAATTTACATTCCTGCACAGAGGAGAGTTGTTGTCAGACGGGATGTGAAGTTCGAGGAGGACAGGGCCATTAGGAGGTCACGGGAGTTAGAGTATCTGGATCAGCCAGACCCTCAGCAGCAGTTGAGTCAGTCGCAGGGATCCAGTGGGCAGGGATCAGGAGGATCAGGAGGTACATCTATGAGGATGTCAGGTCCAAAAGTGAGCAGTGGCTCACCGAGCCAGAGGGGTGGTGCTCCGGGCAGCATGCAGAGCAGTTCACTAGGGAGTCCATTGATGGACAGTTCACACGGTACCTCAGCTTCTACAGGTTCAGGTGCAGGCAGGAGGACAGCAGACAGACAGTCAGGAGTTCAGGCTCCTGATGATGATGAGGAGGAGGAGTTTCATTCTCTGGTGGGAGAAGTGCGCTCAGGGAAGAGGAAGCCCAAGTGGCTTCAGGACACCTTGAGAGATGCCTCATCTGTTGCTGAGCCGAAGAGGCCGGTCAGAGAGAGTAGACCACCTGAGAGGTTTTGTAGCTATATGGCGATGGTTACCAGCATCCTTGACTCTGAGCCTTCTAGCTATGAGGAGGCAGCTAGCCAGCAGGTCTGGAGAGAGGCCATGCAGGAGGAGTATTCTTCTATCATGAAGAATGATGTTTGGGAGGTGGTGCCGAGGCCTGAGGGCAAATCCGTGGTTACTTCTAGATGGCTTTACAAGGTAAAGCATGCTGCAGATGGCAGCATTGAGAAATTCAAAGCAAGGTTTGTGGCTAGAGGGTTCTCCCAGGTAGAGGGAGTTGATTATGAGGAGACCTTCGCTCCCGTGGCTCGATATACTTTGATCCGCTCCATTATATCGATAGCAGCAGAGATGGGTTGGAAGATCCACCAGATGGATGTGAAGACTGCATTTCTCAATGGCTTCATACAGGAGGAGGTGTACATTGAGCAGCCACAGGGCTTTGAGGTGCATGGGAAAGAGTCCCATGTGTGCAGACTGAAGAAGGCCCTTTATGGCTTGAAGCAAGCTCCCAGAGCTTGGTACTCCAGGATAGATACATATTTGCAGGGGATGGGTTTCACAAAGAGTGAGGCAGATCCGAACCTTTACTTTATTGTGATTGGTGAGGAGCCTCTCATTCTGGTGCTGTATGTGGATGACTTGGTCATTACAGGTGCAGAGAGACTCATAGAGCACTGCAAGAGAGATCTTGCGATGGAGTTTGAGATGAAGGACATCGGCTTGATGCATTACTTTTTGGGCTTGGAGGTGTGGCAGGAGGAGGGGCATTTCTTCCTGGGGCAGGGGAAGTATATTGTGGACATCCTTAGCAGATTCCACATGGAGGATTGTAGACCCATGTCGACACCGATGATCACCAACTGGAAGAAGCTTCATGCTTCGGATTCCGAGTTGGTGGATCCCACATTGTACAGGCAGCTGATTGGTTCCTTGATGTATTTGGTCAACACTAGACCAGATATCTGTTTTGCAGTCAACACGATGAGTCAGTTTATGTGTGAGCCTAGGAAGGTTCACTGGGTGGCTGCAAAACACATTTTGCGGTACTTGCAGGGGACAGTGGATTATGGTCTGGACTACAGGCAGGGAGATGGAGTGAGATTGGCAGGATACACTGATTCTGATTGGGCAGGTTGTGCTTCTGATAGGAAGAGCACTTCAGGGTTGGGTTCAGTAGTAGTGTCATGGTTCAGCCGGAAGCAGCAGTCAGTAGCACTGAGTTCAGCGAAACAGAGTATATGGCAACCAGTCTAGCTAGTTGTGAGGCTATCTGGCTTCGCAAGATGTTGTTTGGCTTATTTGGTCAGCCGTTGAGACCTTCAGTGATTTACTGTGATAATCAGAGTTGCATTAAACTCACGGAGAATCCAATATTTCATGACAGGTCAAAGCATATCGGGATCAGATATCATTTCATCAGAGACTATGTTCAGAAGGGAGCTGTGAAGCTTGAGTATATTTCCACTGATGAGCAGGTTGCAGATATTCTTACCAAAGCCTTACCACAGGGCAAGCATGTCTACTTCAGAGACAAGATGGGTGTGGTGAGGAACACCTTCCTCGGTAAGAGGGAGTGTTGAAATTTGGTACGGAGGACAGGTGGTTCCCTTAGGCTTTGATCTTTGGCCTAGGGAAAAGTGTCCAAAAGAATTTAATTTTTCTCCTAAAGTGACTTTATAATTTTATAAAGTTAAATCTAATTTAAAAGTGACTTTAAGTGATAAAGTTACTAAGTCTAATTTTAAAGTGACTTTTATAAGGTCAATGAAAAATTAGAAAGGAAAAGTGACTTTGGAAATAAATGACTAAGTGGGTCTTTATTAAAGTGGGGTGAATTAAAAAATAAAAAGTGAGATTTAAATGAGCATTTAATCTCAGCCTTAGATCTCAATCTATTTCAGCCATTGGATTTAGGGATCACCCAAAAGTCACTTGGGGTTAGATTAAAGGAGGAAAAGGTCATTCATTCTTTCATGAGCAGATTGAGAGAAGGAGAGCAAGAGAGCAAGGAAGATTTCTGGACAATGAGCTGCAGAGTTTCAGCAGCGGAGTTTCAGCAGCAGAGTTTCAGCAAATCTTTACAACAGAGTTTCAGCAGGGCGGAGTTTCAGCAAGGCGGAGTTTCAGCAAAGCTGAGTTTCAGCAAGGCTGAGATAAGTTGTAAAAGTTTGCTTTCTGATTTTTGCTGAATATTTCTCTTAATGTAAAAAGGCATTTTCCAGAAATAAAGAAGAGCTCTCAAACTGGTTTTCCCCAAGAGTTGTAGGGGGTTTTTCCAGGGTCACATTGATAAAAAATCTCAGTGTTTAAATGTGTTTTAATGGCTGTTTATTACTGCTGATTTTTATTTCTACAATTTCCAGCATTCTGTAAAATTTCCAAAATTTGTGTTTTCAGCAAATTTATTTTTTCCAGCTTGTTAAATGTATGGTTATGGGAAAGGGAATTTAACTATATGGAAGAAATAAGGAGAAACTGAAAACCAGGGTGGGAAATGAGAAATTTCTACAGTTTGCCTAATTTCTAGACCACGCAAGGTTCACCTGGTCCTGCGCACCTAGTTATCAGCTTTTGTAATCGCTTAACTACCTTATTGTCGCGTAGCAGCTTCATACATGTCTCTAAAAAGGTAGTTAGCATCGAAGGATCCATTTCCTGCTCAGGTTGATCCTCACTACCTGAAGTAAAGACCTTCTTAGCTTCCATAAACGTCTTCTGCGCACGTTCCAAGTCGAACTCATGCTGCTCTGTAGCGGTTTTGCGAACCCCTAGGCCTACATTGGTTAATTTCCCCTTATCCTCCCCTATAACCGTGCCACTTTTGAGCATCATGTTCACGCTGGGGTCTTCCTCGTGTGGTTTGGACCTCATCATTTGGACGTTCTGCGTCGTCGTAGGTTGGGTTTCCCTTTTCTCATGTATCTGTGCTATTAGTGTGGGGCAATCTATCATTTCATGATCGAACTGCTCGCAGTAGGGGCACGATATTCTGGTTAGGTTGGTACAATCATGCGCATAGTGCCCTGGTCCTCCACAGTTGTAACAGATTAGCTGCTCGCGGCCCCTTCCTGGCCCCATTCCTCCCCATCCTCGTCCTCACCCCTGGAATCCACCGCACGCTATCGCTGTAGCTGGATCCTAACCTCGCGCCTCAGTCTGCATCCTGTAGGCAGGTGTTCGATCCATCAATAGTTCATAACTGTGGCAGTCTCATTCATCGTGGCCCACCGATCTGCAAAAATTGCAAAATAGCTGCTGGGGGGTCTGGGTAAACTTTTGCAGTAAGTGAGTTGTCCATGTTGTGCTTTCCTCCCACCTGAAAAATTGCGCACCAGAGCGAGGGTGCCGTGCTTGGCCCCGCCTGTGCCTCTAGTCGCAACAGCATTGGTTCCCCCCTTGCCAAATAGTTTGTGAATATCGGACAATGATCTTTATTGTGGCCTTGGCTTTTACATTTTATGCACCACACCTCCTCGCGCGCTTGTGGCCTAGACGCCTTCTCCTGTTTCAAACTCTGCATCTCCAAGCATAGGTTTTGTATTTGCGCGTGGATCTGCTAAACTCCCAACCCAGGATCCTGTATTGGAGTCTCATGCAACCTCATCGCTATTTCTAATGCTTCAGCCTGGGTCGAGATCTTCTGTTGTGATAGCGCCGTCCTCAAATGTGGCGTTAAAGACGCCACAAACCACGCTGCGCATTTGTTTACGTAATGTTAGCTTCTCGAATCGTACTCTTCAGTCTCTGATCTAGGTCCCAAGGGGTTTCATCGGGCAGCATCACGATCTCCTTGAACCCTATGATCGACTGCGTCTCTGATTTCGGCCGACTAAACTCCTTGTTTAGCGCATCCCGGATCTTTGCTATTCCAACATTGGGGTGATCGCTAGAGTGCTTAATATACCAAGTCAGCGCGCAATCTTGTAGTGCACTTACTAGGGTAGCCTTTTTAATGTTATCGTCTGTAACTCCGTGCGCTTCCCACACTGCCCTTACTACGAACCAAAACTGTTCTGGATCTTCACTTCCTACTCCTTTCAATACATGAAACTTGATCGTGTTCACCATATTAAACCTTTGGTTTGCGCGCAGGTGTGCTAAGGCCACCAACGAACTTGTACAGCTTCTGATCCAATCAATCTTCAATCTCTTTCTTTGTAGGGTTCCAAACTACCGACATCAGACATCCCTTAGGCAGATCCCGGTCCCAGTAACGAAACCATTTGTTGGCTTGTGAGGGCCTGACCCAGGTTCAGAAGAGTTATTAGCCAAACAAATCTCGCACTACCAGCCCTTTTGGCAATAGCGTGCGGAGCGCGGACTGAAGTCTCCCCCGAGGTAGTAGGGGAGGGTGCTGGAACCAGGTTTCCACACCCTTGGGATGTCTTGATGTGGCCTAGAGGGGTCGCAAACCGTTCTGCGGCCTCGCGCTACTTTGTACAGCTGTCAGGTTTCCGCGTAGATCTGCACAGATGCGCGTTTTTATTAACGGATTTATTATAGATTTACTCTACTTCTTATGGTCTTTAAGCAAACATTTAACAATATTACCCAATGCGCATCATTATTATTCATAAAAACAGGCTTAAACTCATATGACAGACATATAAACCAGGATATAACCAGATCCGCAATAACTCGAAATCAACACAATGTCTCATAACCAACTTATCTTTATTAATATTCATGTTCTAGTACAATCTTCGTTCTGCCCTGCGCACACAGCGGTAGGGGTCCGCGCACACAACTGCGGACTCTATCAGGCCTCCACGCACACAGCTGCGGAGCCTCTATCTAACCCCTAACACCCTTGACTCGGACTTACAAACGTAGAGCAACTATTTCTTTCACAAACCCATAACACATCAGATCCTCTCAAAAACCTACTTGTACCCTTAGAGCCTTGCTCTATTTATACATTCCCATGGTCCGCGAACCATGGGCAGGCCGACTCACTTCCTATTATTTTATATTATTTTTGGGCAGACAACCCTTTGACTCGATCTATTACATTTCACGCTCCGCGCACTTCGCGGAACTTTTACAATATCATTACCCTAAATTGCGAGCTCTAAGTTCCAAAACCGTTACGCGAGGCTTCCACTGCCCAACACATGAGACAAATTATGTTTCTACCTTCTCAATAGGCCCTACCCCAAGTCCCCTCCTCCAAAGGTAACCTCTACAATTCCAACAAACTAGACTTGGGTAGACCTGGGTCGAATTTGATTGCTACACGATTTGGCACATAAGACTCAAATTTGAGTCTTCACACTTTTTCTTCCATTTTGATCTTGTTGTTTTCCTCCCTATTATAGTATTAATTGTTTTTTCTTTACTACCAACTTGCTGACCTGTTTTGCCATGAGGCCCAAACATTGCAATAACCGCTTTACCATCGTACAACCATGTTTATTTCCCTTTGTTTCTTGCTACTCTAATTTTCTTCACTTCCCTTCTCACCTCTTGTTGTTTACTAGTTAAATATTCATCTAGAAAGAAGTGTGATCCTTTCAAGAGTTTCTTTTTGCTTAAGAGATGATGTTTGTCTTGCACGCTGGCCATGATGACTTTTATGGGTCAAGGCCTCTTTGCACATATTCTTCCCATCCTACTTGTTTGGAAAATTTGCCCTTTCTAATGTAGTTTCTCTTTCAGAAAGTCATTTGTCAAATTGAGGGTGCTTTCATTCTTCCCATAGTCTCTTATTCCCCTGATAATAAAGTTTGTTTCCCAATCTTTTATTTCTTTGTGAACTCTTTCCTATGCTCTAGAAGCACTTACATCTTCTTCCTCCATCCTTATGTAACATTAGCGTCCTTAGATCTACCCTTGATTTCTTTTGGCATGTCTTTCCTCTTGTTTTTTTTTTTTTTCCTTATTTTTCGAAAGGATTGCTTGCTGAGACATTTATGTATCTACTCAAGTTGCTTTAGAAATTATCACATCTTTGTTTGTTGTTGGTGATTCTTTCCTGGTTTGTCATGCTATCTTCATGTTTTGCCATTCTTGTTTTCCTGTATCTAAAGCCTCTTGTAACATTGTTAATTGTTCTTTTAAAATTCTATTACCTTCCATTAAACATCTATTTGCAAGTGTGATCTCTGAAATTTTGTTGTCTATTTCTTGTTTTTTGGCTTTCGAAATTTGCAGCCTTGTTGTGGCCTTCATCAGTTCATGAACACGGAGATTTGAACACCAAGTAAGAGGTGTATATGTGGGACTGTAAATGGTTGACTCTTCTTTATTTTTGTTTCTCTTATTTATTTTATTTTTCTGAAACTATTTTTTTCATCGTTGTTCGCATTTAAAGTTGGCAAGCCTACGCCTTAAAATGCCCTGATATTGTTTTGCATTTATCCAAATCCACTTCCTTGTTTTGTCTGCTAAGGCAATTTTGACTTGACCCAAATGATTTGTTTCCACAAAACTTGAGATTTCCTTGCCATTTTTGACATTTACTATTGTTTTTCTTTCCATTTTAAGATGAGGCCATACACTAAATACCCTGCAAAACCTCAAAACCGAACCTGCACATAGTTTAAATGTAAAATCCCTGGTGTTCTGCAATCAGTGGTGACTGTAGCTTAGGAATTGGGTGGGACGAACACTCGAATGAATTTGAAGAGATTGAATGTGTAGACCAAGAGAATTTGAAACCCTGTGAAATTCGCTGCATAGATCGAATGTTCGAATGTCGTTGAGTATGTGCTTCATGTACCTTGAGCAGACGTTGCCCCTTGCTTCAAGAAACATTTCCCTCCAACTCAGCCCTTCCAGAAACATTGTCATAGCATATCTGGTTACTTTGCAATGGTTAACCTCTACCTGACTAGGTACTCGCCACTATTTTTTTTCACTGTAAAGAGATACTTTTTTGTTATTCATTAGAGATGAATAAAAAAAAGTACACAGTTTCAGAAAATACAAGCTTCCCAAATAAAGGCTGAAAAAGGAACTGTAGTAGCAGATCGATGGCGTGGACTCATACCTGGCAGAGAGTCACAACCCTGAGTCTCAAATAAACCTGACAAAACTGATCTAAAAATAACACCTAAATAAAACAATCTTGTAACAACGAGTGAATACAAGAAATACAACTAGAAAATGCAACCATTAAACAGGAATGCTTAAGAGGGCACATTAAAACTAGAATTGACCAAGCTAGCCTGCAGACTTTGGAACAAATGCATGAAAACTTTTTGGCAGAGTTGACAAAGTACTCGCCACTTTGAATTCGCTACAAGGGGCAATTAAACATCAGACAATAAGTTTTAGAAGTTGAAAGCAAAAGTTATTACATACAATTATAATCCATGTGTATCCTCTAGACATATCTTCGTGGAATAGGATGCAATAATTATTGTTTCTGGCATTGGAAATTGAAACATATAAATTGTAAAAGGCGAAAAACAGGGAACTGATGCTCCCATAGGCTATTTTTAATTTCGTGGACATTAAAATGCCATTTCATATTTAAGGTAAATATTTAGATATCAAATTGACTAGAAAATATTTGCAAAAAAGATTCAAACATTGAATAACTAAACTACAGGTAAAATAATTCCATAAATCATAGCTTATTTAATGTATGATAAAATCATTGATTTAGCTTTATTCAAGATTTTAACTGGAAAATCATTTTACTCATCGTTTATAATATTAATCAATAATAATTAACCATTTTCTCGTGATGAGCCATATGTTCATTTTGATTAAAATATATTTAATGATGAGTGGTATGTTCATTTAATTAGAAATATTAAATATAGAATCATATTATTTATTAATATAATTAATTTTTAAATTGTTTAAAGAAAAAGTTAATAGTAATGACATAGTTTAACAAAATGGCTTTTTTAGGGCATTTTTCCTGGTTAATTTTAACCAAAATCCAATAGAGATTTTTTAAAATTGAGTTTAATTTGTTTAATCTATAGAATTAGAGTGCCCCAAGGGTTTTTCAAGACGCTGAATCTATTTATGCGTTCGAAAATGTATTTTAAACAACAAAAATTCACAATCTTGCTTCAAATTGTATTGCCAAATTCCGATGAAAAAGACTATTCCATCTATAAGTTAGACTATGCCAAGGATAATTTGTATTATATGTTTTTTTGGACAATTGGATTGGTGATGGTTGTGATATGAAGTTTTATGTAATGTATGTAGTTTGGGTTTCAAATTTGTTGAAAAATTTAACTAGGTTCAGTCTTCATTAATGTATTTGAGTCATCATGTAATGTACTTGTCAAAGTAATAAAGAAAAAAATTTTTATTATTATTAATATGACTTATTAAAGCATGAGTTTCATGCTTGAGTCATCATGTCTTAGGTCAAAGTCCTCATTGAGGACTTCTAGGATTTATTCTGAGTCAATAGAGTCATTGTACTTTTAAAGAGACTCTTCTTGGGCTTTTGAATCATGTAAAAAGGTTAAGTATTGAGTCAAATAGGAATTATGTTACGTCCACATCAAGTCAGCCTTAAGATGATCAAGTCAGCCTCAAAGAAGGCCATTTGACCTCACCCAAGGACTATAAATGAAGCAGTTCAAATTCCATTTGAAGCACAATCAACTCAAGCAAGTTAGATATCTCTTGAAGCTGGGAAAAAGTGCGAAGTAGAGGAAAGAAGGCAAAAGGAGTGCGAGTTTGGTCTAGGAGAAGGAATGAAGGAAAATTGAAGTTTTGGTGCATCCATCTCTCTCTCCCGTGCCCTAGTTTGGAAGATCAAAGTTCTCTTGTTGATGTTGTAGCTAGTTGCTGCTGCTAGATCAAAGTATAGGTCAAAGTTGTTATTGTTGGATGTTGCTACCTTAGGTAGTTGTATTGAGCCAAGATTGAAGTTTCTGAGTGAAGATTGAAGTCTTTTAGTGAAGATCGAAGTCTCCAAAGCAATGTTGAAGTTGTTGGGTTGAAGAAAGTGCTTTTATTGTTGTTGTTGCTGCCAGATCAAGTAGATCATCTGTAAGAGGAGAAGAAGGTTGACTTTGTGTGTAGGAACGTTTGTGTCAAGGTCTAGAGTCTTGGAATATCTCATGAAAACTATTGAGGGAAGAATTACTGAATGGGTTTAACCCTAGAGAGGGGTTTTTCCCTGGCTGTGAGCCTATATCTGGTGTCCATTGATTTATGTGCTATTGCTTTGGTAATTGCTTAATGAAATAAAAGAAAGAAGTTATAAAGAAAGCTAATAAGAAATAAATAACATCACAAGTAATTATCAAGTATAAGAAAATCTTTCTGCCTCTCTGATTTTCTAACATGGTATCAGATCTTTGGTGAATAAAAGAAGCAAAATGCAGTCTCAAGCGCTTGATCAAGGAATCATTCAAAAGGATTATTTCAGGGAAGAAGTCTACTCTATTCAAGGAAGATGTCTAACATAATCAAGGGAGAGAACAAACTTGAAGGAGCCTCAATCTATAGGTATTGGACGAAAAGGGTTGAAAAGAACAAGGTACTAGACTTGGTAAAAGGAAAAGTAAAGAAGCCTATAAAAGATTCCAGTGAAGCTGATAAAGTATTCCGAGATTTGGAATTAGTGGCCATGAATCTAATGGTAGACGGAATAAAGGACAACCTTGTCTCCTTCATAGCCAACATTAATCATGCTCAAGAAATGTATGAGGCTTTGTCAAAGTTATTCATTATTAAGAACATTGGTCAAGTAGCAAGCCTGAAGAATGAACTAAGGACCACAAATATGACTAAAGAAGACCCAGTGGCCTCCTTCTTTGTGAAGATAGTAAGAATCAGAGATGATCTTTTAGCCATTGATGAAATTGTTCCAAACAAAGAACTTGTGATCAGTGTTATATTAGGATTTCCACCTACTTGGGGAGCATTTGTTGCAAGACTTGATAGTTGGAAGGAAGCTCCCACTTTTGAAGAACTATGCACTGATTGCAATCAAGTAGAATTAAGGATCATCTACAAGAGAAGAAGAAGGCTGACTTGGTGTGGAGGAAAGTTTGTGTCAAAGTCTAGAGTTTTGGAATATCTTAGGAAAACTATTGAACGAAGAATTATTGACTGGTTTTTCCCCTAGAGAGGGGTTTTTCCCTCGTTGTGAGCCTATATTTGGTGTCTATTGATTTATGTGCTATTGCTTTGGTAATTGCTTGATGAAATAAAAGAAAGAAGTTATAAAGAAACCTAATAAGAAATCAAGAACATCACAAGTAATTATCAAGTATAAGAAAATCTTTTTGCCTTTCTGATTTTCTAACAAAATCCTCTCAATTAATGTTGTGGGCTATATGGGGGTGTATATGGGTTTACATAGAAGTTGCAGTGGTAGCAGTTAAAATCAACCATGTGTCATGCAAGTACAATTCTGATCTAGTTGTTGATTCCTCTAAATACTTCTAGGAAAAAAAAAACCATCTTACGTAAATTAAAATAATAATGAATATTTTGTTGTTTGATTATTAAGTATACCTAAGACAAATCTATGCATTTGTCAATAGATTTATTAAATTTTCAGCAAGAATATTTTCTTTTTACTTTGTAATCTTTTTGGTGGAAGAGAAAAAATATAGTTCTCTTGGAAGGAAGCTTCTATTTCAATTGACAAATTTATTTTTAAGGACATAGGTTGAATTTTTGTGATTTAATGGGTAATTGGTCTAATGTTATGTTAAAAACTAAGCATAAATTTTCTAGGAAGAATTATAATACCTAGAAACAACATGTGTTGGTCATTTTTAGTAGATGTGTTTGGATTAGCTTGTGTCAGACAAAGAAACATGATGAATAACCATTGGAAGTGATTGAACTAAGTTTGATAAGTAGAATAGAGAAGTCATAATGCTAAAAAAAATTCAATGACTATTGGAATGCTTATTGAAGTGTAAATGTGGTGTTACAACGATTTGAAGTAACTAAAGGATTTACATGAAACTTTAGATAACAATAGATATTTCTTTATTAAAAATTTACCATTTTCAACCAAAGTGGATGAAAGTGATTATTTGCAAGATCATTTGTTGAAGATAAAAGATCTTAGAGATTAATTGAATTCCATTTGGTGAAAAAAGGAGCAAGACAAGTTGTAATCGCTCTCAAGAGTGTACTAGCCTCATTTTAGCATTGTATTGAATCCTTAAGTTTTCTTTCTATTGATGATGACCTAAATTTGGAGGATTTGAACACCAAATTCTTGCAACAGGATAAGTCTAATAGTGTTGGAGGATGCAAACTACAAAAACCTTAGAGTAGGGAGTTTTGTCGAAAATTGTAGGCAATTGAGATTTTTGGATCACTTTGTGTGTGTTGATAAATTGGAGGACTACAATTCGAATCCTTTGGATCAGGTGGATTTGTTTGTCTTCTTGGGCTCTCATTCATTGGTGAAGGTTGAGAGAGATGGTTTGAGAAATCTAGTGAGGGTACAGAAGTGTTTAGATATTGGGGATGTGTCAAGAGAATCAAAATGTGTCAAAGGTCAATAAAGTCACCAACGTTCGATGATGTGATAGGGTTTGGATTTGCTATTAGTAGGTGTGATCTAACAATAGATGAGGTGGAGAAGGAAATTAAAGTTGCTTAGGATTTTGTGTTGGAATAACCGATCCCTAAGTGAATTGAGATTAATGGCAATGAAAAATGAAGTACTGCATGTGGAAGGTATTTCCTTAAGTTCGGAGATTGGATCTCACAATGATTTTACTTGTCTCATGCACATTGGTATTTCAGAGTCTTAGTCCATAAAGATCAAAAGTTTTAGTTGTTGAAATTGTGTCTAAGCCATGAAGGTTGACCTATAAACTATTTTTTGGATAAACGGTTTGCTAGAAATGTTGTGAACTTGGTGGAGTTGATAGGGTTGGGAGAGGTGGATGTTGAGTGTCTATAGACAAAGAAAAAGATGCAATGAATGAAGAAATGGAAGAATATGATAAGGTGTATGGAAAGATGTATAAAAATAGTAGTGAATGAGGATATAAGGGTTGAAAACACTCTAGGCTTGGTCGGAAAATCTCTAATGGGTCAGCTTATAGGGGCTTCACCCTCAAATTCTTTTATCAAAAATTGGGTTTGCACACATAGGATAGATTGTTGGGTTATTTTTGTATTTTTCACATTTTGACAAGATGATAGCAAAGTAAAAATACTAGGTGGTCGATCGTTTTGGGGGATTTATTTTCTAAACCTATAATTGTCTTAATTTGGTAGCTCAATGACAATTTCCAATTATGGGACTATATTTCTCTTTTCAAGAGGACCAATTTTGACTATTGAAGCGCTCAATTTGGATAAGGGAAAGTGTATTTTTTAAGAAAAACCCACGTGCACAAAAGGACAAGTCGGCCCAAAAGAGAAATTAGACACCCATGGATGGCTATAAATATAAGTCAAGTGACCTTCATTTCAACATCATCATGATCATTCTTCTTTCTTTGGTTTGGCTCACACAAGTATGAGGTGGTTCACGAAGATGGGTGCATACAAGTTTGAAATTGCAGGGTCTGAAGCTCGCACTTGAGATCTAGGGTTTTGGTTTCCAACCGTAGGGATGAAAAGGTAGTTTTCAGTCACAATCGTAGGCTCAGAGGCTCATGCGTGCGGTTGGAGGGCTTCAACTGCACACGCATACACTATATGCTTACGATAGGAAGCTAGGGTTTGAATTTTGCAGTGGATCGCAAATTTCGTTAGTTGACCACAAACTTCGACAGTTGATTGCAGGATTTTGAATCAGGGTTTTGATTAAGAGTAGTGTTGGGTTCATCTATTGGATATGGTTTAGTTAATTTTTGCTGGATAGTCTTGTGGATAAAGGAATGGATCATTGTACTCTCTTTTGCTAAATCATTCAATGACAATCTAATAAGAAGAAGAATTTGAAAGGGTTTTCCTCGTAGTGGGTTTTTATCTGGTCTCCAACCAATCCTTGTGTGTCTATGTGTGAATGTTTTTCTTCTATTGTTCCTTTATGTTCCACTGCCTTGATGATGATATTGTTATTTTTGTATAATTGCATATGTTACTAAATAATGTTGTAAAAATGAATAATGATATAATGTTGCGGGGTGAATTTTATATGCAAATGAAGAAATGAAATTATCTAAAGAAAAGAACAATATAGCCCTAAGAATTTTTTTTAACATGGAATCAGAGTTGGGCTGAAGAAAAGTCATTGAGATCACCCTGGAGAAGACCTAAAAGAATTCTAGGGTTTGAAGGAAACCCTAGGTAGTTTGGTTATTAGGGTTTGATGGATATTATGAGGTTAGGGCTTGGAAGAAATTATGGATTATGACAAAGATGTGAGATATACAATCTAAAAACCCTAGGATGATCAAAGTGAAGATGTTTTAGCACTTGTGATAGGATCAATGTAACCATATATGAGATAGTCTCAATTAAGCCTGGTTGTTATGAAACCAGCTCAAAAAAAATAGAATGGATAGACGCCTTAAAATTCAGCCTCTTCGAGGGGGCAACCTCCTTTACATTACATAAATGAACAATTCTTGGATGATTCAAATGACAAAATCTCCTTTCTATATATAGGAGTCTAAGGAGTCACAATATAACCCAGTTGACCTAACAATAATAATATGAAGCCACAAAAATAATAATAGAGGGATTCTATGGGGCACAGTAATAACAATATGGGGACAATAGGGGCACAACAATATTAATAAGGGATACAACTACAATAGTAATGGGGTAATCACTAGTATTATAGGGACCTAACATGCCCCTCTCCTTCAAAAAAGTGTTGTCCTCAACTTTTGAGTAGTTCTGGATGCTTCTGTATAAAATTTTCATCCTCCCATGTGGAATCTTCAGTGGATAAGTTCTTCCACTTGATAAGATACTCCAAAATTGATCGATTTCGTAGCTGTCGAGTTCTTGTTTCTGTGACTGCTTCCGGTTCCAATATAATTTTTCCTCGTCAAGTTCTGACAATATTGTTTGAACTGGGAGCTTGTCGCCTATAACCTTCTTTAAACATGAAACATGGAAAACTGGGTGCAATCGAGAAGTTGCAGGAAGCTCCAATTTGTAAGCCATAGTACCAATCTTTTGCAACACCTTGTACGGACCATAATACTTTGGTGATAATTTATTATCCTTCTTAGCTTGCTTGAGGGACATTTGCTTATATGGTTGTAGCCGTAGGAATACCCAATCACCTACATCAAAACTTCTTTCGCTGCGATGTTGATCTGCTTCTTGTTTCATTCTATTCTGTGCCAACATGAGGTTATCCTTTAAGAGTTGGAGGACTTGTTGTTGATGTTAAATGTGATGTTCCACTGCTTGAACCTTAGAATTTTCTCTTAAATATGATGTGATGGATGGTGGCTGATATCCATAAAGTGCCATAAATGGGGTCATTTTTGTTGTTGTATGGAAGGAAGTGTTATACCACCATTCAGCCAGAGGAAACCATTTGACCCATTGTGTCTGTTTATCAGATACAAAGCAACAAAGATATCCTTCCAAACATTTGTTTACTATCTCAGTTTTCCCATCAGATTGAGGATGATAAGATGGCTATGAACTAACTGAGTACCAAGACAAGAAAATAATTCTGTCCAAAAATTTCCAGTGAAAATGGAATCTCTGTCACTTACAATAATCTTTGGGTTTCCATGTAGCTTTTGAATTGTTTCCATAAATGCAGTAGAAACTGTACTGGCTTTAAATGAATGTGATAATGCACAAAAGTGTGCATACTTGGTAAGTCTGTCAACTACCACCATGATGACACTCTTTCCCTCAGACTTGGGTAAACCTGTGATAAAATCCATTGAAACCTCCTCCCAACGTTGCCTTGGAATGGATAAAGGTTGTAATAGACCAGCGGTCTTAATTGTTTCAACTTTATTTTGTTGGCAAACCAAACATTCCGCCACAAACTTCTGAATATCCGATTTAAGGCCATCCCAAAAAAATTCCTTCTTAACCCTGTGGTAAGTTTTTAAAAATCCTGAGTGCCCTCCTAAGGGAGAAGTGTGCAATTCCATAAGAATCTTTTGTTTTAGTTGGGAATTCTTATAGAGGTATAAGCGATCTTTGTACCATAACGAATCATTTTGCCAGCTAAATGTATCAGATGTACTGGAATCTTGTTGTAACTTTCGAATAAGTGCCCACACTTCTTCATCATTCTTCCATTCATCCCTTGCTTCGTTTATCCAATCTAGTTGGATAATAGAAATGGCACACAACAATGCTTCCACATCCTCATCCTTTCTTGAGAGTGCATCTGCCACCACATTTTGCTTCCCTTTTTTGTAGATGATTTCAAAGTCATAACCCAACATCTTTTGTGACCCACTTTTGTTGCTCTTCAGAGGATAATCTTTGTTCTAAAAAGTGTTTAAGGCTATCATGATCCGTTTTTACCTTGAAGTGTCTTCCCATTAGGTAGGGTTGCCATTTCTTAAGTGCATGGAGTATTGCCAACATTTCTTTCTCATAAATAGCTTTGTGTAAAAACTTTCCCTTGATTGGACGACTTTCAAAAGCAATGGGTCTTTCCTAAAGCATCACATTCCACAATAAAGGTTTTTGTGAAGTCCAATGTAGCTAAGACTGGTGCTTGGCACATTGCCTCTTTAAGATGTTCGAAGGCCTTTGTTGCTTCTGGAGTCCATGAAAATGCATCTTTCTTCAATAATGTTGTTAGAGGTGCTGTTATTCTCCCATAATTCTTAACAAACTTCGATAATACCCTGTCAACCCGAGAAATCCTCGCAGATGCTTTATGGATGTGGGGATTTTCCATTCCTTAATGGCTTTAATTTTGATAGGGTCTACCTTAACTCCTTCATGAGATACAATATGACCCAGATATTCCACCTCTTGTACTCCAAAGAAGCATTTGGATCTTTTTGCATATAATTGTTTCTCCTCCAATAGTTGTAGCACCCTGTCAACATGTTCAACATGATCCTTCAAGACTTGCTGTAGATTAGTATATCATCAAAAAATACTAACAAAAATTTTCTAAGGAAGGGTTTAAAAATGGAATTCATCAAACCTTGAAATGTAGAAGGTGCATTGGTAAGGCCAAAAGGCATGACCAAAAATTCATAATGATCCTCATGAGTTCTAAATCATGTTTTCAGAATGTCTTCAGTCTTCATTCTGATTTGATGATATCTTGAACGAAAATCCAACTTGGTGAAGTAAATTGATCCATGCAATTCATCCAGTAATTCATCAATGACAGGAATGGGAAACTTATCTTTAATAGTGAGATTGTTGAGCTCCCTATAATCCGAACACATGCGCCATGATCCATCCTTCTTGTGCACCAATACTACTAGAGCAGAGAAAGAACTTTGACTAGGTTGAATTATACCCGCCTCTAGCATTTCTGTGACCATATGTTCAATTTCACTCTTTTGGGCATAGGGATATCTATACGACCTGATGTTTGGAGGAACACTTCCTGGAATCAGATGAATAACATGATCATGATCACGAATAGGTGGGAGACCTTTGGGAGTCTCAAATACCTTGGAATGATTGTCCAAGACTTTTTGGAGATCTGGAGAAATAAATGATTCCAATGTGGAAACATCTACCGAACATAATTGTGCAATTACACCTCTTTGTTCCTTTTTAAGAAGCTTTGTCATACCGTTAGAGCTTATTATCTTTCTCAGTTTCCCTGCAATACCCCTTAATTCAACTTCCTTTCCTTCCACAGAAAATTTCATGAAAAGTTCTTGAAAAATAAAAGCTATTGTACCCAAGGATTGTAGCCATTGGACTCCTAGTACAACATCAGCACCTCCCATTGGAATGGAAAGCATTGGGCTATTCAATACATATTCTCCCATGGATAGCTTGATATTATGGCACTTTCCAGAGCAATTTATCGTTCCTCCATTTGCAACCATCACTTGACACTCTGGTGCTGGATATAGGAAGCAATTCAATTCTTTTGCTATCTTACAATGAATAAAATTGTGGGTACTTCTTGAATCAATCAACACTATTACCTTTTTCTTCTTGATTTGTCCTTCTATCTTGATGGTTTGAGGAGTGGTAATTCCAGCCACTGCATTACAAGATATGGTCGGATTCATTTCTTCTTTATCTAGGCTTTGTTTCTGGAGTATATCCTCTTCTTTTGACCTTTCTTGCTCATTTTCTTCTTCCTCTTCACAATCGGTGTAGAATAATTTCTTCTCAGCACACTTATGACTTTTAGTGTATTTTCTATCACAACTATAACAAAGCCCTTTTGCTCTTTTTTCTTCCAATTGTTGTGGTGTCAACCTTATAGGTTGTGGAAGACTAGGGGCAACAACACTTCCATCTTTATAGTTGTGAGTGGTATGCTTCCTGGTTGCCATAATTTTGCTTTCCATTTTTCTTGCTAACCTGAATGCCTTCTCTAATGAATCAGGTTCCCAAAGGTGAACATCATATTGGATATTATCCTTTAAATTTCCTATGAACACATCAATCCTATGCTCCTCTGGAATATTTTTTACCCTTATGTTCAATTTTTGGAACTCTTCAATGTGCTCCATTATTGAACCCTTTTGTTTGAGACTTATCAATTGGCTAAAAAAAGTGTTGCTTTTTGTATCCTCATAATGTGCTGTCAATTCTTCCGTAAAAATTTCCCAAGTGATAATTTTTTTACGAGAGCAAAGCCATTGATACCATACAAACTGATTTGGTTCCAAATATAAAGTTGCAATACATACCTTTTGTGTGTTTTGCACATTATTGAGATCGAAAAATTGTTCCATTTGTAATATCCATGTTGCGGGATCCTTGCCATCAAACTTCCTCATATCGATTTTTGGAATATGGTGGGTCTTTGGTCCAACATTAGAATCTATGAAATCATGATTAACATTTCTTTTGTTCTCATCATGAGTTTCCTTTACTACCCTTTCACAATTAGTAAGCATTTCTTGTAGAAACTTTGTCAAATCTGTCATCAAATATGTCTTCAAATCTTTCATGTCTGTCTTCAAATCTATCTTCAAATTGTCCATCTTAGCTTCCATGCCATTCATCTTAGCTTCCGCACCCTTTATCTTAGATTCCAAGCCATTTATCTTAGCTTCTGTTAGCTTTTGTGAGAGTGACATTTGTTGCACTTGGTCTTGTAATTTTGATATATCATGTAGCATTTCTTCCTCTTCTTCATGAGTCATGCTAGCGCTTTCAGGTTTCTTACTAGGTGTTTGTATTTTTTTTCCTCAGGGCATTAGTTACCGACAATAATGCTCTACTATGCCCTTTGAATTCTTCAAAATAATTTTTCAAACCAAGCTTAAGAAAAAATTTAAAAAAATCTACACAACTTTTTTCACTTTGTAGGAGCTTGATATTGCCTCTGATGTATTTCTGTAATTTCGGATCATCCAGTTTTGAAATTGCGACCTGTAGTAGTCCTCTGTGTTCTCTTTCCAATGCCACTAGTCTGATCCAAATTGGATTCTCCAAGGAAGAGTTATGCCAAATCTCCCACAGTGACCTGATTATAGACTAGTTCAGTAGAGCGAACTTGTACGACGTCCCACGAGTCACTGTTTCGACCTTTTTCTCTGAAAAACATATACAATAAACTACAGTCCGTCCTCTTTCTATACGTTCTTACGAAATTCAATCCGATGCTCATAGAGAAAGTTATGACGATTTTCCCCAGGTCACCTGTTTGGAATGTAATTCAAGAGTCTACAAAAATACCAACTTCCTCAGATCATATCTCCGCAAATATAGCGCGAAAAGCTCTTAAATTCGGATCCGAGGTTCAGTGCGATTTCTTCTCAAATGAGTTTTTTTTTAGCTTTTGAAACATCGCAGAAAAAAAGTTATAGCAAAAATGCCACGATCACCTATTTGGAGCAACGAAACCCTAGAATCCAAACCTCTGATACCAAATGTTATGAAACCAGCTCAAAAAAAATAGAATGGATAGATAAACGCCTTAGAATTCAGCCTCTTCGAGAGGGCAAACTCCTTTACATTACATAAATGAAAAATTCTTAGATGATTCAAATGAAAAAATCTCCTTTCTATATATAGGAGTCTAAGGAGTCACAATATAACCCAGCCGACCTAACAATAATAATATAAAGCCACAAAAATAACAATAGATGGATTCTATGGGGCACAATAATAATAATATGGGAACAACAGGGGCACAACAATATTAATAAGGAATACAACTACAATAGTAATGGGGTAATCACTAGTATTATAGGGACCTAACACTGGTTGCTGATGAAGTTGGTTGAAATATATTGAATGCAACAATGTTATATGGACAATGGATAGTAATGACACTTGAAGGTTGGTTCAAGAGGGAGATGATCACCTCTCATTGAAGATAAACACTTTTTCAATGTTAATTCTTTGTCATACTATTCTTGTTTAGTTTTATTGATTTGATTATTGTTTTTTGCATGGATATTTGAGTATCTAATGATTCTAATCTCTAGATGAGATGTGATAAGAAGATCCTTCTTGAGGATCATCTAATGTGCAGGAAAAGAAAGTTAGTGCAGGAAGATAAGAGCTAGTATTAGAAAAGGAAAGAGGCACCTAATGAAAAGTTGACAAAGTGCTCCAACTGCCAATGACAAATAAGAGCTACAAGATGCACAAGTATCTGAATAATATAAGGTATGTATGGTGTATTGTTTCAATGTTATGATTTAGCTCCAAGATTGGAAGTCAAGTTAAGCCCTAACGTATGAGAAGAACATCACCTTCATAAATGACTCATGCATGCATATGAAAGTTTTTGATTTTGGGTAGCATCGGATGTGCTCTAGCTCCGAAATTTGGTGGAGGGGCTAGAACACATGAGATCTCCAGAACCCAGAAATTGTTTGGAGAATTCCACCTGGATGAGGAGTTATTAAAATAAATAATATTTTTAATGGGTTCCTAAGTCTAAACTTAGGAAAATAAAAATATTAATATGTATTAATAAAAATATGGGTGAGAAGTTTCTAAGTGACGAGGATCAATTCTGTTTTAATCTTAGTCATTGATTAGATATTAGATCACGACCGTTGATTCATCAACATGAAAAGTATAAGAGGAGGCTTGAGGATCAGTTGGATACAAACTGAATTGAACAAAAAGTTCGATTTTTCTGGGGCGAGATTTGTTGAGAAAATCGAGCTAGTGATCTGAGTTGCGTGATGGGAAGCTCTGTAGAGGGACTTACAGTCCAAGGCTAAAGAATACATAATAGAGAGGCAAAGCAACACCAAGAGAGATAGCGCAGCTTCAGAGAGGGTGATGCATGTTGATTTTGGGTAGCATCGGATGTGCTATGGCTCCAAAATTTTGTGGAGGGGCTAGAACATATGAGATTTCCAAGACCCAAAAATCGTTTGGAGAAGTTCCACCCTGATGAGTAGTTATTAAAATAAATAATATTTTTAATAGGTTCCTATGTCTAAACTTAGGAAAATAAAAATATTAATGGGTATTAATAAAGATATGGTTGAGAAGCTTCTAAGAGACAAGGATAAAGTCTGTTTTAATCGTAGCCATTGATTAAAGACTTAATCTCGGCCATTGATTCATCAATGGGAAAGACTTGAGAGTCATTTGGAGACACACCAGGCAGATACCCAGTATCCCAAGGGAAATCGATTCTCAAATAGAAGGAGATCGATTTCAGAAGGAGAGTTGGAGGGTGGAGGAAGAGGAGGGCATCATCAGCCGTCAGTGGATAAGGAGGAGGTGACGCAGGGCTATAGAGAGACAGTGCAGAGGGAAGAGCAGACAGACAACACCGCTGGAGACGTAGTACTCACGCAGGCTAACGCAGAGTGACGCAAAAGTGACGCAGAGGTGGGTGAAGGGTCTCTAGGGTGTTAGACATTCTCCAGGGAACTTTGTCTCAGGTGTTTTCTCTCAAAAGTGTCTCAGTTTCTCTGTAAAATCATTCCTTGTAAAGAAATTGTTGCTGAAGATTAATAAAACCCTCATCTGTTGCACCGGTTTTCCCACATTGGGTTTTTCCGGGGATGATTATCCAAAAACAACTGTGTTGATGTGATTGATTCTTGTGCTTGTATATCACTATTATTTTCTTTATTTAATTATGTGATAACTGCAATAGAATTTATTTTAATGTTTGTTGAAGGGATTTCGTAAATAACTTATTGTGAGAAATAAGTAGGTGAAATAAATCAGTTACTGTAGTTGAATTTCATATTAGAAATTTTCACATGGTATCAGAGAAGAGATTCGGCAATAGGAGAGAAGAATTTTCTATGGGTCAAGAGCATGATGCAGAGGCATTAACTCAGAGGGACTCACACAGATTTCTAGAAAAAGAAGAAAGCACGAAGAACATGGATCACAATTATTCTATGTTAGCTTCCAGGTTGGAAGAAGAAGTCACTTGCCTAGCAAGTTTTGCCTCCTCTGAGGTTTGGTATATAGATAGTGGAGCTTCTTGGCATATGACAGGAATACGATAATGTTTTTCAAATTATTAGGAAGAAAGGATGAATTTTCAGATCACTATGGGAAATAAGGCAAAGTGTACCCCCGTAGGAAGAGGTACTGTAGTCTTTCAAACCAAAGAAGGGGATCGAATTCAAGCAACCAATGTGTTGCATGTGCCAGGATTGGGGATGAACTTAATCTTCATATCTCAACTTCAAAACAAGGGCTATGACATTTTCTCCATTAAGGAGAAAGTATATGTCAAACACTCGAGTTGGAAAAGGAAGGCCCAAATTGGAATCTGAAGTAACAGGTTGTATAGATTACAACTAGAATATCTAATGGCACTGATAAGTAGCAATGGGGATAAAGATTTGAATGAACTATAGAACATCAGGATGGGACACTTACACCATGGGGCTTTGAGAATTCTCGGGAAAACAGTATCAAGAGTTCCAAAATTAAGTACCGAACGAGATGATGTATGCAAAGGGTGCGCTCTAGAAAAGTATGCCAAAGCAGCGTTTTCCAGAAGTAACAATAGGGCTCAGAGTGTTCTGGGATTGATACACTTAGATATCTACAGACCCATGTCCACAAAATCTCTTAGTGGTGTCGAGTACATCATCAACTTCATTGATGACCATTCTAGGAAGACTTGGATCTACTTTCTGAAATCCAAAGATGAGGTTTTTGGTTGATTCAAAGAGTTCAAGGCTCTAGTAGAGAATCTGTAAGGAAAGAAGATAAAAGTGTTGCGCTCAGACAATGGTGGAGAGTACGTTGACAAGAACTTCACTGATTTTTGCGCTAGGGAAGGCATCATAAGAGAATGGACAACTCCCTATAAGCCAGAGCAGAATGGGGTAGTAGAAAGGAAGAACAAGACTATTGTGGAAGCAACCAGAGCAATGTTGTATGATAAGGATATACCCAAATTCCTGTGGGCAGAAGCATGCAACACGACAGTTTATGTCCAGAACATTACTCCTCATAGGGCATTAGGCAAGATTACTCCGGAAAGTGTCTTCACCAGGAAGACACCTGAAGTTAGTCATTTCAGGATATTTGGGAGTTTGGCATACTACCATATATTCAAAGAAAAGAGAAAGAAATTGGATCAAACTGCAGAAAAAGGATATCTTTTGGGATATAGCGAGAATGCTAAGGCATATAGAGTCTATCTTCCGGGGAATAGGAAGGTAGTAGTTCGGAGGGATGTAAAGTTCATGGAGGACAGAGCTTTCAGGAAATCCTCAGAAATGCCTTCTGAGGAGTAGTCAAAAGAAGATTTGTTGGTACAAACACTTCGACCAACAAAAACTAGTACCTGTAATTATCCTAAAGACAAAGTTTCAGAACAGGTGGAGTCTCAGGAAGAGGAAGAGAATATGGATTTACCCACTACCAGTGGAAGAACAAGCCGAGAACTTCGACAGATTTTGTGGGATGCAAAGGACTTCGTTGGTGCACTCAGGAATGAGAAAAGGGAGCGAAGACAGCCAGACAGATACTAGGGGTTGGTAGCTCAGGTTGGGGAACCATCTAGTTTTCTGGAGGCCATTTAGCGTCAAGTATGGGTAGATGCTATGGTGTAAGAATACAGTTCTATAATGGTAAATGATGTCTGGGAAGTGGTATCTAGGCCTCAGGACAAGACAGTGGTAGGTTCAAGATGGATCTACAAAGCCAAATATGTTGTAGATGGCAGTGTGGAAAAATACAAAGGCAGGTTTGTGGCTAAGGGGTATGCTCAGAAGGAAGGGATAGACTACGAAGAAACCTTCGCCCTAGTAGCCAGGTATACTTCTATTAGATCTGTGATATCCCTTGCAACACATATGGGGTGGGAGATTCACCAGATGGATGTCAAGGTGACATTCTTGAATGGGGTGATAGAAGAAGAAGTATACATTGAACAACCAAAGGGTTTTGAGACACATGAGAAGAAATCTCATGTATGCAGGTTGAAGAAAGCCTTGTGTGGGCTTAAACAAGCACCTAGAGCATGGTACAGTCGAATTAATGGCTACTTGCAGAAGATGGGATTCGTCAAGAGTGACGCGGATCCTAATCTCTACTATCTTGTTGTAGAGAACGAGCCTCTAATCCTGGTGTTATATGTGGATGGTTTTTTCCTCACAGGCTCATCCAGGCTCATCAAATACTGTGAGGAGAACCTAGCCACAAAATTTGACATGAAGGATTTGGGACATATGCATTATTTCCTAGAGTTGGAAGTTTGGTAGCAGAAAGGTGAAATCTTCCTTGCACAAGGGAGATACACCACAAATATTTTGAAAAGGTTAAGAATGTAGGACTATAGACCTATGGATGTTGATTTGGGGTAGCATCAGATGTGATCTAGCCACGAAAATTGGTGGAGAGGCTAAAGCACATGAGATCTCCAGTTCCCAGAAATGGTTTGGGCAGATTCTAAATAGTTTGGGAGATATTAAAATAATTAATGTTTTTAATGAAGTCTCTAAGTCTAAACTTAGGGAAAATAAAATATTAATGTGAATTAATATAAAACTGTGTTAGAAGGGTCCAAAAGTCATGGATCAAGCTAGAGTTAATCTTAGCCATTGATTAGGGACTTAATCTCAGCCATTGATTTGTCAACGAGAAAAGTATAAGAGGAGGCTTGAGGGTCACTTGGAGGATACATTGAGCGAGACTAGTCAAATCAATTTTTGGAGCGGGGTTAGCTATGAAATTCGAACTAGTGGTCTAGTGAGTAGTCAGAAGGCAGCAAGTACATAATAGAGAGAATGTATCAACCACTGGAGATCAGCGTTGAGGCAGACGTAAAGGCAGCAGGAGACTGCACAATCACTAGAGGGCCTGCGTGGGTGACGCAGAGAGGCTCAGGGCTGACGCAGTCAAGCAGGGGCTGACGTAGAGTGTCTGGGATCCATGCAGAGGTTAGCCAAGCTAACACTGGGACTAGGAGAAGTGCTAGAGAATTTTTCTCTCTGTGGGTAAGCCAGTTTGGCACCCTATTGTACTGAAGAATTGCTGAATAATAAAATCCTCTCTTGTTGCACTAGTTTTCCCACATTGGGTTTTTCCGGGGAATATTGTCCAAAATATCTGTGTTAATGTGTTGATTCTTGTACTGTGTTTGTTTCTGTATTATGGTGTGATATCTGTAGCAGAATTTACTTTAATGTTTATTGAATGAATTTCATAAATAACTTATTGAAGAATAAGTAGGAAAAGTAAATTAGATGTTGCAGTGATAGAATTTTCACATGGTATCATAGTGAGTAATCAGAGACAGGAAGGGAAAATCAGTTATGGGTCAAGACCATGATGTAGAGGCATCCACGTCAGGGGACTCGCACAGATTTTTAAAAGATTGCACAAGTGAAAGAGACTTCGAATTCTCTATGTTGGCTTCCAGGCTCGAAGAAGAAGTGGCTTGTATGACTAGTTCTGCATCATCAAAAGTGTGGTATATAGACAGTGGAGCCTCATAGCATATGATGGGAATCAGGGAATGTTTTTCAGAATATCAAGAACAGAAGATGAATTTTCAGATCACCATGGGGAACAAGGCAAAGTGTACTCTAGTAGGGAAGGGTACCATAGTTTTTCAAACAGAATCGGGAGAACGGTTTTGTGCTACAAATGTGTTGCATGTACTAGGATTGGGGATGAACTTACTTTCCGTGTTGCAATTTCAAGGCAAGGGTTATGGCGTCTACTTCATCAAGGAGAAGGTATACGTCAAACACCCGAACTGGAAAAAAGAAAGTGCAGATCGGGATCAAAAGTAACAAGTTGTATAGATTACAACTAGAATCACCAATGGCACTAATAGGCAGTCATGGAGACAAGGACTTGAATGAAATTTGGCATAGAAGAATGGTTCATTTGCACCATGGAGCTCTGATAATTCTTAGGAGCACTGTAACAGGAGTTCCAGATCTGAGTACGGAACGAGATGATGTATGCAAAGGATGCACTCTAGGAAAGTATGCCAAGGCAGCATTTCCTAGGAGCAAACACAGGGCCAAGAGTGTACTAGGATTGATACACTCAAATATTTGTAGACCTATGTCTGTCAAAGCTCTCAGTGGTGTCGAGTATTTCCTTACCTTCATTGATGACCACTCAAGGAAAACTTGGATTTATTTTCTAAAAATCAAGGACGAGGTTTTATGTCGATTCAAAGAGTTCAAGGCTCTGGTGGAGAATCTGACTGGGAAGAAAATAAAATTTTTTCGCTTAGATAATGGTGGAGAGTATGTCGATAAGGAATTCACTGATTTTTACACTAAGGAGGGCATCAGAAGAGAGTGGACAACTCCCTACAATCTGGAGCAGAATGGAGTAGCATAAGGAAAGAACATGACTATTGTAGAAGCAGCTAGGGCCATGATGTATGATCAGGATACGCCAAAATTCCTGTGGGCAGAAGCATGCAACGCAATAGTCTATTTTCATAATAGGGCTCCTCATCGGGCGTTGGGCAATATTACTCCAGAGAAAGTTTTCACAAGGAAGACACTTGACGTCATTCATTTCAGGATATTTGGGAGTTTAGCATATTGCCACATACTAGAGGAAAAGAGGAAGAAGTTGGATCAAACTGCCGAAAAGGGATATCTGGTGGAATATAGCGAGAATGCTAAGGCATACAAAATCTACCTTCGAGGGAGAAGGAAGGTAGTAGTTCGATGAGATGTAAATTTCATGGAGGACAGGGCTTTCAGAAAATCTCATGAGATGCCTTCTGAGGAGCAGTCAAAAGAGGAGCCGCTGGTTAAGCCTCTTCAACCAACAGAAGTAAAAAATTGTTCCTCGAGTCAGGAAGATTCTCAGGATGAGGAGGAGGAGCTCACAGAAGCACCTACTAGCAGAGGAAGAACTAGCAGGGAACTTCATCAGATTTTGCGAGATGTAGAGGACTTCATCGGTGCGCCAAGAAATAATAAGAGGGAGTTAAAACAACGAGATAGATATAAGGCATTAGTAGCTCATGATGGGGAGCCTGCTAGTTTCAAGGAGGAAGCTCAACATCAGGTTTGGCTAGACATAATGGTAGAGGAGTACAACTCCATAATGGTGAACGATGTCTAGGAGGTAGTGCCAAGGCCTCAAGATAGATCAATGGTAGGTTCGAGATGGATCTACAAGATCAAATATGCTGCAGACGGCAGTGTTGAGAAATACAAGGCTAGGTTTGTGGCTAAGGAGTATGCTCAAAAGGAAGGAATTGACTATGAGGAGACCTTTGCCCCGGTAGCCAGGTATACATCTATTAGGACCGTGATATCCCCTATAGCTCAGATGGGATGGGAGATTCATCAAATAGATGTCAAAATGACTTTTCTGAATGGGGTAATAGAAGAAGAGATATACATTGAACAACCAGAGGGATTTGAGACACATGAGAAGAAGTCTCATGTATGCAGGTTGAAGAAAGCCTTGTATGGGCCAAAACTGGCACCTAGAGCATGGTATAGTCGAATCGATGGCTACTTGTAGAATATGGGATTTGTCAAGAGTGACACAGATCCGAATCTCTACTATCTAGTTGTAGAGAATGAGTTGCTAATATTAGTATTGTATGTAGATGATATCTTTTTGACAGGGTCATCCAGGCTCATCGGGGACTGTAAGAAGAATCTAGGCACAAAATTCGATATGAAGGATTTGGGACGAATGCATTATTTCCTCAGGTTGGAAGTTTGGCAGTAAAATGGAGAGATCTTCCTTGGGCAAGAGAGATATGCTACAGAAATCCTGAAGAGATTTAGGATGGAGGATTGTAGACCCATGGGTACTCCAATGATCACCAAATGGAAGAAGATTGATGCATCAGAAGACAAGGATGTTGATCCCACCTTATACAGGCAGCTCATAGGGTCCCTGATGTATTTGGTCAATACCAGGCCAAACATTTGCTACGTTGTCAACACCCTTGGTCAGTGCATTGTTGAACCAAAGAGGGCGCACTGGGCAACAGCCAAACATGTTCTCAGGTATTTACAAAGAACAATCAATTATGGAATCTCGTACACTAGGAGTAAGGATATCAGGTTGAGTGGGTTTACTGATGCAGATTGGGAAGGAAGTTTAGTGGATCAGAAAAGTACATCTGGGTATTGTTTCAACATTGGATCAGGAATGACCTCTTGGTGCAGTGGGAAACAGAAGTTCGTGGCCTTGAGCTCATCTTAGGTAGAATATATGGCGGCAAGGACAGCTTCGTGTGAGGCCATATGGCTTAGAAAACTGCTTGTGAACCTATTCAAAAGGAATATGGAGGCGACCAGGATCATGTGCGATAATCAGAGTTGCATCAAGCTCTCTGAGAATTCAATGTTTCATGATAGATCAAAGCATATTGATATCTGGTGTCACTTTGTCAAGGACTATGTCCAATGATGAGTTGTAAAATTGAGCTACCCTCTTATAGGAGAATAGGTGGCAGACATCCTCACCAAGGCCCTTGGAAGGAAAAATTTTGAGTACTTCAGGGAAAAGATGGGGATGGTAAAGAACTGGTTTCAGTAGCAGAAATGGGAGTGATAACAGCACAGATGCAAAGGGAGTTGCAGTGGGGATGCAGTGTTGGGAGAAAGGACCAGTGACACAGATGCAGAGGGAGTTGTCGTACAGATGGAGTAGTGTAGAGGATGTTAGGCAGGGAGGCTTAGTATCAGCACAGGGACCGATGTCGAATGATCAGGGTGATACTCAATGAGGAGTATTATTAGAGCATAGTCCTCGCTAAGAGGGAGTGTTGATTTGGGGTAGCATCGAATGTGATCTAGCCACAAAAATTGGTAGATAGGCTAAAACACATGAGATCTCCAATACCCAGAAATGGTTTGGGCAGATTCTAAACAGTTTGGGAGATATTGAAATAATTAATATTTTTAATGAAGTCCCTAAGTCTAAACTTAGGGAAAATAAAATATTAATGTGAATTAATATAAAACTATGTTAGAAGGGTCCAAAATTCATGGATCAAGCCAAATTTAATCTTAGCCGTTGATTAGGGACTTAATATTGGTCATTGATTTGTCAATGAGAAAAGTATAAGAGGAGGCTTGAGGGTCACTTGGAGGATACACTGAGGGAGACCAGTCAATTCAATTTCTAGAGCAGGGTTAGCTGAGAAATTCAAACTAGTGGTCTGGTGAGCAGTTAGGAGGCAGCAAGTATGGAACAGAGAGAAGGGATCAGCCACTGGAGATCAGCGTCGAGGCAGGAGAGGCAGACGCAGGTCATTTCAGGCAGATGCAGAGGCAGTAGGAGACTACGCAGTCACTAGAGGGCCTACGTGGGTGATGCAAAGAGGCCCAGGCTAACACAATAAAGCAGGAGCTGACGTAGAGTGTCTGGGAGCCACACAGAGGTCAGCCAAGCTGATGCTGGGACTAGGAGAAGTGCTGCAGAATTTTTCTCTCTGTGGGTAAGCCAATTTTGCACCCTATTGTACTGAAGAATTTCTTAATAATAAAATAGTCCCTTGTTGCACCGGTTTTCGCACATTGAGTTTTTCCGGGGACTATTGTCCAAAATATCTGTGTCAATGTGTTGATTCTTGTACATGTGTTTGTTTCTACATTACGGTGTGATATTTGCAGTAGAATTTACTTTAATGTTTATTGAAGGAATTTCGTAAATAACTTATTGAAGAATAAGTAGGAAAAGTAAATCAGATGTTGCAGTGATAGAATTTTCACATGTTATTAGAGCGAGTAATCAAAGACAGGAAGGGAAAATCAGTTATGGGTCAAGACCATAATGCAGAGGCATCCATGTCAGGGGATTCGCACATATTTTCAGAAGATTGCACAAGAGAAAGAGACTTCGATTTCTCTATGTTGGATTCCAGGGTGGAAGAAAAAGTGGCTTGTATGACTAGTTCTGCATCATCAGAAGTGTGGTATATAGACAGTGGAGCCTCGTGGCATATGAAGGGAATCATGGAATGTTTCTCAGAATATTGAGAAGAGAAGATGAACTTTTAGATCACCATGGGGAACAAGGCAAAGTGTACTCCAGTAGGGAAGGGTACCATAGTTTTTCAAATAGAATCGGGAGAACGATTCCATGCTACAAATGTGTTGCATGTACCAGGATTGTGGATGAACTTACTTTCTGTGTCGCAAATTCAAGGCAAGGGCTACGACATATACTTCATCAAGGAGAAGGTATACGTCAAACAACCGAGCTGGAAAAAGCAAGTGTAGATCAGGATAAAAAATAATAGGTTGTATAGATTACAACTAGAATCAGCAATGGAACTAATAGGAAGTCATGGAGACAAGGACTTGAATGAACTACGACACAGAAAAATGGGTCATTTTCACCATGGAGCTCTGAGAATTATCAAGAGCACTGTAATAGGAGTTCTAGATCTGAGTACGGAAAGAGATGATGTATGCAGAGGATGCGCTCTAGGAAAGTATGTCAAGGAAACATTTCCTTGGAGCAAACACAAGGCCAAGAGTGTATTAGGATTGATACACTCAGATATCTGTGAACCTATGTCCGTCAAAGCTCTCAGTGGTGTTGAATATTTCCTTACCTTCATTGATGGCCACTCAAGGAAAACTTGGATTTATTTTCTGAAAACCAAGGACGAGGTTTTCTGTTGATTCAAAGAGTTCAAGGCTCTAGTGGAGAACCTGACTGGGAAGAAAATAAAAGTTTTGCGCTCAGATAATGGTGGAGAGTATGTCGATAAGGACTTCACTGATTTTTGCGCTAAGGAGGGCATCAGAAGAGAGTGGACAACTCCCTACAATCCGGAGCAAAATGGAGTAGTAGAAAGAAAGAACATGACTATTGTAGAAGCAGCTAGGGCCATGATGTATGATCAGGATATGCCGAAATTCCTGTGGGCGGAAGCATGCAACACAATAGTCTATGTTTAGAACAGGACTCCTCATCGGGCATTGGGCAAGATTACTCCAGAGAAAGTTTTCACAGGGAAGACACCTGAAGTTAGTCATTTCAAGATATTTGGGAGTTTAGCATATTGCCGCATACTAGAGGAAAAGAGGAAGAAGCTGGATCAAACTGCAGAAAAGGGATATTTGGTGGGATATAGCGA
Source organism: Pinus tabuliformis (assembly GCA_031772625.1). Taxonomy (NCBI): domain Eukaryota; kingdom Viridiplantae; phylum Streptophyta; class Pinopsida; order Pinales; family Pinaceae; genus Pinus; species Pinus tabuliformis. The sequence continues at coordinate 677,325,754 of CM062817.1, forward strand.
GAATGCTAAGGCATACAAAATCTATCTTCTAGGGAGCAGGAAGGTAGTAGTTCGACGAGATGTAAAGCTCATGGAGGATAGATCTTTTAGAAAATCTCGTGAGATGCCTTCCGATGAGTAGTCAAAAGAGAAGCCACTGGTTAAGCCTCTTCAACCAACAGAAGTAAAAATTTCTTCCTCGGGTCAAGAAGATTCTCAGGATGAGGAGGAGGAGCTCACAGAAGCACTTTCTGGCAAAGGAAGAACTAGCAGGGAACTTCATCAGATTCTGCAAGATGTAGAGGACTTCATCGGTGCGCCAAGAAATAATAAGAGGGAGTGAAAACATCCAAATAGATATCAGGCATTAGTAGCTCAGGATGGGGAGCATGCCAATTTCAAGGAGGCAAATCAACATCAGGTTTGGCTAGACGCGATGGTAGAGGAGTACAACTCCATAATGGTGAATGTTGGAATTTCTAAGTCTAACACATTAGAAACCCTTCATGCACTTTATTGATTTATTCCTACCTACTTTTTCTGTTAATTAACAAGTTTTTTACCATGTAAATACTAGAAATAAATACAAGTACATGTTCAACAAATTATAGATCATCAACTGAAGGAAATAGAAATAAACACACAAGTGACACTGTTGTTTTTGGACTAATGTCCTCGAAAAAACCTAATGCGGGAAAACGGTGCAACTATCTGAGGGTTTGATTTATTACGTAGTTTTAGAATACAATCTGGGTGCCAAATCTAGCTCACCCAACAGAGAAAAATCTCAACAATGGTACCTCTTTACTTGAAAGCAGATATTTTCGCTGAAACCCTGGATAAACACTCCGGCAGCTCCACAGCTCCAATCTGCCCCACGAAACCCTGAGGTCATTTCTGTCCCAACGTTAGCCCAACGTCACTCTGGCTTGAGTGACGTTAGCGCAGCTCCTGGATGCCTTTGTGTGAGCCCTGGATGGCTCTGCGTGAACCCTTGGCTGCTTCTGCATCCCTCTCTCTGGCTATTGCACTGATCCTCCTAGTGTTATCTCTGCCTTTCTGCTTCTGTATTCACTGCTCCTGAGCTGCAACTCTGATCACTCTCTCAACTTTGTCAGCAAACCTAGCCCCGGAAAGTCGAAATCTTGATTTCTTGGTGTGTTCTCCAAGTGACCCTCAAGCCTCCTCTTATACTTTTCTCGTTGACAAATCAACGGCCAAGATTAAGTCCCTAATCAATGGCTAAGATTAGATCTAGCTTAATCCATGACTTTTGGACCATTCTAACACAGTTTTATATTAATTCACATTAATATTTTATTTTCCCTAAGTTTAGACTTAGGGACTCCATTAAAAATATTAAGTATTTTAATATCTCTCAAACTCTTTAGAATCTACCCAAACCCTTTCTGGGTATTGAAGATCTCATGTGCCTCGGCCTCTCCACCAATTTTCGTGGCTAGATCACATCCGATGCTACCCCAAATCAACACTCCCTCTCAGTGAGGACTATGCTCTAGCAGTACTTCTCACTAAGTATCACCCTGATCATCCAACATCGGTCCTTTTGTTGATGCTAGGCCTACTACCCATCATTTGCACTGTTGCATCTTGTACTACTACCCATGTCCCTTCCACTTCCACTGTTGCATCTGTACTGCAACTCCCTCTCATCCTGTTGCATCGTGCTGCCCATAGCACTACCACTGCTAACTTTTGCACTACAACCTAGTTACTGAGAAGTAAGTAACTGATCTCCCAACTCTGACATATCTGTCAGGCTAGAGACACCCTCGATGCTGAAAATCCCTCTGTCATTGACAAGTGCTCCCTCTCTTACCTCTGCACTGCTGCAACAACTCCATGCATCTCGCACCATTGCACACCTCTTTGTGCCATCTTGCACTGGTGCAACACTCCCATGCTTCTCGCACTGTTGCCCCACACTGCCTTGGGAATCCCACACTGTAGCTCCTTCTGTTGCTCCATCTGCATCTATCTCTACTGACATCCAATAGTATTGCTACTCCTCTCTGAGGCTCCCATAGCAAGGTCTAACCCAAGAGGCTGGGTACCTCGAGGATCCTGGTCCTCATCGTTTGTAGTTCGTCTGAATATAGCTCGATGTCTCCCCACTTTTGCTCAAGTGGCGTGTGAGCACTCATGGCACAATCATCATCTGTCTCCACTTCCTTCTCTACCCTTGCAGGCGCAACCTTGGTCTTGGAGGCCTCTCCCTTGCTCTTCTTCCTTGGACATTGGTTCGCATAATGACTCAGCTCCCCAAAGTGGAACAATTTGACCTTGGAGAGGTCCTTCTTCTTCCATTTCTCCTGTTTTCCCTCAGATTCTAGGGTAGTATCCACCTCCTCCTCCTTGATTCTGATCCCCTTGCCGCTGCTTCCCACCTTGCTCAACCTTCTAATCTCTTCTTGGCAAAGAGCAGCCCACATTTCCTCCCAATCTGGAAGGGTCGCCCTGCCCAGTATGTTCTGGACAAACACCTCCTAGTCTTCTGAGACTGCGTTCAGGGCTGTTCTCACCATCAATTCTTGATCCAGTGTGGCCCTTGTGGAAGTCAGCTGATCTCAGATCACCTTCAATCGACCGAGGAAGGGGTCGATATTTTCTCCCTTCTACATCTAGTATGATCGCAACTGATTTTCTAGTAACATCCTTCTTTGCACAGAAGTATGTTGGTATAATTTCTTTAGGGCCTCTGACATCTCATTTGCTGTGTCCTTTTCGACAATATGTGGTACTACATGGTCCTTGACCTCGTTAAGAATGATGCTCTTGGCCTTCGCCATTACCTCCTCTTACTTGTCGTTATCAGCTGGGTCAACTGGGATCACTATCATCATTAAGGCGAAGTGCTTGACACGATTTTTCTCTAGAACAGATAGGATTCTAGCCTTCCATACTACGAAGTTTAAGGCTCCATCCAGTTTGTCCTGATCTCTTACTTCGTGTAGTGTCATTTCACTTCGCCTCTACTTCCCTCCTAGAAGTTCTCGGTGTGACTCCTTTGAGCCTCGATTTCCCTCCTAGAGACCCTTCTGCCAATGTCGGGATGCCCCTCTCCAATCGTCTGTGAAACTACAACACTGATATGGATTCCTTGGCTAGAAATCCACCTCAGCAACAACTCCCTCTACCTTGGCCTTGTCCTGTTAAGTACTGTTTTGACTACAGTACCTCACCAGCTCCACTCTGCAACTTACCCATAGCCTCCTAAACCCCAACAAACTGAAAGTTAGAGCTCCTAGACTTTGCGCAATCTTGACACCAAAAAATCAACCTCCTCAGCCAACTGTGTCAGCCCTCCTGACCTTTGTGTGAGCCTGCCTTTGCCTCCCTTAGCCTCTGCGTTGCCTCTTCTTGGCTCGAACTTGATGACACAGGCACTGCGTCACCCCTTCCTTGTTGCTTCTCTGCTAGGAACAACTTCTGTCACTCGGGACAACTATTTTCTGTTGTTGTTGCTCTGCTCGGCTGTTGTCCTCAGTTCTCCTGTGATCTGCAACCACGCTTCGATACCATGTTGGAATTTCTATGTTTGACACGTTAGAAACCCTTCATGCACTTTACTGATTTATTCCTACCTACTTGTTCTGTTAATTAACAAGTTATTTACCATGTAAATATTGGAAATGAATACAAGTACATGCTCAACACATTACAGATCATCAACTGAAGGAAATAGAAACAATCACACAAGTGACACCATTGTTTTTGGACTAATGTCCCCGGAAAACCCAATGCGGGAAAACCAGTGCAGCTATCTGAGGGTTTGATTTATTAAGCATTTTCAGAATACAATCTGGGTGCCAAATCCGGCTTACCCAAGAGAGAAAAATCTTGGCAGTAGTACCTCTCTACTTGGAAGCAGATATTCTGGCCGAAACCTCAGATAAACACTCCGGCAGCTCCGCAACTCCAATTTGCCCCACAAAACCCCAGCTTCAGCCTCTCTCTGGCCCACCGTTATCCCAACGTCACTCTGGCTTGGCTTGCGTCAACCCTCTGGCCCTCTGTGTCACTGCATAGCTCTTGGTTGCCTCTACATGAGCCCTGGCTGGCTCTGCATGAACCCTTGGCTACTTCCGCGTCCCTCTCTCTATGGCTACTACGCTGATTCTCCCGGTGCTATGTCTGCCTCTCTGCTTCTATATTCACTGCCCCTCAGCTACAAATCTGATCACTCTCGCAACTTTCTCAGAAAAACCAGCCCTAGAAATTTGAAATCTTGATCTCTTGGTGTGTTCTCCAAGTGACCCTCAAGCCTCCTCTTATACTTTTCTCGTTGAGAAATCAACGACCGAGATTAAGTCCCTAATCAATGGCTAAGATTAGATCTGGCTTGATCCATAACTTTTGGACCATTCTAACACAATTTTATATTAATTCACATTAATATTTTATTTTCCCTAAGTTTAGACTTAGGGACTCCATTAAAAATATTAATTATTTTAATATCTCCCAAACTATTTATAATTTGCCCAAACCCTTTCTGGGTATAAGAGATCTCATGTGACTTAGCCTCTCCACCAATTTTCGTGGATAGATCACATCCGATGCTACCCCAAATCAACAATGAAGGATGTTTGGGAGGTAGTGCCAAGGCCTCAAGACAAACAGTGGTAGGTTCGAGATGGATCTACAAGATCAAATACGCTGCAGATGGAAGTGTTGAGAAATACAAGGCCAGGTTTGTGGAGGGGTATGCTCAAAAGGAAGGAATTGACTACGAGGAGACCTTCGCCCTGGTAGCCAGGTATACGTCTGTTAGGACCGTGATATTCCTTGTAGCTCAGATGGGATGGGAGATTCATCAAATGGATGTCAAAACGACTTTTATGAATGGGGTAATAGCAAAAGAGGTATACATTGAACAACCATAGGGCTTTAAGACACATGAGAATAAGTCTCATATATGCAGGTTGAAGAAATCCTTGTATGGGTTGAAACAGGAACCTAGAGCATGGTATGGTTGAATCGATGGCTACTTGTAGAATATGGGATTTTTCAAGAGTGACGCAGATCCGAATCTCTATTATCTGGTTGTAGAGAATGAGTCGCTAATCTTAGTATTTTATGTAGATGATCTCTTTTTGACAGGATCATCCAAGGTCATCAGGGACTGCAAGAAGAATCTAGCCATAGAATTCAATATGAAGGATTTGGGACGAATGCATTTACCTAGGGTTGGAAGTTTGGCAGCAAAAAGGAGAGATATTCCTTGAGCAAGGGAGATATGCTACAGAAATCCTGAAGAGATTCAGGATGGAGGACTGTAGACCCATGGCTACTCCAATGATCACCAACTGAAAGAATATTGATGCATAAGAAGACAAGGACGTTGATCCCACCTTATACAGGCAGCTCATAGGGTCCCTGATGTATCTGGTTAATACCAAGCCAGACATTTGCTACGCTGTCGACACCCTCAGTCAGTTCCTGGTAGAACAGAAGAGGGCGCACTGGGCAACAACCAAACATGTTCTCAGGTATTTATAGGGAATAGTCTATTATGGACTCTCGTACAACAGGAGTAAGGATATTAGATTTAGTGGGTTTACTGATGTAGACTGGGCAGGAAGTTTAGTGGATTGGAAAAGTTCCTATGGGTATTGTTTCAACATTGGATCAGGAATGAACTCCCGGTGCAGTAGGAAACAGAAGTCCGTGGCTCTAACCTCATTTGAGGCAGAATATATGGCGGAAAGCACAGTTTCGTGTGAGGCCATATGGCTTAGAAAACTGCTTGTGAACCTATTCAAAAGGAATATGGAGGCGACCAGGATCATGTGCGATAATCAGAGTTGCATCAAGCTCTCTGAGAATCCAGTGTTTCATGATAGGTCGAAGCATACTGATATCGATGTCACTTTGTCAGGGACTGTGTCGAATGAGGAGTTGTAGAATTGAGCTACACTCCTACAGGATAATAGGTGGCAGACATCCTCACCAAGGCCCTTGGAAGGAAAAAGTTTGACTGCTTCAGGGAAACGATGGGGATGGTAAAGAACCCATTTCAGTAGCAGAAATGGGAGTGATAACAACATGGATGCAGGGGGAGTTGCAATGCGGCTGCAGTGTTGGGAGAAAGGACCAGTGAAACGGATGTAGAGGGAGTTGTCGTACAGATGCAACAGTGGCAGTAGCAAAGCCATGGGCAACAGTACAGGATGCAATAGTGTAGAGGATGTTGGGCAGGGAGGCTTAGTATCAACATAGGGACAGATGCCAGATGATCAGGGTGATACTCAGTGAGGAGTATTACTAGAGCACAGTGCTCGCTAAGAGGGAGTGTTGATTTGGGGTAGCATCGGATGTGATCTAGCCACGAAAATTGATGGAGAGGCTAAAGCACATGACATCTCCAATACCCAGAAATGGTTTGGTCAGATTCTAAACAGTTTGGGAGATATTAAAATAATTAATATTTTTAATGAAGTAAAATATTAATGTGAATTAATATAAAACTGTGTTAGAAGGGTCTAAAAGTCATGGATCAAGCCAGAGTTAATCTTAGCCATTGATTAGGGACTTAATCTCGGCCGTTGATTTGTCAACGAGAAAAGTATAAGAGGAGGCTTGAGGGTCACTTGGAGGATACACTGAGGGAGACTAGTTAGTTCAATTTCTGGAGCGGGGTTAGCTGAGAAATTCAAACTAGTGGTCTGGTGAACAATTAAGAGGCAGCAAGTACGGAACAGAGAGAAGGGATCAACCACTAGAGATTAGTGCTGAGGCAGGAGAGGCAGACGTAGGGCATTTTAGGCAGACGCAGAGGCAGCAGGAGATTGCGTAGTCACCAGAGGGCCTGCATGGGTGATGCAGAGAGGCCCAAAGCTGATGCAAACAAGCAGGCACTGATGCAGAGTGTCTGGGAGCCACATAGAGGTCAGCCAAGCTGACGCTGGGACTAGGAGAAGTGCTGGAGAATTTTTCTCTCTATGGGTAAGCCATTTTAGCACCCTGTTGTACTGAAGAATTGATGAATACCCAAGGGCGATGCATCGGCTTCCAACAACTACTCTGGAAATGCCACACCGTTTAAGGTACAAGTTAATTTTGAAATCCCGTATTCAATGGTCAGATAGACGTAGATGTCGTCGATAAATGGTTAAATCTGCTAGAGGGTTATTTTTTTGTTCATGATTTTTCCAGTCAGGAAAAGATTATTTCCGCTCTTCTCAAAGCAACCCCCCACATCAAGGACTAGTGGGAAACCTACTGTGAGCAGAAGGATGAAAGTACATGCTCACTATTTTCAGCTGCACCCACTTGGAATTCATTCCGGGATGCCATCAAGGAGCAGTACTACCCTATCGGAAGCTATGAGGATCAATACATAAAGTGGACCACGCTGTGGCAGGGAAGGGACCAAGATGTGCCGGAGTTTACCAATATTTTCCATATCGTTTACATAAAGTTGGGTATCAAGGATTCAGAGCAGAATTTGGTACTCAAATACTGTGGTTGCCTACATAAGTACATCTAGGAAGAAATAAAATTCCTAAACATCTCCTCGCTCGGCACGGCATACCGATATGTCGTCAAGGTCAAGCAAAATTTTAAACAGAAAAAGCGAGACTTTGGGTCTGCAAATCTGAAGCAAGGGAAAGGTGCCCCCAAACCGCAGAAGAAAGGACAAATCCAAGGCAGGGCAACCCAAGACAACCCACCAAAGCTGCAAGCAAAGAACAACATCGCGAAGCCGAAAAATGACACGGGGAAGTGGTGTGAGTTCCATAAGAGCTCCACTCACAACACAAGTGAGTGTCGAGCCAAGCAGTCATTGGTGGCCGAGCTAAATGTTTCAGAATTAGATGCATGTTCCGACTCTAAGCCAGAACCTGACAAGGGGAATGACAAAGGGAAGCAGATTATCGATGCAGAGCCCAATGCCACCGTTGCTACCATGAAGATCTAGAAGGAGGAACTCGAATATCTAGAGGAGGAGGAGCGTCTCTTCCACTCCCAAATGTGGGTAAAGGGCTCCCCACTATAGTTCATTATCGACAGCAAGAGCCAAAAGAACCTCATTTTATCATAGGTCGTGAAGTGGCTGGGCTTGCCGACCACAGCACACCCACAACCGTACACCATCGGGTGGCTTCACCAAGGACGGGATCTTCGCGTGAGCCAGCAATGTCGCCTTCCATACAACATCAAGCACTTCATGGATGAGGTATTGTATGATATTGCTCCCCTTAAAGTTTGTGATGTGTTATTAGGACAACCATTCTTGTGGAAGCGACATGTTGTGTATGAATCAAGGCCCCGTGTTGTTATTGTTACTTTGGGAAATAAGTTGTATAGGATACCGGAGGTAGCACCGCATACCACCATCTCTTTAGTTAATGAAAAACAATGCAGTAAGCTCATTTCCAAAATCGAGAAATTTTTTTTCCTGATGATATGCCCTTAAGGAAAGAAGAATACGGTGGCCATGACCTCCAGACAGGGCCCCTCCGCATGACAACTACAGATGGACAAGGTCATGGAGGAGTATGAGGATATCTTCACCTCCTCCGCAGGGGTTCCTTTGCACTATCAGGTCAAGCACTCCATCGATCTGACTCCAGGTGCATCGCTGCCCAATGGACCAATCTATCGACGCTCTGTTCTGGAGAATGATGAAATCAAGAGGCAGATTCAGGAGCTACTGTAGAAAGGTCACATCCATTTGAGTTCATCGCCCTATGGGAGCCCGATCGTGTTGGTACAGAAGAAGGATGGGACTTGGAGACTTTATATTGACTATCAGGTGCTGAACAAGATCACTGTCCGTAATAGTACCCGATCCCACGGATTGATGACCTCTTGGACCAACTGAAGGGGGGAAAATATTTCAGAAAGATCGATTTGAAGTCAAGATATCACCAGGTACCAATCGAACCCTCCGATGTGTGGAAGACTACCTCTAAAGCCAAGGAGGGCTTTTTCGAATGGTTGGTTATGCCTTTCGGATTGACGAATGATCCTACAACCTTCATGAGGCTAATGGATGACATCTTGCGGCCATTCACCAACTAATTTGTATTGGTATACTTGTATGACATCCTGATCTAGGTCTTGCCAACTTCTACCACAGGTCCGTGTTGGGATTTTCTCATATCACTTGGCCCTTGAGTCAAGTCACCAAGGGAGGAGCGAAAGTAAAATTCTTTTGGTCTGAATCTCAACATAAGGCATTATCAGAGTTGAAAAATCGCTTCTGCTTAGCACCAGTGCTCGCATTACCAGACTCGCAACAACCATTTGAGGTTGAGACAGATGCCTCTGACTGTGCTATGGGGGCAGCCCTTACTCAACACAGGCATCCAGTGGCATATCACAGTGAGACACTTTCAAACACAGTCCGGAAGTATCCCACTTATGATAAAGAGATTTATTCCATTGTGCATGCCTGCCAACAATGGAAGCATTACATTTTAGGGAAGGAAACGGTCATCCACACAGACCACCGACCCCTGCAGTTCATACAAACCCAAGGGAAATTGCAGAATGATCGCCATCATAAGTGGTCCACATACCTGCAACAGTTCCATTTGAATATCAAGTATAAGAAGGTAAGCACCAATAATGTTGAAGATTACCTCAGTCGACCATTGATCATGGCGTTAACCACCGTGCTCAACTCTTGTGGGCATGAGACTTCTGATTGGCCACTTCTCTACAAAAGTGACCCAGAATTCGATCCCACATGCCAGACACTCTTGGAGGGTCAGCATGTTCCATATTTTCACCTCCAGGATGCCATGTTATGCCACCTGGGTCACCTTTGTGTTTACTTCAAGCGAGCGTGCCAAGATGATTTGGGAAGCACACTACAGTCGGGTTGTTGGGAATTTTGGTGTTAAGAAAACACTGGCAGTACTGCAGAAGTATTTCTATTAGCCAAATCGTCGATAGGATGTCGGGAAGTACATTATATCATGCACTGCCTGTGCCTTTGCCAAACTAACCATCAAGAAGCAAGGCCTCTATACCCCGTTTCCTACCCCTAGTTGACCTTGGGAATCCATCTCCATGGATTATATGTCAGGCCTTCCTTCCACTAAGCATGGAAACGACTGTGTTTTTGTGTTCGTCGACAGGGTCTCAAAGATGGCCATTATGGCGGCCTGCAAGAAGAATATCACAGCAGAAGCCACTGCTAAACTCTTCTTTAAATGAGTGTGGGTACACTTTGGGATCCCGCAGTCTATCATCTCAAATCGGGATAGCAAGTTCCTCATGACATTTTGGTCCAGTCTCTAGTTGATGCTAGACACCAAACTCACTAAGTCCACAACCTTCCATCCTCAAACTGATGGTCAAACAGAGGTTGTCAACAGGATGATCATACACATTCTTCGCATGTACAACTCAAAGCATCCATGCACATGGGACAAGAGCCTCCCCTATGTTCAGCACAGCTACAACCAAGCTCTCCATAGCTCGACTAGCCACAACCCTTTTCAGGTGGGCTTGGGATTCTAGCCACTATGTACCATTGATGTGGCCATGCCATTTGCAGCTACTCAGGTAGATTCGGCTCATGTCCAATCCGAAACAGATAAGAAAAATAGCTTCATTGAGCACATCCAACATATTCACCAGCAGGGCCATGACATTTTGGAGAAATCAAATGCCAAGCACAAGCAACGACATGATCAACATCGGGTGCCGCACAAGTTTCAGGTGGGCGACAAAGTCTGGTTACATTTGCAAAAGGAATGCCTTACCGGAGCCTATCAGAAACTCAAACCACTCCGATATGGTCCTTACACCATTACCAAGGCTATGGGATACAATGTATTTGAGCTCAACATTCCCCCATTCCTTGGCCTACTCCCAGTGTTCAATGTGGACCGCCTTCGGCCATACTTTCCACCATTAATAGACACATTCGACATTGCGGAATAGCTCACACCCACAGAGTTAAATCCAGATTGCATGGAACAAGCTACAATTGATCGGATCATGGACACACAAATCAAGCACACTCGCCAACAGAATATCCAATTGTATCGAGTTGTCAAAGAAGACCAACTCCTTCACTAGGGCAAGTGGCTCACTAGGGACCAACTTCAGCAGAAGTTTCCTCATCTCATGGAGGAACTCAATGCAACGGGGACCATTGCTTCCTAAGGGGGGAGGAATGATCCAGGTCGATATTGATGGCCACCCGCCAAGTCCACTTGGACCCTCACCATTGTTTCTTTCAGCTTTTCAGTTTCATTAATTATAGCACAATTTACTACTTTTATCAGTTTTTCGGGTCCTAAACTTCCAGAGCTGTTTTGAGGCCCTAAATGACATTTTTTGGGAAAACGAGATATTGTGCATGTCAAACGGAGATCGTATGCCAAAGTTATGACCCCGAGAAGTTGATGTACCAATTTACCCAAACAAGGCCCACAGTTTGGCGTTTCATCTTCTAGAGTTAGGTTTTTGGATGTTTAGGGTTTTCCATTGTTTCTCAACAATAAATAGGCCTTCGAGCCTCATTGTAACACAGTTCAGAGGCATTTAGCTGCCACATCTCTTCTCAGAGATAAGCTACCATTGCCCTAGCTAGTTTATTTCCATTTCTGTTTGTAAGCATATTTTAGTATTTTACATTAATGAAATGAAGTATTATTTCCATTGCATCTCTGTGTTTATGGTTATCTCTATAATTTGTTGCATTCCTGTTTAAATCCGGATCAAATAGCCCATTAGAAAGGATTATCTGAGGACAGTAACTATTGACTACAAGTGTGAATCAAAGAGACATGTTTACCCATTTCCCCAAAAATTGTCATTTAGGTCCTTAAAATGGCTCTAAAAGTTTAGGACTTGAAAACTGCAAAAAATAGAATATTGCTGAAATAGGAAACCATGTTGAAAAATAGGAAACTGATATGAAGCAATGTTGGGGGTCCAAGTGGAATATGCAGGTGACCACCAATATCCACCTAGATCATCCCTACCCTTTCTCGTCTTGTTACATTAATTTCATAATCTTAGTATAAAGAAGTTGCTTATGTGCATGAGAACGACATGAGAATATTGTATTATTAGCATGAATAATTAGAATGTTCTAAGGTTGTTATATATGCAAGTAAACGCTTTATTTCAATTCATATGCATTATTAAGCATGTTGAATCATGTGTGTGTGAGCATGTGAAGCACTATATGGAAGTGCTACTACATAATGGCTAAGGATGGTTTATTGTTTTATGAAAAATGAATGTGGTCTAATGCTTAAAGTTGTTCTTGGTTTAACTATGAATCCAAGAGGAACGATGATGTGACGACGTTGTTGTTGTGAGGATCAATCCCATGAAGAAGGATAAAGGCAAGTGCTTCCTTTTAGTGGATGGATGAGGAAGTTAGATGAGAGCTCCTATGAGCATCAACAGGTGAAATTTCTAATGAGTTTATGGTATTGCAACATAAGATAGCCATCCATATGAGGATGGAATAAGGACAAGGAAGATTTGATTAAGAGGTTGGTTAACCATGTAAAACATAAACCCATCAAGTACATCAAAGCTATTGGTGGTATCCATGCATTATGCATTTAATTATGGTTATACTACCCATGTGTTGAAGGAATGGGTAAGAATTCCTTCAGTTATAATTGGTATCTTGAAAATGGGAATGATTGTTGTTTGAATGCATTATGTGAATGCTTGATACCAGATAGTTGAGAACAACTTATGAGTATATTATATGCATTAGTATTGTCGTTTATCTGATTGTTTTGAAATACTAACAATTGGTTTTAGCCAAAGGGAAGTACTTTGGCCCTGAAGAGGCCACTTGGTAAATGGAAAATGAAATGTAGGAGGCATTTCCTTCATTATTTCAAGGTCGTCAAATGTAGTGTAACACCGAGGACAATGTTGAAACTTAAGGGAGGAAGAAATGTGATACCCCATATGAAAATTGTTTGGTATGGTTTGTTTTTATTAAAAGACAATAGTGATACAATTATCAGCCGTTTAAAGAACATGTTAATTATGTAAATATTTTAATTAAATAAAATAGTTTTGATAACGTCTTACCTAAACCACGTGTGAAAAAGAAACATATTTTGAGGAAGTTGTTTTAAGGGTTAACTCAAAATTTGGACAAATATTTAAAACCTAATTTTCTCAATTATTATGCTCATAATAGTGTTGGGCTAATTTAGTGACTAAATTAACGCAAGTATTTAATATCAATCCGGGTTGTTTTATTCTTGGAGGCAAACCACTATTTGTGAAGATCTAATATAATCAATGCTTGAAAGATAAATGATTACAAACTAAGAAGAACTATATCTTAAAAACTCTTGATTCAATCAGCTTAAAAGAGGTAACATTGGAAGAGTTCTTGACTCAAGAAATCTACTTCCACCTCAAGTATTACTTCAATGAATTAGAGATTACAATCAAAGACTCAAGATGCATAAATCATACATGAAAAAGGCTCTTAACTTAAGAGACACTCAAAGCTTTCCATAGTAACTCATTCATCTCAAGATATAAATCTAAATGAAAACAAACCACTTGCATGTAAATGAAAGAGACTAATTCTAATTCACCATTTCATAGAGAGAATGCCCAACTTGAACATTTGTTTCCCAACTCAATTAGATGATGAATAAACCATTAACAAATGAAATCAATCACTATTCATAACCATGATACAATCTGAAATAAGACTTTGAAAAACTAAAGCTATCATCAACCAGATTTGCAATGAAATAAAACTAGTCTAACTTGGAAGTGTACTTAGCTTGGAGTGGGGGCCCTCCACCCTTGCCTTGCACACTTATGAAGATGATATCAGAAGCTTTATATCAGCAAAACATCCATGTATTGATCAGCAAAATGAAAGTAACACAAGTCTCCAACTTAAGTCTTCACACCAAAAATATTACAGCATAAAAGTATCATATGTCAAGTGTGTTGAGCCATCAAAGTGTGGCTCTTAAATAAGGAGTTCATGAAACCAACTGATCTAAAATCACTCTAACAATCATATCTACTTTAGTCCACCTATCCAAGTCGAATCCACCTTCCTCATCCCAAGAAATATGACTAATATCTTGGAATCCCAAAACAGCCCTATTTAGATGGGATTTCTGGATGACTAGTCATGATTGACTAGCTCCAAAAAGGCATAATAAAGCTCGATCTGGTTGAACCAAGCATAGGTGGCTTGGTCCTAGTTCCCAAGCTTTCCATTCATGCATCCCATTCGTGCTAAGGTGGCCTGCATCCATATCAACCATAAAGTGATTACGGGAATTTCTAAAATTGCCAAAATTGCACTTAAAATCAAACTTTAATAAAAACTTTAGAAATTGATAAATTAAAGCTAAATACCTGATTAGACATCAAATATTCATTAAAATGAGATGGATGAAGTGAAAATGAGGGATAAATGGATAACTAGATAAGTTTATCAAAGCAAAATGAGATCAAAACTGAAGCCCAACATCTCTCCCATGCTTATGATCAAGCATGTCCCCATGCTTGCTTGCTCCTCTTGGACCTTCTGCCCTCTGAAGTAGATGTTGTACCTGTATCTGCACCTCTGTTCACACAATCAAAATCTGTTCCCTGCTCAACCTTTAACATTGCTGTTTTTACCTTCTGTTTTTCATACTTGGCTTTCCACATGTTTTTGTCCTTCAACCAATTAAATGTCTGTTTGGAAAGTAGCTCATTCCTTCTTTTTAACCTGCTTATCTCTTCCTGCAATTTTTCATTGGTTTTTTTTACCAGCTGAGCATTATCCTTTTTGTGTGCTTTATTTTCTGTTTTCAATTGTTTTTCCACAATTTTACTTATCTCTAGCTGCTCAGTCAAGTCTTTGATTTTAGCCAAGTCAATTTCTTTCTCCATATCTTGTGTGGTTTTTATTGCATTGAAAGGTTGGTTCTACCCGATTTGTCATTATGTCTGTGAACCAATCAATGTAATCTTCTGTGGTTACTAACTTCATTTTGAACAAAAATTATGATTATTGTTTTCAAATGAAAGCTTAGTAGCGACGGGGCTTACCTTCCTTCTCTGACCACTTTACCCTATTTTGATGCTGACCTCCTTAACCTCTGCTGTCTTTCCTCTGCCCAAACTCTGTTTTAGATTCCCTGTGTAAGGCAAACAATCAGCTGAATATGCTTTACTAACACATTATCCTCTGTTTTGTTTTTGAAGAAAATATATATATCTTAAGTAATAATCATGTTTCCTTGAATTAATTAACATGTATTACAAAAAATTTTGCTCTCTGCCTCTCAACAAATCTTCAAAAACATATCTCTGCTCTCTGCCTCTCAACAAATCTGCAAAAACATATGGACAAATGACTGTATATAATATACAAATTTCTCTCGGCCTCTCATGAAAATTTTATTATATCACAGCAAAGTGTTCTGGCCTCTCACTAATTCCTCAAAAATAATGACTGTATGCAAGCAAATAGCTCTCGGCCTCACCGATTTCTCAAAATGATGACTGTATAAAAACAAACAAATAGCTCTCGGCCTTGTAAATTCTTCAAAAACGATGACTGTATACACAATATACTCTCGGCCTCAAACGAATTCTCAAAAGAATGATGACTATATAAACAACTAATTGTTCTCGGCCTTGTGAATTTCCATCGTTTTTGTCAAACAAGATCACTGTGTAAACAAAAATGCTTGTGGCCTCAAATAAATTTTCATCGTTTTTTTCATATACTTTGACTGTGTAAATAAAATGCTTGCGGCCTCAACAAATTCTCATTGTTTTTCAAACAAATTTACTGTGTAAATGCAAGGTTATAACCTAGAGGTCTCATCACAATCGCTCACCTCTTTTCCTCACTGTTTATACCACACAAATTCTCAAACAAATAAAACACAGAGTCCATAAATCCTCGGTCTCAAGTGACAAACAATGCAAAGTCGGCTTTTAACTAGGATTTGCAGTCAATACAACACGTTTGCAGACAATCCTGGCATTTCAATGGCACAAATATATGTATATATAGGCGCACAATGAAGCATGAATGCATTTGACTCGTTTACATCCACCCTACAACATTCCTCTGTTCTTTTTGACAGTCCTCACGGCATATACCAATGCGCACTCTGTTTATAACTCACACATATAAACAACAGTTCTTCCAGTCTAATACAATGCATTCACAACACTTTTTCTGAGCAACCATGCATATATTCGTGTGCGCATATATGACAACCATGACCTCGGCGTTTTCTGTGACTGCCACTATGATCTATGCATACCAAACAATTGCATTTATGCCGACGGCTAAAACCTAGCGCGCAGGTCGACAAGTGTAAATGCAACGAGTGCAAATGGCGGTTTCAACTAGCAACGGGTATGGCACTCTTTATTGCACTCGGCGTTCAACAACCTCCGCACTATATGCATCGAATCACTGGACTGCCACCGTGTTATGCATGCATATTAACCTTTTTAAATGCCGGTGATTTTTACCATAAATTCACACCATAATCTACGCATTACAAACTGGTCAATCCATCCATACACGCAGTAGACTTGGGGTTATCCCGGATTTAGAGTTACCTGGCTGTCACTGGCCGCGTGGGATGCAAACAAACACTCAAATCCCTCCTTCCTCGGTCAGTCGAACTGGTGTGATTCCAAAACTCGGCTTCCTCTGCTCATTTGACTCGGATTTCTTCTTTAAAATCGCCTCAATACACTTTTTTTCTTTTGGCTATGCTGCGGCTTCAAACACGATTTTCTGAGCTATGGCAATGAGGATTTGTGATTTGAACAGCGCATGGAAGGTTGATTTATGACCGTTTCACTACTGTACCCTGCGTTGCATTCATTAGTGTTGTTATGGGTTATCGTTTTGTTTATTGCTGCGTCCTTCGTTGATTATGGCCACCATCGTGCGTCTTCATTGCAATGACATTTGCATATAATCTCATTACTTGGCCGCAACACTGCTGTTTGATTATTATCATATGGCTGATTGCAATAATGTGCCAAATACATCCCTTGTATTCCATATGATATGCGCCCAAATTTGCACTTTGAATATCATAGGTTTGCATTGGAAATTTATATGCCATGATGTTTGTTTAAATACCATGTTTCTCCGCTATCATTCTCTAATGCATACGGCCTTCACCTTATATCATTCCTTTGCAACGCATATTCTTTGCTATGATAACCCTCGGCCCTTTGTAATGTTACATGAATTTTAATATGCGCATTTGATTTGTATATTCATACCTTATACCTCATGTTATATGCGCATTTGATTTATAATGTTATATGCACATTTGATTTGTACATATACCTTACACCGTGTAGCGTATGCGCATTTGATATATATATATATGTGATATTCCCTTTATAACATATATACCTTATACCATTAGTTCCTTTTTGATATGCGCATTTTATATTCCTTTTTTTTAACATATATGTTAATGATATATGCGTATGTTACATTCCCTTTTGTAACATATATTCCCTTTGTAACATTATTAGGTTATGTTCATTTGAAATAACTTTAGCACATTCTTTTTATAACATAGCTTTTATAATTTTAAAAATGACCATTGGGGTCATGTTTTAAAATTATAACCATTCTAATGCTCTGAGTTCATGTGCAGGTGAGAAAAATGGTCCCAGTTTGATCTTTTTGCATTTAAGGAAAATATCTAGGGAAATTTTTATGTGAATGAAATGAAATGGAATATGAATAGGGAATGTAGGGTATATACTGGGAATGAATATCAATGAATATTTGCAGATACTAACTTCAATTAAATCAAAACTAGAAGTTTCTAAAAAAAAATTTGAATTTCAAGCACAAAATGGCTATGAATATACTCCCTTGAATGCTGTTTGTACAGGTGGAATGTTGAATGCTGTTTGTTCAGGTGGAATGGAATCCAAAATGTTGTGGATAGTAGACTTTTATTACTGCTCCTTGTTCACTATGCTCTGCTTCTTGAATTGTTCAGGTCCCTTTGAATAATGTTTTCATTTCAGGTCCCTCTGCAATGCTTCTGGTATATTGTGTCGGTTCTGTTCTAGTTCTGCTGCAACAAGTTTGCTTCAGGTCCCACTGCAATATTATTTTATCTCAGGTCCCTCTGCAAATGCTTCTGGAATAATTTGATCTGCTGCAACTAAGTTTGCTTCAGGTCCCACTGAATAATGTTTCAACTCAGGTCCCTTCAGGTTCTGCTGCAACAAATTTGCTTCAGGTCCAAAGTGATCAACATAATACCTTAGCTGTGACAGCTAAAAGCTTGCTACAAGACTCTCCCTTGTTGAATGTTTGACTTGTCCTCAAGTCAATTGTGGAAAGGTCCTGTATTGAAATGATGTGAGAATAGTAAAACAAGAATAGTGAATTCATAGAGTCCAGGTTTCCCTGGTTTTCCCCTATGAATTCAAGTTTGCATGGTGCCAGTTGCCTGGTTTTCACCAGCAAACCAATTATTTTTTATGTTTTGTTTTTTTTCATATATGTTTTTCTCCCTTTTTTTTTATGTTTTTTTTTATATATTTTTTATTTTTCCAAACTGGAAGATGGCAGAGCCATAATTTCCAGTCTTGATTCTTCTATCAGTTGTTTCATGAATGTCTCTTTACTAATAGGCTGATGATAAACTTTCAGCCTATGACCATTTACAACAAATGAGGTGGGGTGTAATGGAGTTGGGAAGTATGAAAAGCTTATGGAAATAGGTCATCTTGAAGTCATAATGTAGTAGTAAGGTTGGACTTCAACATGCTTGGTCATGGAGCTTAACATACAATATGGATGATGAACAAATCATGAACAATATGAATTCAATATGAAAGGCTTCTTGGAGATTGATGTGACTTGACATAGTACTGAACTTGACTGCTCCTTCTAATGATTGTCTTCATGTCTTTTTGCCTTGATCTAGATCATGTTGTAGGGTTTGTGGATGTTGTTGGTCAACATTGAAGAGAAAGCTTCAAGAGTTTGAGTTTCATTGAATGAACTCAAGATCAGGTGTATCTTCACTTTTCCTTGACTTGAACATTTGTATTCACATTCTGAAATATGAATTTGATTTTGGAAAATTACTTCATCCATGGAGTTCACTCCTTCATTCTTCCTATGACCTGCAAAAACATAGCACTTGCCTGCAATTCAACATTAGATGATGGAGGAAGAGAGGTGTACAGTCTCTCTTCTTCCAATAAACATGTAAATCATTACAAGCATTGCTTAGAAAACAAGTCCAAATATGATAGACAAACATAATGCATTTATTTACCCCTTTGAGGAATGGTGGCCAGCCTAGACCTCCTAGTGGTATTTTGTTTACAAAATATTCGTTTGATATCCTATTAGAGTGATTCCAAAGCCAAGCTGAATTGAATTCATATGGCTACTTCCTGTATAAACAGGTTTTCAAAATGATATAAAATGACATGGTAAAAAATTATAAGGAGTGCCATGTTTGATAGGGCTGCTTGTGAATTTGTAACTAGACCAACAGTCACTATTTGAAGCGTAACTTCTTTGATAAAGATCAGATCAATGTGATTCCACTTGGATATTAAAGTAGATTCATTTTTTTATTTCCAGTAGAAACAGGTTTTAAAAATTCTTAGGCTTGATATCACAAAATTGGTGATGAACAGGCCTAGGAGGCAGAGTTTTACTATGCTGGTTTGAAGACATGCAGTCACTAAATGTGACATAACATTTTCATTTCACCTCCAAATGGGATGATTCAAATTGTGTCTTAAACTAGACTTGAAGATATATCTCCCATGTAAACAGGTTTTGAAAAGAAGATGATTTGGTATGTCAAATATGCCAATGAACAGTCAAGACCTAGAATTGTCACCATGCAGATTTTTCGACAAACAGTTAGTAGTTCAAGAATAACTTTTTCATATGATGCCTAATTGAAGTGATTCAAATTGATTTTGAAACTAGATTCAAAGGGCTATCTTCCCTATGAATTCCAAATAAAAATGTTTCCATTAGACACTTCAAATATAGGCTGTACTAACTCTGTTTTCAACATTTCACTTGAGACCTAGTTTTGATTTTGATCACATTTTTATTTGTGATATGAATTGAGAACTTCAAAATGGATTTCAAAACTAGATTTCAAGATATATGTAAAATAAACCATGATTTCAAAATGATCCTATATGGTTACCCAAAATAGGCTTGGTCTTACTGCATTTTACCATGTAGTCCTTTCAAATGAATATTGATCAATGATTTGAAGAAATTGTTTGAAACAAATTTATTATGGAAGTTTTATTGTGAATTCATTCTACTTGTTTATTTATTCTATTCTATCCTATTCTATTTTAGAAAACTAATTCATTCTCTCAAGTATAAGAGAATTTCCAGTGCATCCATTTTCGTAACAAGATCATAAGTAAACTCATATCCAAATTTGAAAAGTATACTTTAATGAATTTTTGGACATGGAAATTTATTTGATCATAAGGACTTGATGAGAAAGAATGCTGAAGAATGGAGTAGTGTTGTAACCTATTCTTTAACATCATCTTTTAGATCTTGTTGTTGAAAATGGATTTTGTAGTTATTTTTTTTTTTTTGATTTTATGTTTTTGTTGGGGGGTTTTGTTTTGGAAACCTAATTCTAGGATCTCTATTTCTAGGCCTAAAGAAACATAATTAAAGAAATGAAATGTAACTAATGTTTTTGTTTATTTTGGATTTTATCTCTCTATTGACTATGCCGATATTTGCCTCCCCGACAACGGCGCCAAAATGTTGGGCTAATTTATTGACTAAATTAACACAAGTATTTAATATCAATCCGGGTTGTTTTATTCTTGGAGGCAAACCACTATTTGTGAAGATCTAATATAATCAATGCTTGAAAGATAAATGATTACAAACTAAGAAGAACTATATCTTAAAAACTCTTGATTCAATCAGCTTAAAAGAGGTAACATTGGAAGAGTTCTTGACTCAAGAAATCTACTTCCACCTCAAGTATTACTTCAATGAATTAGAGATTACAATCAAAGACTCAAGATGCATAAATCATACATGAAAAAGGCTCTTAACTTAAGAGACACTCAAAGCTTTCCATAGTAACTCATTCATCTCAAGATATAAATCTAAATGAAAACAAACCACTTGCATGTAAATGAAAGAGACTAATTCTAATTCACCATTTCATAGAGAGAATGCCCAACTTGAACATTTGTTTCCCAACTCAATTAGATGATGAATAAACCATTAACAAATGAAATCAATCACTATTCATAACCATGATACAATCTGAAATAAGACTTTGAAAAACTAAAGCTATCATCAACCAGATTTGCAATGAAATAAAACTAGTCTAACTTGGAAGTGTACTTAGCTTGGAGTGGGGGCCCTCCACCCTTGCCTTGCACACTTATGAAGATGATATCAGAAGCTTTATATCAGCAAAACATCCATGTATTGATCAGCAAAATGAAAGTAACACAAGTCTCCAACTTAAGTCTTCACACCAAAAATATTACAGCATAAAAGTATCATATGTCAAGTGTGTTGAGCCATCAAAGTGTGGCTCTTAAATAAGGAGTTCATGAAACCAACTGATCTAAAATCACTCTAACAATCATATCTACTTTAGTCCACCTATCCAAGTCGAATCCACCTTCCTCATCCCAAGAAATATGACTAATATCTTGGAATCCCAAAACAGCCCTATTTAGATGGGATTTCTGGATGACTAGTCATGATTGACTAGCTCCAAAAAGGCATAATAAAGCTCGATCTGGTTGAACCAAGCATAGGTGGCTTGGTCCTAGTTCCCAAGCTTTCCATTCATGCATCCCATTCGTGCTAAGGTGGCCTGCATCCATATCAACCATAAAGTGATTACGGGAATTTCTAAAATTGCCAAAATTGCACTTAAAATCAAACTTTAATAAAAACTTTAGAAATTGATAAATTAAAGCTAAATACCTGATTAGACATCAAATATTCATTAAAATGAGATGGATGAAGTGAAAATGAGGGATAAATGGATAACTAGATAAGTTTATCAAAGCAAAATGAGATCAAAACTGAAGCCCAACAAATAGCATGGAAAAACCTTGTCCGAGGTGCATAATTAGTCAGCGGTATTTTTGGATAGTTAGTTGCCAGGTGGAGGAAAAGAAACTAATTCTGCTAAATATAAATAAAGGATACTTTCTTTTGGGGGAGCACCGCAGAGGTGTTAAGAAGAAGTATCAATAATTGAGAAGTTGAAGACTAAGAAAAGAAAAGTGAGAATCAAGAAAGTGAAGATGCTAGATTAAAGTCTTTTTACAACATAGAAAACTGTGGGAACCAAGAGAGAATCTTGTTACTAAAGTTGTTGTGGGGAGAAATGTGGAAGGCAAAAACTTATCATACCTATTTATAGATATGTTTATTCTTCTTTATTATTGTTGATTTATTTACATATATGCTTATTCTTCTTTATAACTATTGATTTATTTACATATGTGTTTGTTTTTCTTTATTATGGTTGACTTATTTATAAATAGTATTAAAAAATAAAAATAATAATAATAATAATTAAAAATAATAATTATTATTATTATAAGGGAAAAAAAAGGTATATGCACTTTAATGTATTGTCTTGTTATTGCAAACGTGTTTATTGTTGGATTTATGGAATTTCACTTGTAAAATAAAATTAGGAAAATAAAGCACAATGAAAACTATTTATTCCTTTATGATCTTTGGAAAAAAAATAAATAAATATTCACAATATTTTTTTTTTTCTCGGTAAATACTAATTCTATTAAAAAAGGGGAAAAATATGTACAATGAGGTCAAGACCTCAGAGGAGGCCGAGGCCATTCCTCAACCAAAAATTCAGGGACTTTACAGTTTAAACTGTCCATCAGAATTACATTACAGACCTCAGAGATTTGATTTCGATCCCCGACAGATTGACAAAGTTTACCAGGACTACAATTAACATAACCTTCAGTGACCTCAAAAATACTGTAGCAACTAGCATGGTTGTCTTTAAAACAAAAATTGAAATCTGGATTGTCTGATGTTGCTAACTGAAGCATGAGATTGAAACAGACAATAACATTTAACTTCAAAAACAGAGACACAGAACCAAAATTGCAAAGCATGTGAACCAGAAGGCGAACCGACAGACAGAAGTAGAGATTAATCCGCATGACTTGAAGAAGCTGGCGGATCCTTCTTTGCCTGGCTTGGTGAAGCAACCCAGGTCACGAGCCCTTCATCGTCCAGAACCGGCACTCCGTCAGAATCAGTAACCAAATGTAACAAACCAGCAACTCTTTGAGATGGCTCTCCAACAATGTCATTTTCCTGAGCTGGGACAGGCTGCTGAGGCGCAGCCGAGACAGGGGCGTCCTCCTGCATGCGGTCAGCATGAAACACCAACCCAGTCATATCCCCAAGAAGAATACTGTCATCCTGAGAAGGTGAGGAAGCGGGTGGGGTTGAACTGAGCTGGTTGTTTTCCTCCTCTGAGACAAAAACTGTAAAATTCACCGTCACCACAGGCCTATTGAGCCGACTCTGGAATATGAACCTGGAGGTCTGGTAAGAGTTATTAGGGATAATCCTATCTTGCTCTAAAGGCGGAGATGAGGGAGGGGCTAAGGCAATGGGTGCGACCTGCTGAGGAACTGGTGGAGAGCGACCCCTGATCCCTGACCGACCTCCACGACGCGGGATGCCTCGGCTGCGAGGCATTGTAACAGCAGCAAGAAACCTGAGAGAACGAGTGAGACAGAGTGAACCTGAGCTGGTGGGAGAACTGATAAAATTCTGCCTATTCCAGAGCCGGGCAATTGAGCAGACGGGAAAGATCAGACAAGAGCACTGAAGCGGCATCGCTTCATAAAGAGCAGAGGCATTAACTGCAGCATCGGTGTTGAGCCGATCCACGTTAATGAGCCGGACTGTGGGCAGAGTAGCCATGCTCGCATTGAACTCAATCGCACTTCGAGACTGAACAGACCTTAATTCGCTTACCGTGAACCTGAAATATCCTCCTGCACCGCGTACCTGGTAGATCTTCCGCCTGCCATCCGTCAGGCCAGGTGTCTGCTTGGTGTGGTTTGTCATTATATGCGGTTGTGATCACCCGCATCCGGGTGCATAAATATTCACAATATTAATCAGATAACGAATTACTATTTATTTTCCAAATTTATTATAAATCATATAAAAATAATGAAAGGAAAAAAAAAAAAAAAAAAAATATATATATATATATATATATATGCACTTTAATATATTATCTTGTTATTACAAAAGTGTTTATTGTTGAATTCATGGAATTTCACTTACATGGAAAATTAGAAAAATAAAGCATAATTAAAAACTATTTATTCTTTTATGATTTTTCAAAACAAAATAAAAAAATATTCACAATATTAGCCACTGTTTATTTTCCAATATATTTTTTATATATCAATATTCACTAAAACTATCAACAATTATTAAGTTTTAAAAAAAATAAAGAAACTAACATAGGAATAATGAATAAATAAACCTTTACAAACTAAAAAATTTCCTTTTCTTTTTTTAAATTTTACTTGACCATATACCATATAAATATTTTTTTTAATTTTACTTGACCATATACCATATAAATAGAGTTAGACGTAAGTTTGAAGCCTTACAAACCATGAACGATAGACATAATGTCATCTTTCCTTTCCTTTCCTATTAAATAAATCATGAACGATAAACATAATGTCATCTTTCCTTTCTTTTCCTATTAAATAAATCCGAACACAAATGACCTACATTTAAGGATAAATTTTCATATATAAATAAGCATAGTTATTTGATAAAGATAAAAGTTCTTTGTCACAATCTCTATGAGATATTAGTACTAAAATAAAAACTAATTCAAATATCATAAAATATCAATTAAATTTATTTATCATTGAAATATTTATTGATAAATATTTATTTTTAAGTATGGTAGAGTTTATTGGTTAATATATATTTTTACTGTGTTATAAAATGAATATAACAAATGATATTTAATTTTATGGTGAAAGGTATTTAATAAAGGAAAATAAATTAATAAATTATAATTCAAAATAAATGTATGTATTATTATTATTAAAAATAATTGAACATGTAATTATTTTGGTTAGTGGGGAAGAATGGTTGTTGTCTTCCTTATTTAGTTTAATTTTTTTGAGAGAGATATGATTATGAGAAGCATTGTTGAAAATTATTTTATTAAGAAAAATCTCATATGAACAAGTGTTATATGAAATGAGTTATGCTTATTAGGCATGTAGTATTGGTAAGTCATAATATTGGCCCATGATATTGTAACAAAATATATTTATAGATTAAGAATCTCCATAATAGAGTGTGTGTAAGTGGTTTGATACTTATTATGGATTGATGCATATCTATGTGTATCATTCATTTAATATATATAGGTGTACTAGTTTTGTGACAATAAACTTCATAAATTCACAAGAATCCTATATATTTAAATATTGAATAATCATGTTAAAATTATATATATATATGCTAATTGAAAATTTAAGAGTTAGATGATGGGTATATTACAAAAGTTATATATTATTGAGTAATTTTTCAATTTTAAATGATCAAAAAAACTATTTTAACCTTAGATCTATCAAGTTCCTTACCCAAAAAATAAAAAACGGATAGTCACTTTTTTAGTGCAAAACTTAAGGAAAGGCTTGCACTTCAAGAGATTTATTTGCTCATGATGTTGTAATTATCTTGGCTAGTTGGGAAGAATGGTTGTTGTCTCCCCCACCCAGGTTAATTCTTTGAGAGAGACATGATTATGAGAAACATTGTTGTAATTTATTTTGTTAAGAAAAATCTCATATGAACAAGTGTCATATGAAATGAGTTATGGTTATTGGGCATGTAGTATTGGTAAGTCATAATATTGGCCCATGATATTATAACAAAGTCTATTTATAGACTAAGAATATCCATAGTAGAGTGTGTGTAAGTAGTTTGATACTTATTATGGATTGATGCAAATCTATGTGTATCATCCATCTAATGTATATAGGTGCACTAGTTTTTTGACAATAAACTTCATAAATTCACAAGAATCCAATATATTTAAATATTGAATAATCATGTTATATATATATATATATATAGTTGCATATGCTCATAGAAAATTTAAGAGTTAGAGGATGGGTATATTACAAAAGTTATATATTGTTGAGTCATTTTTAAATTTTAAATGATTAAAATTAATTTAACCTTAGATCTATCAAGTTCCTTGCCTAGAAAAATAAAAAATTGTCACGCCACTTTTTGAGTGCAAAACTTAAGAAAAGGTTTGCACTTCAAGAGATTTAATTGCTAGTGATGTTGTAATTGTCTTGGCTAGTTGGGAAGAATGGTTGTTGTCTCCCCCATGGAGATTGATTCTTTGAGAGAGACATGATTATGAGAAACATTGTTGAAATTTATTTTATTAAGAAAAATCCCACTTGAACAAGTGTCATATGAAATGGGTTATGGTTATTGGGCATGTAGTATTGCTAAGTCATAATATTGGCCCATGATATTGTAACAAAGTCTATTTATAGACTAAGAATCTTCATAGTAGAGTGTGTGTAAGTGGTTTCATACTTATTATGGATTGATGCATATCTATGTGTATCATCCATTTAATGTATATAGGTGCACTAGTTTTGTGACAATAAACTTCATAAATTCACAAGAATCTTATATATTTAAATAATGAATAATCATGTTAAAATATATATATATATATATATATATATATATATATATAAGAGTTATAGGATGGGTATATTACAAAAGTTATATATTATTGAGTAATTTTTCAATTTTAAATTATTAAAAAAATTATTTTAACCTTAGATCTATTAAGCTTCTTACCCAGAAAAATAGAAAACAGTCACTTCACTTTTTGAGTGCAAAACTTAAAGAAAGGTTTGCCCTGCAAGAGATTTAATTCCTCTCACTACTTCATAGATTCAAGATTAAAATGGATCCATGCTACTTCTTCATAATTTTATATATATTATATATAAATTTAACATCTCTATATATAAAAATATTCTTATTTCGAACTCAATTAAAACCCTCATAATACATATAGTTGCATATATATAATAGTACCAATGGATAGCTCAATTGGTCGAGTTCATGTTGCTAAGTACATTGCCAATTTGGAGGTCTGGAAGTCAAATCTCTTGGATGCCCTTGGGGTTAGGGATCCCAAAATTTCAAGTTCGATTTTGAAGAAGTTGATTTTGTGTAATATATATAGATAATGTTTTTAAGTAAATTTAAATGTGAAGTTTCAAGTTTCGAATCTTTGTATTTCATATATGAAATACAGGGATTCGAAACTTGAAATCTACACTATTATGTTATTTAAATGTGAAGTTTTGAAATATCATAGCGATCAATATGAATCATCATTATTTAAATTCCTTTTAATGTGATATGGGTATTATAAATTTTGGAGAGGAATTGTTTGTAATTTTATTAATAACCTTTGGATATATAAAGAGCCTAGAGGGAGCAAATTTCACAAGATACAAACCTAGTATTTAATGTAAAATTTGAAGAAAGGTTGGTCCCCTTAATACTTGGTAGCTATTGACTTAATATAGATTTATGTTAATTCTTAATAATATTATTTTTATTTTTATAAATTTCACATCTATATATAGAAATATTCTTATTCTTAATCTTTTTAAAATTTTAATATGTATTTTTTTTGACACGTTATATATATATATATATATATATATATATATATATATATATATATATCTTAGAAAAAGAGTTTATTATCGGTATTAAGTTTTTAAATGGTTATTAATTAAATTTAAATATGAAGTTAATGATTATAAATATAAAATATTGTTTTAATTTAAATGGTAAAATAGATCCTAATTATGTCACATGCATTTCTATTTTGGAATAGGGTTTTTATAATTTTAATTTATTTATTAATAATTATTAGTTGGATGGTAGAGATTTGATCTCCATCAAATATTCTAGAATATTCATAATAATACACAAATCAAAGGTTAAGATATATTTCCAAAGTAGTTATGTCATTTTTTCCCTTTTAATTAAAATGGTTAACTAGAAGAATGCCATATCAACAAATATGAAGTGAGTTTTGGTTTTTTTGCCACATGGTATTGATAAGCTATGATATTGACTCATAATATTCTAACAAATCCTATTTATAAAATAAGAATCTCCATAGCAAAGTAAAAATAAATCTCTATAATTAAGATTGGTGTTCCATGATTTTATATATATATAACAATAATAATTTAAAATAAAATTATAATGTAATGAGTTTTATGTTTTTCTTTTTTAATTTTAATAATGTGAAATAAATCATGTAATAAGTGTATTTTAATGTTTATTATAAATTAATATCTATAAAAACATATATATATATATATATACTATTTTTATTATTATTTTATTGTTTATATTTTAGTATTATTTTTTAATATAATAAATCACGACACGACGCACTATGCCAAGTATATAATCTAAATGAAATTGATATTAATTTTACTAAAACATGTCATTTAATATTTTAATATTTTACTACAGTATGGAATGGAAATGAAATTAATTTAAAACATTTATTCATGCTAAATCGTAAAACATTTCTATATACAAAAATTTACAGCCTTGCAAAAAATGAATCTTCTCAATTTTAAATAAATTTAAATTTAAAATGAATACTAACCTATTAAATACCTAAAAATTATTAAACAGGAAAAAAAAACATTAAAAAAAAAATTCTAATCAATGTAACATAATCAATTACTTTAAGTTTATATATTTTTAAGTAGTTTTCCACTTAAAGCTTCCTTATATGTCTCAGAAGTACAATCACATACATGCATCCTTTTTGTTATTGGCCCTGTAATCTTTCTGTTATAGCCTCCAAAAAGGCTTTCTTTTCCTGATTGTTTACCCTTTGTGTTTGTCAACTCAGTATTCTTAAGTTTATATATTTTTAAGTAGTTTTCCACTTAAAGCTTCCTTATATGTCTCAGAAGTACAATCACATACATGCATCCTTTTTGTTATTGGCCCTGTAATCTTTCTGTTATAGCCTCCAAAAAGGCTTTCTTTTCCTGATTGTTTACCCTTTGTGTTTGTCAACTCAGTATTCCTGTAAGGTATGTTGGGAAGTTCTGAACTCTTCACGCCAAAACAAATAAAAGGCAAAAAAATTCAACAAAAACACATTATTTATATGTAAGCTCTCGATCAGCAATGATCGCAGAAGCAGAAACGGGACATAGGAGGGGCCATATACTTGAATTAACATGAGCTTGATCCAAAATCGATCCCTCGCTGATAATT
Source organism: Pinus tabuliformis (assembly GCA_031772625.1). NCBI lineage: Eukaryota > Viridiplantae > Streptophyta > Pinopsida > Pinales > Pinaceae > Pinus > Pinus tabuliformis. The sequence continues at coordinate 677,355,143 of CM062817.1, forward strand.
CTGATCAAACTGGAACTCGAAACCATATTAACTATTGACATGTTCCCTCGACGACAAAGACCAGATTAGGGCCTTCGGTAAGAGGCCCATGTCATTATTTTTCTGGTTTTGGACAGAGTGACAGAGATTTCAGCGAGATTTTGAAGATTCCGAGGACAGCAATTCAAGAACAGAGGTGGCAAAGCAGTGCATTTGATCTTTGCTGTACACAGGTGTAGCAAATGTAAAGGAGATGCATAACTCTGGCCCATCTGGTCCTTCAATCATATACTCGCACGGACAGAGGCAAGGACCCACTGAATGCATACTTGCCAGTGGCCCTAAGCCTCCAGCCACATTCAGAGATTTTGCATCCTTCCAAATTGATTCTGCTGGCTCTCCGAAGTATATTGTAAACAGCCCAGATCTCTTAGAAGAGCTTGGAGCTAGATTAGGATGCTTGAGCAACTGCATTCACATTCATTCACCAGTATGATTTAATCCAAAATATTGACTAGCATAAATCCCTCTTAACCCCTGATTTATTAAGAGCCATAAAAAAGTGCAAAACTCAGAGTGATTCACCAAAAATACTGAAAATTTCCTGGAAAAACAACATTGCCAACTTTGGAATTGAGGGAAGCCTAGTTTTCACCTGTCCAGCAAGCATAGCTATGACTGGTAACTCGGAAAAGTGCTTATGTTTGCTGATGTCCTTCTCTACTTTTGATGATAGTAAGCGTGCCATATCCCAGAAGGATATATCATCCTTCACTCGGGTTCCCTGAAGTATTCCTGTTGTGTAGTTTCCCAGGACAGTTTCTGGTAGTGGAGGCTCAAAGTGAGGTCTACAGTCCAGCATACTGCCATGTACACAAAAGCTTCAGTCCATGCAATGGGTATTCACATTGTGGCAATAAGATGTACAGGATTCAAAGTGCCCAAAAGAAGGGTATGGTTGTGATGTTACCCTGTGAAGCAAAACTGGTTCAGTTTCTTGTCTTTCATTTCCTTGATGTTAGCAGCTGTTTGTAAGTATGCAGAAGAAAGGGCAGCAACATGTGATGTATTCTCTCGCTCGCATGCAGCAAAGAAAGCACCAGTTCCTATCATGGAGAGGCAATTCATCCTCGTTGAGTGCAAATTCAAGAATAGAAGGTGCAATAGAATTTCAAAGTTCACACATAATAGAAAAAGACTCAAAATTGTGATAGAATAATGGAGGGGCAAAGTTGCCAGGGCCATTTTTGGTATGGGTTGCTCCTGAATACACCATTTTCTTTGTTACCTAAACTGGAAGGAATTCTTTGTGGGGACAAGTCGATGGTTCTGCAGCTATGAACTCATCAGATTGAGAGGCATGGCCGATCCGTTACACTCAAAATTTTCTTTCAAAATGAAGTAAATCCCATGCTCAAAAAATTATCCTGAACATGTCAATTTCGTGATCTTTCTATATGTGATGCAATTTACATTTTCTAGATCTCATTGATGGCTCATTCATTTGATACTATCAATTGGTAGAAATTTTGAGTAAATCACAAAACCTCATTTATTGCAGGTTGGGGAAGAGGATCTCGGAAGATACCTGTTAGAAGCATATTTAAACCTAAACAAATCCTGAAATTGAGAAGCCAAGTAAGATGGAAGCATTCCATTACATCATATATAGGTCTTTAGTACTTTTTCCTTTTTCATTTTGAGCTGAGCCATGCTTATTAGACATCAGCGTTTTCATTTTGGCGGGGAGGTTTACATTGGCTGCTAACAAATTTTCTGTCATCAAAAAATATATACTTGTGATTTCAATGAATCTACTAATATAACATGATCTATAAGAAATTCAACAATGTCATACACTAGTTATATTGCTGTGGAGGGTGGGCAGGAAGGCTATCAGAAAAACCTTGAACTCTCCTAAAAATCATACATAGAACTTGTGAATCACTACAGGGGAATCACTCAAACAGCCCTTCTCCCACGCCCTATTCTCTTCATGGCAAAGCATAGGTTGCAGTAGTTTACCATTCTGTCATAAGAAAAATGAATGCAAACTTGAAAACTAACTTGCTCTGTCAAAAACAAATGCAACCTTAAATGGGTCTTGGTTCAACGGTAAGGTGGGGGTGTTACATAGCCCCACCTTTGTTCAAAGGCCATTTCACCTTGCTTAAGCAGGCCAGTTGATGGGACTAAGTGCATGTCATGGGTGAATTTGGTCGAAAAGATAGATTCAGAGCCGTTGTAACACATGAGCATCATCAGGGAAAGAAGAAGAGAGAGAAAAATGAAATCAAAATCAGAACATGACAGAAGCAATGAACACAATAACCAGGAAAATTGTTACAGATTGATTACCTTCTTTTCCAAGTCTGTATGTAAGAGTGTCAGACATGTACCCAGCCTTGATGGGCATTTTGGTGAACTCTGGACTGAATGGTAGCAGAGAGTACTTTCTGGAGTCCAGAGCATAGCCTAAAGCATCAAGGCCTTTTGAAAAAAAAACCCTTGTCTGCTTTGCCTTTAGGTATCATATCCTCTATTGGAGACAGAAGTTCATGCCTTCCAGGGCCATCAGGAAACTCTGGCTCTCTTCCTTCGACAACTGCATTCAGGGCACTGACAAAATGCTTCGCTATAACAGAACAAGAGTGCTTATCACATGCACCACTGTGAATTCTGATCACAGCAATTGTCCGTGGCCCTGAAGAAGAATCCTTGTAAAAATGAACTTCTAGGACAGCAAGAGGATGAGCTGCCATCTTGTCCTCGTTCAGGAATGGAGCATTGAGTTCGTTCCGGATTACCTGATGCAATGCAAGGCTCAAGGAATGATTCTCATCATCATGGGGAAGCTTTAAGACCCCTGCAAGGCCTGCAGGTGAATCTATCTTGGGCCATGACTTCTCCCTGACTGTGGGCTTCACAGGGCCATTGTTCACCTGGAGATAGAGCTTCCCTTTGTTATTCTCCACAATTTGAGCTCTTGTCAGGGGATAGTGCTCCATAAGCTTACCAACAGCCATTGTTATATGCTGTTCTTCAACATCTCGTCTCATGGCAATCACTGAAGCACTAATGCCCGTTCCCAGGTCGGTCATCCTGGCCCAGTTCTCTTCAGATTGACTCATGGGCCTGGACATCATTACGAACTCTGATGATTCCGCTTGTTTTTGAGCCATAACTACTGAAGAACTCTGACACCCAATTCACAAAATGCCTCTAGACGATCTCTTCCTACTAGATTACAATGAAATCCAAGTACCTTTGCTGCCAATAAATAGAATATTGCACTAGACTGTTGATCTGAAATTGAAATTGAAGGGCTAGATCATTAGAGTGGACTGTTGGTTTGAAATTGAAATTGAATAGACTAAGATCATGACAGTGGATTGTGTTTGACTAATCCCTAAGTTTCATTGGTCCTGCGGTTTAGTTCTCGTCGGTTTAATTTTTTTGGATTTATGTGTGGCACATCTCTCACATCTGTCAAATCGTAAAAATAAAAAATTTCTCCATACGTCGTTCTCTGTATCAATGAGAGTGGAGAGTCGAGATGAGGGACGTTCTCAAATCCGAACGCGGTCTGCATGTCCTGCTCTCAAATTTGATTTTTAATGCGTACAAAAATTGCGAATCAAAACTACTCCACTATAAGTTCGATCATCATCGGATATATGAATAGAATAATCGATTTTGTCGTTAGTGAGACTATAAGTTCGATCATCATCGGATATATGAATAGAATAATCGATTTTGTCGTTAGTGAGATTTTTTTTGGAAAGTGGAATAAAATTGAACAGAATAATTTAGTGGTTTTTAGTGAGATTTTTTAGAATTTTTTCTGGTAGGTGTTTCCAGTGAGTTTTTCTGGTCTAATTTTTTTAAAATCTTGCAAGAATTTATTGAAATTACAATTTTGATGGATAACTTCTGCACAATTGAAGTGTCCTAGATTTTTCAGGGTGTTGAATCTATATATACAATAAAAAAAACCAATTTAAATAACACAAATCAAGATTTTACCTTAAATTTTCCACAAAATTCTAACAAAGTAAAATCACACTAAAAACAACTCCAAATGAAAATCTTAGTTCATATTTTCATTACTACATTTCATGTAAAACATAAATATAAATTAAAGAAATTCTATTTATAAATTCCTAAATGTATGTCATAGCAGATTATAAGAATATCTCTGAATTTGATCATAAAAATGTCATCTATAAACCTTTCACTTATTTTAAAGTAAGAATTCATCAATTATTTTTACTTAAATTTATATTTAGATCATAAACATATATTTAGTTTTCAAATTTTATATTTAAAATTATTATAAAAATATAATTCATCACAAAAATATTATTATTATTTTATATAATAATAAAATTTAAAATTATTATTTATAAAAATTAAATTTAGATCACAAAAATAACATGTAACAATAATCTTACATAACAGTGACATTGACACTGATATTGATAATGATAAGAGTATATGACTTGTCAACAATATAGTATTGACAATGGTGTGGTGTGTGTCAAGAGGACAACATGCATATTTCTCAATCACAAAAGACAACCTAATTGATTTTTTTTTATTAAATAATATTAAAATCTATATCATTATTATTTTAGCATTTTTAATCTTTTAACTACTTCATTTACTTTATTTTTTATATTCACACAGTGAAAGGTAATTTGTATTAAAATCTAACCACTTATATTTACTTTCATTTTTTATTAATACTATATATATAAATATTAAAAATATCTATGTAGTCAAACGTAATTTGGATTTATTTTTATTTGTTTTATACCATTTTTAAAATTATTTACCATTTTATTCTTTTATTTTTTAAATTATTTTATTTTTTAAATAATATTAAAATTTATAATATTCATTTTAGATTTTAATCATTTAACCACCCACATTTACTTTCTTTTTTTATTGATACAATCAAACAAAGAATATTAAAAATATCTATATAGTCCAAAGGATTTAGATAGACTCAATTATTTTTTAATATTAAAAATATTTTATTTTATTTTTATTCCAAAAATATTAAAATTTATGTAAATTTTTTTATTAAACCATTTAACTACTTACATTTATTTTCATTTTCTGCTAATATAATTAGAGTAAAAAATATATATATTATAATATAATTATAGTAAAAATATAAAAATTAGTATATAGTCATTAAAATGATTTGAATCTACTCTTTATATTAAAAATTTTAAACATTTTTTTTATATTTTATTTTTAATCATTTAAAATGAAATTTCTTAAAAATTATATATTTAATTTCAAGTTTTTAAAAATAAAAGTAGATTTTCCATGATTCATATACCAATAAGGGAGTCTCATACACCAATTTACTCTTTAACTTAGGCTTGACTTCAAAATTAAATAATGATAATAATAATCCACATAATTTTAATTGTTTAAAATTAAAATAAAAAATCTATTTATTTTTTATTTTTACATAATTTAATATTATTATATTTTATATTAATAAATTTATTTTTATTTTTATTTTTAATAATAATAAATAATAAATTTATAGTTTAATTTAACTTTTATTGAAGTTTATTTATTAAAAAAATTATTATTATTTTATAAATAAATAAGCTTCACCAGATCCACAAACCTATCACCGTTCAAATTTTCAGTCGTTCTTACTTACCACCTTCAAACAATGCAAATTTGCTCATTGCTTCCGAATAATTAGATCCACACATATAAGTGGAGAATGATTAGATCCACAAATCGATAAATTTGTTATTGGCGCTTCTTTCTTACGCACTTTCAAATAATGTAAATTTGTCCATCGTTCTTATGAGTGGAGAATAATTATTTATAAAATTTGATGTTTTTTTTAACATTTTCTAATAATATATAGGTTTTTTTAATGGATAAGTAAAAATATCTTCCAATTACAATGTTATAAATGAATTAGTATTTAAATATTTTTTTTAGTTATGAAAGGTTGATTTTAATAATAAGTTGAAAGTTATTAAATTTAATGATAAAAAAGATAGTTGCATTTTTAAAAGAAAATATAATTTATTTTTATTCAAAATATTAAAGATAAATTGTTTTTATAGAAAATGTGAAAAAAAATATTTTGTAAATTTCAAGAGAATAAATGACAAGAAAGAATTTTAGGTTTACTAAAAGAAAAATGAGGGAGAAAGAATATTAGGATGATATATATTTTTTTCAAGTTAAGCATTTTACATTACATCAAATGAGGATTACAAAGATAACATAAGTTTCAGAGTTTTGCCATTGTTAAGGCTCACGTTTGTTTAACTAGAGCATCTTGTAAATAAAAAGTTATAAAAGCAGGTTGATTGTGCCAAACTTTGACATATGAATATTCACATAAGAAGACAAAAAAGATTACTAGTGGTGCAAGCAAAAAAAACTAGTGAGTCATAACAATTATTGAGCAAAATCTTTAGGGATCAGCATTGACTAGTCATAATCCTCATCGAGGAGAAGGAGATGAGGAGAAGGAGATGTTGGCTAATCGCATAGCTAAAATAGTAAGCTTGCGGTATATACTGTCATTTTTTTCCTCAATATCTTACAATCTGATAGAATTCGTGTGTTGAGTCCTCTTGTACCTCCCTATGTCGTTTGCAATATTCAAATGGCGTTTAACCTTGTGTCGACTTCATGTTGATCGATGTAGTGACAAGAGCACATGCAATGCACTAAGTATAGTGGGAGCGCACATGCAATGCACTAAGTATAGTGGGAGCCACAACCCCCTTTCGTGTCAAATGGCATCATATCAAGGCAAAGGGAACATTCGCTAATAGGCACCCTCCTTGGGAAAACCAGAATGATAACATACATACACACATAGATTTATTTATTTTTATAATTTTTATTTAAAATGAAAACAAAGTTGTAAAATTAATTAGAAAAATAAAATTAGAAAGCCAAAAGTCATAAATGTTGAAGACAAATGAATATTAAAAATGTCTATAAAATAGGCTTTTTCACTTTTAGAATAACTATTTATCTACGAAATCAAAATGAAATTTCTAGCCTAAAAAACTCATTAGAGTAAAATATGAAAACCAACCTTTAAATAAAATAAAATAAAATAAAATGTCAAAAACATCTAGCACTTTTTTGGGGCTGGTTAAATTTTTTACTTGTTTGAAATCATTGTCATGGCAAGTGATATCATTGTGAATGAAAATCTTAAAACTTATCTTCAAATTGAAAAGTGATTTTAATAGTAATCCTAAGGTTTTTTTGTTTTTGGTTTTTTAATGAATTAATTGCAATTGTGGTTTTGATAATTGGTATCATAAAAAAAAAAAAAATAGAAAACTAAAAAAAACACAGAAAACTCATAAATCATTACTTTAAAATTATTATTATTTTTTATTAGTGAAATTGGCAGTTTGGGTGGTCTCGTACTCATTTCATTGATTATAGTTGCTAACATTATAATCATTGTGTGTACCATACCTAGCCCTATTGTGGACACGTTTGACTAGGGGATCAAACCAAATTCCTCATAATATTTTATATAAAATGTTTACATACTTTTCCAAGTGAGCTCTCCCAACCACTTATTTTTGGTAAGTTAATATTGGATTACCTCAAAATAGCATGAAAACTAGGTACATCAGATTATCAACTAGCTTGAACATGTCACTGAGTAGGTGGTCTTTATCTTCCCAAAAAGAAACTAGATATGTTTGACCACCTACCAATTAAGTAATATGTCCAAAATTCTAAGAGTTTCAACAACTCTAACATGATTAATGTATCAACTACAATATTGTAAAACAAAAAATTGTAAGCTAACATTCAAAAAATCAAGAATATGAGGAGGTGATAGGTGCCATACCTTTGACATTAGAACCAAGATGAGCAGGATTAAACTATAGGTGGAGCTATATATGTTCCAACCTTGCATCCATCATTTCTAAGCATACCCTTTGGTTTCTCTGGACATGTTTGACATCTTCCATACCTGTAAAGATATTATATATTTCTTCCCATTTGTCCTTCAAAACCCTCCCCGATAGGGTCTTCATCTGCCAGTGCAAAGAAATGGCACTAAGGCACTGCTTCCTTCTTCCCCTGGTATGCCCAAGGTCAGGAAACCAGGTACAAACATCTTCCAAGATCTTTGAGTCTGAGAAAGCTTGTCTATCTCTTGCAACAAAGGATTCCAATTAGCGAATCTCATTCCGAGTTTTAGGGGGAATGATTGAATGATAAGTTTCAATTTCTTCCTGGGTTTGTTGTCGGACACAATTATGACCTTAGGGGTTGTGGTCTTCCCTCCATGCCTATTACACATTCTTTGTCATTGCATGTCAAGTAGAGAGATATTGCACTGATGGTCTACACAAAGGGTGTTCATGGCAGAAGATTGAGAACGAGTGTGACATAAGGCCCGAGCCAGCAATACGACAGGGGCAGAGAAAATAGGTGGACCAAAGGTAAGCACAGGGCTAAGTAGATCAACCCACAGACATAAAGTTGACACTGGTTGGAGCAATCAAAAGTTATCAAACCAGGAGACTTGCCACAACAAAGAAATAATAGACCACTAGGAAAACTGAGAAGATAATAATAAACCTATAACCAACCAAGACCCACCCCCACTCCCAAACCAACAATAAAAGCCAGACATAAAGCTAATATAAAAATTGACAAAGATTCAGATGAAGTAAGAGTTACCCAGGACCAATTGGTTGAGATGGACGTTGGACTCAAACGCTAGAGGATTGCAGGAGAATCCAATGTGTTGAATGCTTGAGGATCGTCTGAGAAGTTGTTTCCTATTGCAATAATGTATACTCCCCTCCCTGTTTCCTTCTGGTGACCAAGACCCCTCCGCTCCAGCACAAAGTATTCGACCAAGAAAACAATGAACAGTGTCAAGCTTATAACTTCACCCCTAGAATTTACTTTAGAAAACACAACAAATATTCCTAGAATTGACAACACAACTTAGGTGTTAACAAGCCGCACACTACTCCACGTTCCCTTTAACCATTCTTCCTATATTCGTGTCTTTCCAAAGATCCAAGCCAAACTCTTATTAAATTAAATTTAGAAACCAATCACTTGAATTTAAATTAATCATAGTGGGGATTCAAATGTGTAGAATATGCAAACAATAGAAAATCTCTAAACACAATATGTTTTGTTATAGTTCTCACTTCAGTGACCAATATCACTCTCCAGAGGCATGTTAAGCCTACATTCAAGAAATTTTTTTCTTTAAGATTTCCTAACATTCTTTTAACAAGGGGCATCATTCTTTGTACATAGGGAAAGATCCATATAGATAGGGAAAATAGATGAATATGAAAACAAGAAACCTACACTAAACAAGGAGTAGGGAATTTATATAGGAAAATATTTGCAACACATAGAAAATATTCATTCACTTAATCAAAACCATACGAATTTTGTAAATAAATAAATAGAGGTAATCGAGTTGAAATTTTATCTATTTAAAAATTTTGCAAAATAGATGATTGATTAAAACCGGAAAATTTCCACTCAAATGTAGATAGTTTTCTATGGACACTACTCTGTAACTAGGATATGATACCATTGGGGCAAGGTCGAAAAAGAAGGTTATAAACTCAGAATGAGCAATACCTCTAAACCAATACATTTTTCATTGGTAAGATTCTTGATGATAGAGTAGCTCTTAGGCACCCTCATTACCTACACAATGCCTTAGAAATTCCTTCCTCAAGTGCTTTTTGGTGTGGCAATATAAATGTTTAGGTTGATATCTCAACAATTTTGCATATTTTCCTTTGTTTGTTTTTTTTTTTGCTCTTTCACTACATTTAATAGCTCATTCTCATGGATGGTTCATTTTATAATAAACTAAGTCTATTTTCCATGTCTCTAAAGTTTTTTCTTTGTGTTTCTAATATATTTTTTGTTCTCATTCAAATTTACCATGCATGAATGGTAGCAAGAGAATTCCCACCCAACTTCATTTTTCTTCCAAGAATGTAAGGAACACAACTAGCTAATTTCCAAGAAGTGACATCCTAGATTTAAGAATATGTTTCATTCACTCATCTTAAGTTTTTTTTAACTTTGCAAACTAAATTTTTAAAATAAGTAAAAGTTGAAAATAACATAAAATATATGTTTTTTTAATCCTAAGCTCACCTACACACCCTTACCTTTCCCTTCTTGCAATAACATATCCCTTTTAGGTATTCATGCTCCCCTTGAAGTGTTCATACTCTACTGACCTTAGTCATTTTTTATTAATGACAAAAATGAAATATTTACAATATTCATACCACCACGATATACTACCTTATAGTTTTCACACCACATATATAATTTTTTTTAGCGTAAAACCACATATATAATTTTTTTAATACAAAATATTTAAACAATTTTAATTATAAATATCTTAAAGAACAAAATTGGGATATTAAAACCAGACAAATCCAAAAGAGTTTTTATAAGCCAAAGAAGTAAGTGAGAGATCAAATATCATTTACCCAAGGAAGTTCACTAAAAGACGACTCAGAGAGAATGAAGAAACAATCTACTTCCATCCAAAATACGAAAGAAGAGGTTTCCATATTCAAGATCTTGATTTGCAATTTCCAAGCTCACTAAAATGATGAATTGGAAATTAAGAACTTGAAGATTACTTAAAAACTTTTGGGGGAACGAATGACTGGATGAAGTAATATAACTTTTTGAATTATTATTGTACGATATTTTGTTCATTATATTTGGAACGAGGACAATGCTCTAAAGATAATTAGAAAGTCAAGAGATGTGAGGATTGAGGGGTAAAATTCGAGCAATTGGAAGGGCATAGGTCATTAGGATTTTTTATAATAATAAAAAAATTGCACACTTGCAAAAGGTACCACTTTTGAAATTGTAAGTTGTCTCCATATGTTGAATTAAAGTGACATGGTTATCTTCGGAATCATATTTTGTGAAGTATGATGATCATGGACTATTTGATTTCCTTGGTTGCTTGTGAGTTTTGATGTTGTGTTGTGATAAATTATATTTTCTTTATAACCATGCTCAACTCTGCTCATTATAAGTTTAGCTAATTTATTGGTTATAAGTCTCATGATAAATTATATTTCCTTTATAACCATGCTCAACTTTGCTCACTATAAGTTTAGCTAATTTATTGGTTATAAGTCTCAATATATATGTTATTTTTTTTATTGTTGGAGCAAACTTGGGTTATTGTGGAAATGTTAGAAGTAGATTGTTCTTCATACTGGTTGCATGTATTTCTTTGATTTATGTCATATTTTGTGAACCTTGTGTTAAAAGGAAATTTTTTTAATGACTAAGTTCATGCTTTCTTGTTGTATCTTTTCCTAACATGTAATGTTTGTTTTCGATGGTATATGTAGAATATTATCCTTGTGCTTTATGCCTTTTTTTTTCATGTTAAATTAATCATTTCAAGCACCCTTAACCAAGGCTAGATAGATTTAGACGGGTTAGAATAATGATAAATTAGATGTATTTTGCATTGAATTTTTTAGTTTCCTCAGAATCATAGGGAACCAATGATGAATTGAGTTGTAATTGGTAAAGCTTTAAAAGAATTAATAGCAAATAAGTTGTATCAAGAGGGTTCACCATTTCAACAAAGGAAGGTCTAGTTAGGGCCTTTCACTAGGTAAACCTATGAAGTTGGTATGAGACATTTTCCTACATCAAATAAGTTGTATCAAGAGGGTTCACCATTTCAACAAAGGAAGGTCTAGTTAGGGCCTTTCACTAGGTAAACCTATGAAGTTGGTATGAGACATTTTCCTACATCAAAATGGTAATTACTTAATTTTAGGTTGTAGTCCTCCAATAAAACATTCATTTTGTTGTAAGTTTGAGATTTCAAACAAGCGTTTGCGTAAACACAAATAAACTATCGGTCATAATATTTTGTCATCTCTTCTAGTTTCATTTTGAATTTTTTAAATCATCTAAGGATTGTTGTTCTAGTCTTGGTAGAGGAATTTTTCCTTAAACTCTTATTTGACATATGTAAGAGAGGGAGTTATGACCCTTAAATTTCATATACAATCCCATTCCATGATCTCTCAGAGTTGAAACAAACTCATGTAATTTATGTTCCTTATTAGACACATCTCTAACTTCAAAATGATTCATAAGATACATAATTTTATTAATGTATAATTAATGAACACAATAAATAGGTCAATAGAACTCAAAAGCAAATCTAATGTAAAGACATAATGCGAGTGCAAAAGCAACTCCTAATGCTAGTTTATCAAAATCATACTAGAGATAAGTACATAGCTAAAAGATATACAAAATGAGTGTAGAAACAAAAATATGACAAGTACACATGTTGTCAAGGAAATGGTTATTAGCATATATCTTTCCATGGTACAATGATAGAGTTATCAATAGATTACATGCTATGACTAGTGTGCTTGTGTTATTTGAACCTTAATATATTTGTTGGGCCTCATTATTGTATTAGATTTACTTGTTCCACTATTGCTTTTGTATCCACCTCACTATCCTATATATTTTCACTATCTGATCCAATATCACTTGATGAATTTTCTTTTATAATGTATATTATCCTTGTTAATCTTATCAGTCTACTTATTATTTTCAATTATTTATTTTCTCATGCTAAATAATATTGGGTTTTAATAGAGGATAGGTGATGTTGAAGGTGACAACATTAGGGGGGCATAGGCATGTCCTATTTTTTATGATATTTAGAAACTTATGAGTTAGTTAAGATCAACTTGGTATAATGTGTCTTTAGACAAAGTGTGTTTCTTTAGTATGCATTAGTTGTATTGTAATCTAATGGTCACGATATATATTATAGACACGGAGTGATTTGACATTGTTGTTGAAAAAAAGAATCACACCTTAAAGGAAATGGTCAATTGCATGATCCAATCTAGGGGATTAACTATTGATTATTGGTAAGAAGAAACCAATTGTGAGAATTCAAAAGTAACACACTCCCACAAAGGATTTAAAAAATATAACATTAGAAGAGACATGTGACTAAAATTAAGCCATATCTAATACACTTCCATGTATTTGGTAGTATACCATGCACTCACATTCCTGATGAGAAAAGGAAAGCATTACAACCTAAAAGTGAAAAGTGCATTCTTGTTGGATATTTTGATGATGTAAAAGGTTATGGACTTCTTCAACCTCATTCCAATGAAATAATTACTTGAAGAGATATTAAATTTGATGAAAATATATTGATTTGGAAACCTAATTTGGTGCTTGTTCCCTCTTCATCCTGCGATCCATATTCGATGCTTATGCCACCTTCTAGTCCTATTCCAGTTTCTTCTTTAGAAAAAGGATGTTAATGAGGATGAAAATCCTCCTTTGCCTACTCACCTTCCTCCAAATGAGTCCATTTAACATGAAGGTACACCAACTCCAAATCTTCCTAGATGGGTTCATTCAACATGAGAAGTAGTTGGTCATCTTATCGGTGATACTACATATCAATGCAGTACTCATTCACAATTATAGCTAGTCGCCTCTCTTTTGGTTCAAGTTTCAGATATTCATGATTCAAAAACATTTGCAGAAGCTTCATGCCATCTGAATTTGGGTATAATGATGAATGAAGAGTACCATTCCTTAATGGAAAATGATACCTGGGGGCTTGTACCGCTTCCAAAAAGAAGAAACTTTTCAAATTTAAATGGGTGTACAGAACTAAGTATTTAAATGGGTGTATAGAACTAAGTATGGATCAGATGGAAGTGTTGAAAGACAAAAGTTTTGGCTAACTACTAAAGTATTCTCTCAAGTTAAAGCAATCAAATAGAATGAAACTTTTCCCCTATTGCTAAGCTGAATTCCATCCACCTTGTTCTAGCCCTTGCTGTGTCACATGGATGGGAGGTCCATCAAATGGATGTTAAATCCACCTTCATGCACAATGATGTACAAGAAGAAATATATATGGAACAACATCCTGGTTATGTTCAGAGTGACTTCAACCTTGTTTTTCACCTTGAGAAATATATTTATGGTGTTAAATAAGATTCTTGAGATTGGTATGAAAAAATGATATTTTCTTAATGACATATTTTCTAAAAGTCATTATAACACCAATGTCTACACCAAGAAAGTAAAAATCCATCTCATAATACTTTTTATTTATGTTGATGATGTTATCCTTATTGTCAATGACCCTAAACTTTTAACACATGTGAAATAAGTTTAATAAGACTCTTGAAATGATATACTTAGGATATTTTCATTATTTCTCTGGCCTTCAAATATTGCAAACCAAGGAAATTATCTAACTGAATCTAAGTATGCATGTGACCTTGTCCGTTGCCTTCACATGGAATATTATAAACCATCCCCTTTTCCCATCCAGTTTGGAGTCCAAATTGCTTTCATTTGTACTACACTTGAATTTAAAGCCCCTTTGTATGTTTAGTTAGTTGCTAGCCTCTTATATTTGACTAATACCCATTATGATATTTCCTTTATTGTTGGTCTTGTTTCCTAGTATATGCAAACAGACCAATAAATTCATTAGAAAGTATAAAAAAGATACTTCAGTGATATTTAGGGTATAATTCAGTTTGAGATACATTATAGTTATGGGGGACTCTTTTGTTGTTTAGTTTTATTGATTCCAATTGGGTTTGAAACCCTGATGATCAAAAGTATAATGCGGGTTATGTTGTTAGTCTTGATTTAGGACTTGTCACTTGGGATTGTAAGAACCAATAGGTTATTGTTATTTCTTTAGTAGAAGTAAAGTAACGAGCAGTTATTAATGCAAGTCAAAGAATCCTTGTGGATTGACATATGCATTTAGAGTTTGGATTCCAACAACACCATTCGACTAACCTATGTTCGTGCCTTTTGTGTGATAATCATAATGCCATCAAGATCACCAATAATCAATTTCAACATCGATGCAACAGAAACATTGAGTTACAAATGAAACTTATCAAGAAGCTCATTCATGATCATGTTCTTAAGGTGGTCTTTTTCTTGGCAGATGATCAAGTTGCAAACATTTTCAGAAATTTTCTTGTAGGAGTGAATTTTTCCAAACTTTGATCTATGTTATTAGTTTAAGGAGTTTTCAATTATGGGGGAACAGGATTTAATGCCCCCTTCCTTCTTCTATTATGTGAGTTTTGTAAATATTTCAATCTTGTCCCAAGTTGTTCTTAAGGGAGGATGTTAGTATATTTAAACACTTAGGACTTAGTTAAGATCAACTTGATCTATTGCATCTTTAGGTTAAAGTGTGTATCTTTAGTATGCATTAGTTGCATTGCAATTCAATAGTGACAATATATTTTAAACAAAATGATCTGACAATTCATATTCTCCTCTATACTAAAAACTATTGATTTATGGATTAACACCCAATTGGCCCATGATATTTATTTAAAGAATGTGGAGGATCATTATTGATGATCAATTGTGATAAAGTCTCATATGTAAAAAAGTATATTTTGCAATAATAAAATTTCCTCAAGTGGCCACAGTGGTTGCGGTTGTGCATTGTTTCCCTCTTAGAGGGTTTTAACCATGTATAAATATTGGTGTTATGATCTTTGATCTGGTCATGTGAATGGCTACTAGAACTGTTCATCTTGTATTGAATACACTATTTTCCTTAATACTATTTTGTTATATATACTTCTAGTAATTATTGTTATCTTCTCAATTCTCTTAGTTGATTGATGTAGTAGAATTGAATTTATTGGGTTTGGCTTTGATACACTCATCTTGATCCATGTCCTATATGTAATTTGGTATCTATCTATGACATCTAATGTGTCTTTACTAGAATTATACTCACAATCTTCCAAATAATGATTATTATTTGGGCCATCAACACAACTTCTACAACTATTATGGACAAGATGACGTAGAGGAGATATCTTGGTGATCGATATGACTCGGAATTACCATGAAATCCCAACTTATGTGCTTATGCACTTATTCTCTCAATTGTGACATGTTTCTTTTATTTATTGCAAACTATTTCTTTAGCATATTGTTACTCTTGTTAGTAACCCTATCTTGATCAACCTTCTTGCACTCACTATCTCCTTTATTTTTGGTATTTCCATCTAAATTACCTTTCTATCATGCTTATTAAATTCATCTTCATTTTAGATACGATGATAATTTTCTATATTATGGAACCACCTTGTGTCCACTAATTATTGTCATAACAATCTTCTTAAATGATCCGGTGGATTAAAATAATGCTCAAAATTTAAATTGTGTGACAGAGCTCGAAACCTAAACGACTGGATATATCTCAGTGAACTGAATCCAACACAACTCCTTTCACTCAAATCCGACATCGGATGCTCCCATAATCGTGTGTTGATCGATTTGGGAAACATCTAAAAAAATTGGAAAAAGAGTTGTAGGTACACCCAATCAGCAACATGTACACTGATTGGGCCATGACTTGGTAGGTGACTAGGTCCTTTATCGGTCAATGGTTTGTCGACACTTGCCATTAGGTGATTGGTTGTGGCATGATGAATTTTTATTGGTTAGTGTTGTGTTTGAGTGGACCAATTAGGAGGAGCCACATGGACCAATCCCTGGCTACCATTCAGCCTCCTAATGGCCAATTAAAATTTTCTGGAGGCTGAACAACACCCCCGGGAATCAAACCCGAGACCTCATGCATATCAACCAAGGCTAGCACCATCGCTCCACCACTAGGTCACTTGTTATACAATGAATCCAAATTATATTTGAAGTTTGTTAAATGCGCCTTTGGGGGGGGTCAGACTAAGCCCTAGCCCTTGGCCACCCCTCCACCACAGGACCGCGAGTGAGGGACCAAGGGCTAGGGCCTAGCCCAGCCCTCACGGCCTTCACATAGTCACATACCCACAACAAAAGAACCGGGATAACAAAAGGAGTTGGGGGCCATCCACAAGTCGTATGACCCATGATGTGACCACCATCACACAAGGAAAGGGGGCCAACCCATGGTTACAAAAAGCCACGAGACCACGGGTACAGTGGAGTTCAGAGGAGCCAGCCCCTAGGGGGCCGAACCATGGTCACATGCAAGAGAATAGAACCAAGGGCGCGTGGAGATAGGGGCTAGAAAGAGACCCCAAATTTTGGCACTTTTCACGGCCATATGGCCATCATGTGACCAAGAATTTTGGGATTGGGCGTTTAATGGCGCCCTTAACGATCCTACAAATTCGCCCGCCGAACGGGAATTGTGCCAAGTTTAGTGCATCGGTTATGTGTTTGGGGCGCTCAAGCCAGGTTGAGGCCGAATTGGAGGATGGTTAGCAACAAAATTTAGGGAAATGAAGAAACAAGCATAACTTTCTTAGTTTTTGGCCAAATAAGGTGCAAAAAGAACCAAAATAGGGGCTTTTGACAGTTCTAGATCCATTGGAGACATCATTTTTGCTATTTGAATTATGTAAAGCATGTAAACACACTTTTGAGCATTCTTAATAAAAGAGGCCCTGCATTGGAAGGTGGACCAGGAGATGTAACCCAAGAGAGGGGTGAACTCCTTTATCATGTTTTGTGTTATATGTTTTAGATATGTTTATTTGTCTTTGTTTGGCTGTAAATTTTATTTAAATTTACTTGTGTATGTGTTTAGTAAACTGATCCTCTACCCAAAACTCACATAAATTTAACTTGCAAATTGTTTAAACTCTTCAAGTTTACACATTCAGATCATTTGGTATCGAAGCCCGGGTTTATTGTGAAGATTTTATTTGTTTTCAGGTGTTTTTATAATTCTTACAAGGTTGAAGCTCAAAAGAGGAGAAGAAGAACTTGTGGAGCCAAGATCTCAAATTGTTTTAAGGAGAACAAACACACCTCAAGCTTCAATAATCATGGCACATGAAGAAGGTCCTGAAGAGATGTTTGAAGATGAGAAGAATTTCAGAAAAGCATTCTTTGAAATGTCAGAGATGGTTAAGGTTTTGTATGAGGAGAGGAATTCCATATTGTATGGAGAAAGCTCAAAATCTCATGGAGGAAAAGGAGACAAACCTCCAAAAGGGAATGGAGGGAATGGTGACAAACCACCACCTTCACCTCCATCATCATCATCATCATATTCATCTTCAGCCTCATCTTCTTCTACTGCTACTACCCTTTCAAAAACACCTCCAAGTTCCCCAAGGGGTCATGGTAAAACTCCTTTGCTTAAGCTTGACATTAAGTTTTAATTGCCTATGTAAAATGGAGAGGTAAATGCAGAGAGATTAGATAATTGGATTCATCATATTGAAGTGTATTGTAGGATACAAAGAATCAAAGATGATGAAACCAAGATTCAACTTACTTCTCTTAGATTAGAAGGTGCAACACTAATTTGATGGGAAGCCAAAATTCAAGAGGACACGAAGAAACATGGTAAGGTTTTATCCTCTTGGAATGATTTTTTTGTTGCAATAAGAAGGTTGTTTTATCCATTAGCATACATGCAAAAAGTTATTATGGATTGGAAGAACTTTAGAAAAGCTAAAGGGAAAAATGTACAATCTTATACTCAAGAATTTAGGAAAAGAGCTTTGATTTTGGGTATAGATTTGTCCTCACAAGAAATTTTTCTCAAATACATTGGAGGATTGAATAGTTATTTGATACATACCATTATCATTTTTAACCCTACAAAACTAGATGAAGTTTGTGTTTAGGTAACTCATTTAGAGGCAAGAGGTAAAAATGTTTCTTAAGAAAATTGTGAGAGCTCATTTGAGTCTAGAGAAAAAGGAAAGGGTGAGTTCAAAGGAAAAGGGAAGAAGAATGCTACCATCAATATGGAGAAAGAAAATCTTACATGTAAACACTATTCCAAAGAGGGCCATGATGAAGATCATTACTGGAAACTTCATCCAGAAATGAAACCCAAAAAGTTTAAGAACAAGGAGAAGGAGAAGGCAGCTGCAACTACACAACATGATTTAGGTTCAGATTTTGGAGATGAAACAAAGATCACAGCCATGGGTTTGAAAGGTAAGGACATTGCAAGTACTAGTTCTTAAAATTGTCTTAATGAAACTCAAGATGAAAAAACAAGAATAGATATTTTCCACAATAGAGTTATTTCAAAACATACCAAGATAGATACATTGTTTGATAGTGGTTCACAAACAAATCTTATCTCAGAAGACATTGTCAAGAAGTTGAATTTATAAATCATTCCACATCCTAAACCTTATTCTTTAGGTTGGATATGTGACAATGCAAAATTTCCTGTGACAAAAATATGTAAATTGAAATTTGTAATCACTGCAAACTTTCTAGATGAGGTAGATCTTGATGTAATTCCAATTGATATATGTGATATTGTTTTGGGAAGCCCATATCTATATGATAGGAGAGCTACTTTTCATCGCCATGAGAACAAATACCATTTGTTAAAGAATGGGATTGAGTACATTGTTAGACCACACAGCAAGAAGTTGAATTCATCTCTTGTAAATGCGGGACAAATGAAGAGGATTGTCAATGCTAGTTAGAACTTTACATTGTTAATGATCGAACATGAAGTTGTTGAAGAATCTAAAGCCTTTCAAGGATATGATTCAAGTTTGAAATATGATTTAATTCATGTGATAAGATGTCTTAGAAGTCTAACATGCTTCCTCCTATAAGAGGTAAACAAAATGAAGTAAATTTGCAGTAGAATGCATCATTGTTGAACATTGGTATGAACAAGATGCTAGTGTTAGAGGGTGCAGAGTTCAAAGAGAAAACGAAAAAGAAAACTGACAAAGAGGAAATTGGTTCCAAAACTTCTTCTTGTGGGTTTCATACTGTGTTGCCTTGGAAAAGGGATGGTGCATGGAGATGGCGATCACATTTGGTCAAGAGTCGAGCCAAGTACAGGGCTAGACATGGTCAGCATCGTCATGACGACAATGTTCAAGGTGAGAAGAATTTGAGATTTTTTAAGTTTCCTTTGATTGGAGACCGAAGAGGGAGTGTGTTTATTCCTTAAAAGGTAGTTTGTTGTTTTGCATATTTTGGGAAATTGCAGCATGATGTCATCTATGACAGCAAAACAACGACTCCAAAATCAGGGAAAATGATGTATTTTCATGAAAAGCTCAAAATGAAAAATTCAAGCAAAGTTCAGTGGATTGAGACTGGAACGATGAGGGAATTATGCCCTCATCTATTTTTTTACTAATAAAGAGCTTTTGTAGGTCCAAAATCTTCCAATGGGGAGGAGTGATTTGGTGGATCAAAATAATTCTTAAAATTAAAAGTGTGCAATAGAGCTAAAACCTTGAATGAATATATAGATCTCGATGACCCGAATCCAACGCAACTCGTTTCACTCAAATCTAACATCGGATGCTCCCAGAATCGCATTCTGATCGATTTGGGAAACAACTAAAAAATTTGGAAAAAGAGTTGTAGGTACACCTAATCAGCAGTTTGTATGCTGACTGGGCCATGACTTGGTAGGAGACTGGGTCCTTTATCGACCAATGGTTGGTCAACACTTCGTATTAGGATATTGGTTGTGGCATGGTGAATTTTTATTGATTAATGTTGTGTTTGGGTGGACCAATTAGGAGGAGACACGTGGACCAATCCCTGACTACCACGTGGCCTCCTAATGGCCAATTAAAATTTTATGAAGGACAAACAACACCTTCGAGAGTTGAACCCAAGACCTCACGAATATCAACCAAGGCCATCACCATCATGCCACTGCTATGTCACTTGTTATACAATGAATTCGAATTATATTTGAAGTTTGTTAAATGCGCCTTTGGGGAAGGGGTTGGGCTAAATCCTAGACCTTGGCCACCCTTGCGCCATAGGACCGTGGGCGAGGGGCCAAGGGCTAGGGCCTAGCCCAACCCTCACGACCTTCTCATAGTCACATGCCCACAACAAAAGAACCGAGAGCGCAAATGGAGTTGGGGGCCAGCCCCGAGTTGTATGACCCATGATGTGACCACTAATGTGCAAGGAAAGGGGCCATCCACAAGGGGGCCAACCAACGGTTACAACAAGCCACGAGATCACGGGAGAAAAAAAGTTCAGAGGGGTCAGCCCCTAGGGGGCTAAACCATGGTCACATGTGGAAGCATAGAACCAAGGCCTCACAGAGACAGAGGCTAGACATAGTCCTTAAATTTAAGCTCTTTTCACGGTCATATGGTCGTCATGCAACCAGGAATTTCGAGACTGGGGGCTTAATGGCACCCTTAATGGTCCTACAAATTCACCCATCTAGCGGAAATTGTGCTAGGTTTAGTGCGTTGATTCCGTGTTTGGGGCACTCAAGCCAGGTTGAGGCCGAATTGGGGGATGGTTAGCATCAGAATTTGGGAAAATGAAGAAACAAGCATAACTTTCTCAGTTTTTTACCAAACAAGGTGCATAAATAACCAAAATAGGGGTTTTTGACAGTGCTCGATCCATTGGAGAAATTAGTACTACTATTTGAGTTTTGTAAAGCATGTAAACACACTTTTGAGCATTCTTAATGAAAGAGGTCCTACATTGCAAGATGGACCAGGTGATGTAGCCTAAGAGAGGGGTGAAGTCCTTTATCATGTTTTGTGTTATGTGTTTCAAATATGATTATTTGTCTCTATTTGGATGTAAAATTTGGTTAAAATTTACTTGTGTATGTGATTAGTAAACTGATCCTCTACCCAAAACACATATAAATTTAACTTGCAAATTGTTTAAAATCTTCAAGTTTACAAATTCAGATCATTAAACATTAAGGACTCCATCTTGATCAAACTTCCATTCCAATTCCATCTATTTATCTTATCATCTTCACTTCTTAATTCTTATCTTTGTTTTTTCATAATTACCCCAACTTTGAATGCCCTTGGGCAAACTGTTACCACCTAAAATCCCCATTATTCCTTGCTTGACAAGTAACATTTCGATATGTATGGGATGGTTTAATAAGATCATATGAAGTATAAATATCTATAACAAATGTGATAGTATATAAATTAATTTATTTTAGAAAATAATAATTAAGTAATTTTTTATCAATGTTTATTATTTTTCTTAATTCTTAGAAAATATGTGTATAAATGTTTTCTTTTTACATTGGGAATACTTAATGGAAAACATGGAGGGTGTAATTAATTCACAAAGAACATATGTCAATGTAGGTTTAGTTTCTCATATTTGATAAGGCTATGTTTGGGATCCTAATATGTGCATGTGGATCATCATCACATATGGGGTGGGCTTGGGTAGATTATTGTAGAACCTCTATTTTACACCCATTTGTCTACCATTTTCCTCCACTTTTCCTTATCTTTCCTTCACTTTTGCCTCATTTTCACCATAAAACCTCTCAGATCATTACATTCAGTGTCAATAAGCATGATCAAGCAAGTTTTGCTAATGGATGACTATTTGTTTAGTTTTTGACTTACTTGCAGGAATCCCGCAGCTATCTGATGATCCCGCAGCTATCTGAAGATCCTGCAGCCTTTTGGTTAAATACTATGATCCACGTGTCGGTTTGCTAGATGGGCCACATGGGCACTCAGGTATCAGTGTGCTCGAGGTTCCTGTCCCTTTGTTCCAGCCATCCACGTCACTTTCACCCATGGTCAAAGCTGGTTTAGCCACGGTCAACTCAAGGTGGTTTAAACGGTGTTTGAGAGCTGTTTGGTCACGGCACCTTAAATGGTGATCTGTCTATGATCTACGGGTGGCAGAGGACGCAATCCAACAGGGGATTTATTATCCATGTCGACAAGAACCACTGAACTCGTCCACGCAACCGTGATGTGTCCAAGGACCATTAATACGCATACTGTTTTATTGTTTTTCTGTTAACTAGTTGTACGCGTAGGATAACTTAGAAGCTCCTATAAATTGATGCGTCTGCGTACGCTCAAAGAACTTTTGATTAGTTGTATTTTGCTGCACTCGTGTTGAATTTAGAAGCGTTTGTGAACTCTGTTTTCTAGTGCTATTCCAGCACTCTGTTTTGTAAACTTTTTGCAAATGGAGAAATCAATATAGCACTGTTTTGAAGTTTCCAGATCTTTGAGTTCTCTTGTGGCTGAATGAACAGAGGGCCCCTGCTCATCTCAGCCTTTGTAAAGTATTTCATGTGCAGCATTTCATTATTTTCTCATTTGTTTCCTTAAGCATGTATAGTTTTATTTACTTGTTTTCCTTTATTTTCAGCTGATCAGTGTTATTTCTTTGCAGGTTTCTTTTAGCCCGGGATTTATTTTTATATGTGTTGTGTTTGCTTTACAGCTAATGGTATTTGAAGTTGACAATTCAAGTGCTGCCTTTGTCTTCATAGTTAGTTTTTAATCTTATTTCTCAAAAAGCTGTTAACATACATGAATGATCTTCATCATAAACTACTATCTTTTAAGATCAAAATATCACTAACTTGCAGCTTGTTTGGGTGCTTTTTGGACTGTTCTTAAGCTACTTTCTTTCCGTACTTTACACAGTACATGTGCTTTGAAGTATTGAGTTAGAAAGAGTAAATCATTACCACTAGTCTTTAAAGTAGAAGTTTTTGATTTTAAAGTGCTTCCTAGACTATTTCCTCACTACTTTCTAATCATGCTTTCCATAGTACATATGGCTGAAGTAGAGAATTAGAAATAGCAAATTATTATCATTAGTCTTTCAAGCATATTTTTCTCACTTTTATAATTCCACTTAAGCTACTTTCTTTCCGTGCTTTACACAGTACATGTGCTTTGAGGCATCGAGATAGAGAGAGATAATCTTTATTCTTGGGTTTTAAAAGTGATTTTCTTTTTTCTTTTATTAGCAGCAACTTGAACGGTGTCTAGTGCCATTGGTAGTGGTCATTTGCTTTCAAGTTTATTTCAAGTCATTTCAATTTCATTTATTCATTCCAAGCATTTCCTTTCAAGCAAATAGTTAGAGATCACTCAACACACACTTCCACTCATTTAGAATTCACTCTACACACACACCATCACTCACTTGTTTATAAATTCTCATTCCATCTAGGAACATAATTAAACCGCAACAACACCCCCAACGATAAGAAAAACTCTAAGAGGATACTTAAGTACATATAGTACACCTTCACTTCATCAGCTTACGAGCCCCGGGTTGACAATAAATACTAGCAATTTAGATAACACTAAATTGACTAAACATTTTGGCGCCGTTGCCGGGGAAGTGAAATTAAGTAGCCATATTCTTAGAAGAAAAAAAAAAACAACAACTTCAAGAAAAGAAGTTAATAACCTATCTAAGTATGCTCTCCTCTTGCACTTTGAAGTGATCTGGAGGATCAGAAAGGAAAAGTTATTAATCTAATAGTTTCTTAAGTATGCTCTCTTCTTGCACCTAGAGTGAACTGGAAGATCAGAAAAAGAACTATTTAACTTGACTTGAGGATAAAATAAAAATGACATGCATAGAGCTAGAGATTCTAGGGGAAGGTTTTTAGCTAGAGCTCGAAGTTCAATTTTTACAAGTCCATCTGCTTCAAGAGATAGACAAGAGATACCTCCCTTATCTCCAACCGAAACTCCTAGTCCTGAAATTCAAGAACCAAGAGTTGACTCTCCTATACCTTCTATTGAGTTTGAACTAGGAAGAGACTCTTCTCTTTCTCCTACCAGACAACCAATTGTAATTGAGGAAATAGACTCACCTGAAGAGGAAGGAGAAATCTCTTCTCATTCACCCTTTGTAGAAGAACCAGAAGATTTTGAAATCCCTAGGAGAATCATCATGGCAGAGGAAGAAGGAGGCGGTAGAGGTAGAGGTAGAGGAGGAGGAGGAAATAATAATAACAATGGAGGAGGTAGAGGTCCCATTGGAGGAAATAGAGATGGGGATAACACATTTGGGTTTCCCATTGTTGATGAGGACTCCCGAGCCACCATGAAAAACATATCACCATCCGTCCTCCCAAATTTTCATGGATTAAGAACTGAGGACCCTGAAACATTCTTGTTTGAATTTGAAGTTGTGTGTCGAACTTATGACTATCTGGATGATACTCAGAAACTCAAACTGTTCCCATCAACATTAAAAGATCAAGCTTTGAAATGGTTCATGGGATTAGTTACTCAGTCCATTAGGACCTGGGATGAAATGAAACAAACCTTTTTGGATAGGTATTTGGACTATTGTATGCCTACTGATCATACGGGTGAAGTTTTTAAAATGATGCAAAAAGAAGATGAGAGCTTAGAAGATTTACTTGAGAGATTTCAATATAATTTAAAAAGAGCAAAAATGAGCACCTTGGATGAAGAGACCTTAAAAGCCCTCTTATTAAAAGCCATTAGGGATGAGTGGATAGATATCTTAAACATGATGGGGAAAGGGGATATTTCTCAACTTCCTCTCAGTGATATAGCAGAACTATGTACCCATCTCTCAAGAGGCAAATCAAAAACTCAAAAAGGGCCTAGAGATCCTTCTCTCCTTAGGGCAAATAAATCTGCAACAGGATCAGTGAGTAGGGCTGAAATCGGTAATATGCTAGATGAATTTAAAACTGACATCTTAGGGAGTCTTAGTGAACAAATTGATACCCTTAAGATTCAGAATAAACAAAAGGCAGAAGCCGAGGCTATGACCATTTTTTGCCCGAAGTGTAGAAAGAAGCATGCTTTAAGGGAATGTCCCTTGGAAGCACAAGTTGTGGAAACCTGTGTAATTTGCTCAGAAACCCATGAGACCAAGGAATGTCCTTCAATCCCTGGCCTCAAAGCAGTCTTTCAAGAAGATCCAAGTACGCTTGAATCTCTTTGTTTTGTTGCAAGGAAACCTTGGCAGGGGCAGCAAAATCAAGGGTTTAACAACTCTATGAATTTCCAGCCCCCACCAAATTGGAATCCTTGGCAACAACCTTGGTCACAACCACAAAATCCTTTCCAAGCATGGTTGCAAAGCATGCAAATGCAAAATCCTTATGGGAGATTTGCCCAATTCTATCAATATCCTCAATCCTTTCAGAATCAGCAAGCTCCCCAACTTCCAAATCAAGGTCAACAATTGTCATTACCATTCCCTCAACAACAACCTCCTCCACAAAATCAAAATTCTCAACTCTTGTTACAATCTCAGCAGAGGCCAAATCAACTTCCCTCTCAACCTCAACCAAACCCCAATAATAGGAATCCTCAAAATGCTTATGTGATGGAAGGTCAACCACTTATGGAAGGTCAACCATTCCCTACCTATATGGTTGTCCCTCTCAATGAGGTCCAACTCAGATCAGGTAGAATCTTAGACCAACCTTCTACAAGTACTCAACAACCAAGCATTTCTGAGGAAGAATCTCTCAAAACCAATAAAGGTTCTGAAGTATCCCTTCAAAACCCAAGCATTAAAGAAAAAGAAAAAGAATCAACTCCCTTAGTAGAGCAACCTACATCTTCAGCTATTCCTCCTTTTCCTGAAAGATTGCAAATTGATAAAGGAGTGGAGAAGCAGATTTGGTTGCCTGACTATAGCTTTCTAGATGAATTAAAAAATGTCTGTATCAAGATCCCCTTGTTAACAGCCATTAAGGAGATTCCCATTCTAGCAAAGACAATAAAGGAGATGAGTTTGAAAAAAACAATAAAAAGAACCAGAGACACAAAAAGGATACATCTAGTTGGAAAAATTGCAAACATTATGATGGGTAAAATTACCATGCAAAAATATGTAGATCCCGGTAGCCCTATTGTTAAAACTCATATTAATGGGGTTGAAATCCCAAATACTTTGATTGACTTAGGAGCCGCTATCAACATTATGAGTAGACAGACCATGGATCAGTTAAAACTTCCTAATCTTCTCTTTACACCTACTTTGCTGCAACTTGCAGACAGATCAATCATTAAACCTGATGGTGTATTGGAAGACATTCCAGTCTCACTAGACTCTTGGGAGTATCCAGTTGATTTTATGATTTTAACTCCCAAGAACAATCTAGGAGGACATCCTCTTATTTTAGGAAGACCTTGGCTGGCCACAGCTGATGCTTTCATAAGTTGTAGGTCGGGAGACATGTATATATCAGATGGTAATTCTACCAAGAAATTCAACTTGTATCCTCCCGCAAAGGCAATAACAGAAATAGGAGAAGATGAGTGGATTAATGATGAGGAAACTCTTCAACCTGTTCTAACCATCTCTGAAATCAGTGAGGACAGTCAAATTCTAAATACATTAGAAAATTTTGAGGCACCTTTAGAATATGACTCTTCACAATTCCAGTTAGATGCAGATATTGAATATCTCTCCTCTAGACAAATGTCTCTCTTCTCAATGGAAGAGTTTGGTAGTTCTACAGTTGAAATCTTTCCAGGAAAAACATTAAACATTAACAAAAACTTGGAAAGACTACAACAAGAAGAATTAACTAAACTGTTGCAAAAACATTCCACTGCCTTTGCATGGGAATATACCGACATGAAAGGAATCGACCCTAAGACTTGTATTCATCATATTTACATTGAAGAAAACAGCAGACCTATTAGGCAGCCACAAAGACGGATGAATCCAAATCTTAGGGAAATTGTGAAAGAAGAACTTCAGAAATTGCTCAAGGTAAACTTCATTTACCCCATTTCAGATAGCCAATGGGTTTCTCCCTTGGTTATAGTACCCAAAAAGAATGGTAAATGGAGAGTTTGCATTGACTATCGAGAATTGAACAAGGCAACCTTAAAGGATCATTTTCCTCTACCTTTTATTGATCAGGTATTAGACACTTTAGCAGGTAAAAAGTATTTCTCATTCTTGGATGGTTTTAGTGGTTACAATCAGATTCAGGTAGCACCTGAAGATCAAGACAAAACCACCTTTACTTGTCCTTGGGGGACTTTTGCCTATCGAGTACTCCCTTTTGGTTTATGCAATGCACCAGCCACATTTCAAAGGGCTGTACTAGGAATTTTCTCAGATCTGATTCATGATTGTGTAGAGGTTTACATGGACGATTTCACAGTCTATGGTAATACATTTGAAGAAGCTTTGGCAAATTTGGAAAAAGTACTGGTAAGATGTAAGGAAACAAATCTTTCTTTAAGTCATGAAAAGTGTTTTATGATGTTTACTGAAGGGATTGTTTTAGGACATCATATTTCAGGAGATGGAATCAAAGTTGATAGATCTAAAGTAGAAGTCATCTCTAAGTTACCTGTTCCAAATTGCCAAAGAGATGTTAGAAGTTTTCTTGGGTTTACTGGTTATTACAGAAGATTTATTGAAAACTTCACGAAGATAGCATCCCCTCTTTTCAAATTACTTACCAAAGATTGTGAATTTAAGTGGGATCCTGAATGTCAATCTGCCTTTGAAGCTTTAAAGTCTAGAATATCTGAAGCACCCATTTTAAGGGGTCCAAATTGGAAACTCCCTTTCCACATTTCTACTGATGCTTCAGATACAGCTTTAGGAGCTGTTTTGGGACAAAAGGATTTGATCCCTTATGCCATTTATTATACGAGTAAGAATTTGACTCCTACTGAGTTAAATTATACTGTTACTGAAAAGGAGTTTCTAGCCGTTGTTCATGCTATAAACAAGTTTAGACACTATATAACCGGCTATGAAACCTTTGTCCACACTGATCACTCTGCCATTAGATACCTCATGAACAAACCAGTCACTAATGGTAGAGTTACAAGATGGCTTTTGCTTTTACAAGAATTCAACATAACTGTGTTAGATCGACCAGGTAAGCAGAACACAGTAGCTGACTTCTTGTCCAGAATCCAAAACACTAATGAGGACTCTCCGGTAGAGGACAAATTTCCAGATGAGTATTTGTTTGCAGTAACTACCAAAACCCCTTGGTATGCTGATATTGCTAATTATTTAGTTACTAGAAAATTACCTTTACATTTATTTCCTAATGAGAAAAGGAAAATCATTCAGGATAGTTCACTTTATTCTTGGATTTCTAATGAATTGTTCAGAACAGGGCCAGATTTGATGATCAGAAGATGTGTACGAGAGGATGAGATGCCTGACATCCTTAAAGCATGTCATGACGAACTTTGTGGCGGACATTTTTCTGATAAGAGGACTGCCTATAAAATCCTTTCATCAGGATATTATTGGCCTTCTCTCTTTAAGGATGCAAAGCAATATGTTAAAAGGTGTGACAGTTGTCAGAGAACTGGGAGACCAACTCTTTCAAATGAAATGCCACTACAGCCACAGGTATGCATCGAACCTTTCGAGAAATGGGCTCTAGATTTTGTTGGACCAATTAATCCGCCATCCAAGCAAAATAGATATATACTGGTTTGTACTGATTATGTTACCAAGTGGGTAGAAGCTATAGCATTAACTTCTGCTACTGAAAATTCAGTTGTTCAATTTCTTTTCAAGGATATTTTCACTCGTTTTGGTGTCCCAAGAGAAATTGCAACAGATCAGGGAAGCCAGTTTACATCAAGGATGGTGGAAAAGCTGATGGAGGAATATAAGATTAAGCATAGAACATCTACTCCATACCATCCGCAAGCGAATGGTCAAGTAGAATCTACAAATAAAGTTCTTGAAAGCATCATCACAAAGACTGTTCATCTTCATAGAAGAGATTGGGCAGAAAGGCTTCCTGAAGCCTTATGGGCCTATAGAACTACATGGAGGAACACTACAGGACATTCTCCCTATGAACTTGTTTATGGGAAGGAAGTCCTGTTCCCCATTGAGTTCCAAATCAAGACCTTCAAGATAGCAGTTCAATTGGGGATGAGCTTAACAGAAGCCCAGAAGCACAGAATGGACCAGTTAAATGAACTAGATGAAATGAGACAAGATGCAATTCTAAGAACCGATCTAGTTCAGCACCAAAGAAGCAAATGGCATGATCGACATATCAAAGAAAAGAAGTTTCAAAAGGGTGATTGGGCACTCTTGTTTGATTCAAAATTTAAAGACTTCAAAGGAAAATTTCAAACTCATTGGCTTGGGCCATATGAGATTGATGAAGTCTTTAACAATGGAGCAGTTAGAGTGAAGACTATTGATGAACTTCAAACTCCCTTTATTGTGAATGGCCACCGGTTAAAAGTCTATCACAAGCCACTCTCAAGAGAGGAGTTTGTTAAGTTATTCCAAAGCGATTCTGAAATGAGGCTGGTGGAGAAGAATTCTTCTCCTCCATCAGCCTAATCTCTGTTTCTTTCAATTTCAATTTCAATAAAAAAAAAAAAGAAAAAAAAAAAAGAAAAAAGAAAAAAGAAAAAATGAATAAATGTATGAACCTGAAAACCAATCTCTGATTGGCAGTCTCATGCAGAAAACATAAGGTGAAAATCAGGGTCACCTGACACCTCATGTTTTCCAAAAAAAAAATCTCTCTCTTTCTTTCATTTCCATTTCATTTATTTCATCTCACCATTTTCTTTCATCTTATCATCTTCACTTCACCTCACTGCTTTTCACTCATTCATTCATTCATTCATTCCATTTCACTTCATTAATAAAGTTTTTTTTTTTTTTTTTTAGGCAACTAAAGTATTTTATGCAGCTAGAAGACTTCATTACAGTTTCTGCAGCCATTTGACAATCCTGCAGCCGATTAGCTTTCCTGCAGCCTTCTGTACCTGCACAAGAAACACAGTTTGTCTGAAGAAAATATTTACAGTTCAAAATCATCAAAGACAAGGAGAAAAGATCATGTGCTAGCAATAAAGTTAACAAAAGATTAGTAAATCATCAGAAGCCAAATCGAATGTGATCCGAGGTATGTTCAAAACTCTAAACCTATGGTTGTTTCATTATGCGAACTTTCTGGGTTATGTTTTGTTGGCCACTAAACGTAATGATTACCCATTTTCTTTTTCCCATGCGACTACAAATCTCCGAATCCTCCACGTCTACCAGCTCATAATAACCACGATTTTTGAAATTACATGTGGCTGTTTCGGTCATTAAGGTCTTGTACCCTAATGACGTAACCTACCGCATTACGTCTCTCAGCTCTCGTTCCGCAGCCATGTGTCACTCCACATCCGAAATTGGAGAATGTAGCCGTTCCGTTCGTCATTTCAAAACCCTCTATGTTCATAACACCCTATTCCTCGCCATTATCTCCCTTGTTTCGTTTTCACTCACTACGATTACCTCCATAAACCATCCTCTGTTTTCCCTCTGCCGTATAGCCGTAAACCTGTAATACAGTCGTATTACGACTGTTAGTCACTGTTTTTACCGTGTCCACGCTAATTCCACCGTTTAACTCTAAATTCAAGCCGTGAATTCCCGGTGTCTGAGACTGTTTATGCACCGTATACCCTCTGTTCCACAGAGTCTGAACAGAGACCGAGAAGTTACTGTGTGAAGTTACGGAGTTACTGTGTAAGGTCACCATCAAATTTGTGTTTAAACAAAGCTGAAGAGTCGATGGGAAAGCTTCTGAGGGCTGAACCGGAAGGTTCGAAATTCTTGGAGGCATATCCACAGGTTGAGGAGGCACTACAAAAAGCCAATTGGTTACAATGTATCAGAAAGTTTAAGGGCTACCATAAGGAAGTAACCAAAGCCTTTGCAAGATCGTTTACGGATAAGGACAGCTAGGCAAAGGTGGGAGATTTAACAGTTACAGTCAGCGAAGGAAGCATAGCAAGGGCTACCTCTCTTCCACAAACCGGTGAACGTTGGTTCAAAAACCGGGCAGTCCAGGATCAACAATGGAAGCGGATTTTTAAAAACCCAGGAATGGACACAAGTGTTTTTACCAAAGGCATCCCAATTTCCCATGTTAAAGAAGAATGGAAAATTCTATTGTTATTAGTACAAAAGTTTTTCACCTGTGAAGGGAGATTTGGAGTGTTGTATGTCTATCATGGTAAAATTATGCTGCAGTTTCAAGGAGAACATGATATAAACCTTCCTTATTTCCTATTTCAAAGCCTTAGGAAAATGTGTTCCATGGCTCAACGAAATCCACGAAATGTAGAAGCTTACCTCTGTCACCATGGTCTTGTAAAGTTATTGATAGAAGAACAGTTAAAAGAAAAACAAGACACATGGGAAAAATTCCTTGTAAGGAATCATTTTGCAGAGCCTGGAGAGTCTTCTATACCTAGAAAGAGCAGAAGGAAGAGAAGGGAAAGTATCTCTGAGACTGATGTCTTAGAAGGACAAACTGTAGAAGAAATAGAAGTCCATCATCCTGAACCTGAGATTGAACCCACTGAAGACAGTGCTCAAGAGGTCATCTCGGAAACCCTCGCTGAACTTGCTAAGGAAGCTGCCAAAAAGAAAAGAGAAGACAAAAAGAAACAAAAACAAGATAAGGGGAAATCCATAGTCCGAGAAACTGACCAGACCCCAGAGCATTCTAGTGGTGAAGAAAGAGATAACCAGCCTTTAGCACAGAGGATAACTAAACTCCATGAGAAAACTGCCCTCTCTGAGAAAGTAAAAGCTCAAAAACCAAAGGAAAAGGCACAAAAAGAAACACATAGTGCTGCCACTGTAAGAAGGAGTAGTAGATTGCAGAATAAAAGGAAAGCCACGAGGACACTCTTCGTTGATCTTAGCACACCTGAGAAGGGTGCTACACAAGCAGACCTTGAGGATAGTCCATCATCACGTGAGGCAGCTACTCCTCCAAGAGAAGACAGTCCATTTCAGCCGGAGTTTGAAACTGAAATTGAGCATGAATATAGTCCAAGGAGGTCACCAATTGTTGACCCAGTTCAACAAGAGGTGTACAACTATTATGAGACATTGGAGCAAAACACTGCTGGCCCAAGTAATGTCATACCTCATGAGCAGCAAATAGATTTACTTAGACAAGAAATCTATGAACTGGAAGTGCTGAACCGTCACATTAAACAGAGAAATGAAGAAATGAAGCAGCAAGCTGATATTGCCAAGGCAATCCAAGATAATACCTATCTTCACATGAGCATGTGGCAGAAGAAACATAACAGACTCAAGAAGAGATGCAGAAGGCTGAACAGAGCCTTAATTAATTTGAAATTCAGATGCATGTTCAAGAGGCCAAAGGTTAATGTTTCTACACAAAGGAAGAGAAGGAGGTTGGATGTCCTAGCTGAGGCATCCCAGCAGATGGACTGAATTGTGTTTTCATTGCATGAGGACATGCGATACCCTCGGAGTGGGGGTATGTAGAACCTCTATTTTACACCCATTTGTCTACCATTTTCCTCCACTTTTCCTTATCTTTCCTTCACTTTTGCCTCATTTTCACCATAAAACCTCTCAGATCATTACATTCAGTGTCAATAAGCATGATCAAGCAAGTTTTGCTAATGGATGACTATTTGTTTAGTTTTTGACTTACTTGCAGGAATCCCGCAGCTATCTGATGATCCCGCAGCTATCTGAAGATCCTGCAGCCTTTTTGTTAAATACTATGATCCACGTGTCGGTTTGCTAGATGGGCCACATGGGCACTCAGGTATCAGTGTGCTCGAGGTTCCTGTCCCTTTGTTCCAGCCATCCACGTCACTTTCACCCATGGTCAAAGCTGGTTTAGCCACGGTCAACTCAAGGTGGTTTAAACGGTGTTTGAGAGCTGTTTGGTCACGGAACCTTAAATGGTGATCTGTCTATGATCTACGGGTGGCAGAGGACGCAATCCAACAGGGGATTTATTATCCATGTCGACAAGAACCACTGAACTCGTCCACGCAACCGTGATGTGTCCAAGGACCATTAATACGCATACTGTTTTATTGTTTTTTTGTTAACTAGTTGTACGCGTAGGATAACTTAGAAGCTCCTATAAATTGATGCGTCTGCGTACGCTCAAAGAACTTTTGATTAGTTGTATTTTGCTGCACTCGTGTTGAATTTAGAAGCGTTTGTGAACTCTGTTTTCTAGTGCTATTCCAGCACTCTGTTTTGTAAACTTTTTGCAAATGGAGAAATCAATATAGCACTGTTTTGAAGTTTCCAGATCTTTGAGTTCTCTTGTGGCTGAATGAACAGAGGGCCCCTGCTCATCTCAGCCTTTGTAAAGTATTTCATGTGCAGCATTTCATTATTTTCTCATTTGTTTCCTTAAGCATGTATAGTTTTATTTACTTGTTTTCCTTTATTTTCAGCTGATCAGTGTTATTTCTTTGCAGGTTTCTTTTAGCCCGGGATTTATTTTTATATGTGTTGTGTTTGCTTTACAGCTAATGGTATTTGAAGTTGACAATTCAAGTGCTGCCTTTGTCTTCATAGTTAGTTTTTAATCTTATTTCTCAAAAAGCTGTTAACATACATGAATGATCTTCATCATAAACTACTATCTTTTAAGATCAAAATATCACTAACTTGCAGCTTGTTTGGGTGCTTTTTGGACTGTTCTTAAGCTACTTTCTTTCCGTACTTTACACAGTACATGTGCTTTGAAGTATTGAGTTAGAAAGAGTAAATCATTACCACTAGTCTTTAAAGTAGAAGTTTTTGATTTTAAAGTGCTTCCTAGACTATTTCCTCACTACTTTCTAATCATGCTTTCCATAGTACATATGGCTGAAGTAGAGAATTAGAAATAGCAAATTATTATCATTAGTCTTTCAAGCATATTTTTCTCACTTTTATAATTCCACTTAAGCTACTTTCTTTCCGTGCTTTACACAGTACATGTGCTTTGAGGCATCGAGATAGAGAGAGATAATCTTTATTCTTGGGTTTTAAAAGTGATTTTCTTTTTTCTTTTATTAGCAGCAACTTGAACGGTGTCTAGTGCCATTGGTAGTGGTCATTTGCTTTCAAGTTTATTTCAAGTCATTTCAATTTCATTTATTCATTCCAAGCATTTCCTTTCAAGCAAATAGTTAGAGATCACTCAACACACACTTCCACTCATTTAGAATTCACTCTACACACACACCATCACTCACTTGTTTATAAATTCTCATTCCATCTAGGAACATAATTAAACCGCAACAACACCCCCAACGATAAGAAAAACTCTAAGAGGATACTTAAGTACATATAGTACACCTTCACTTCATCAGCTTACGAGCCCCGGGTTGACAATAAATACTAGCAATTTAGATAACACTAAATTGACTAAACAATTATATTTGTGTGTAGGTTCTCATCTCATATGAATTGGACTCCATATTGTAATTTGGAGGCGGGGTTGGCTACACACAATGTGCACACAAGTTCTCATCTCAAACGAAGGTGGGGTTGACTTTGTAGGTGGATTCTCATCCCAAATAGTGTGTCTAGGTTTATGTTTATAGGTGGATTTTCATGCCAAATGAAAGTGAGGTTGGGTCCATAATATGTTTGTAACATAGAATGTGCATGTAAATTCTCCTCTCACATGGGGTTGTCGTTCGGTTTATATAAAATGTAGTATATGAGTCCTCATCTCAAATGGGTGGGTTTGTGTCTATAATATGTGTGCATGAAGTTTCTCATCTTATATGTAAGATGCGTGTGTGAGTCCTCATCCCCTATGAGGTTGGGATTATGTTAATAATTATCGTGTATGCAAGTTCTCATCTCACATGGAGGTTGGGTTGAGGTTTATAATCATTGTGTATGCAAGTTCTCATCTCACATGGATGGAACTTGGTCGATAATATGATTATATATACATGCATGTTCCTATCTCACATTAGGGTGGGCCTAGTTTGTAGTAAGTGCATGTAAGTTTTCATCTCCCATGGGAGAAAGCTTGTATAGTGCCCTGCTTTGTTCACACACCATATTATAAATACAATATAAATATTTTACTTAAGTATTAAGTCATAAAAACTTTATAAAAGACACATCATTTTGTGAGTGATGTATGTACTCAAGTTAAATTGTATAATTGTATAAAATTTCTTAATAAAAACTCATGCTTAAAGTGATCTAAGTGGATATTAGTGGCCACCCGCCTATTCCACTTGGACCCTCACCATTGTTTCTTTTAGTTATTCAGATTCCTTAATTGTAGCACAGTTTACTATTTTTGGCAGTTTTTCGGGTCCTAAACTTCCGAAGTCGTTTTGAGACCCTAAATGATGTTTTTTTGGCAAAATTTCTTAGTGATTGTTAAAGAAATCACATAAGCCGTTGTTTTCCTCAGAGATATCTTTCCAACGAGGTGTCATACGCATCAAATGGAGATAATATGACCAAGTTACGACCTTGGGAAGTTGGCTGCCCAACTAACCCCAACGACGCCCATAAACTCTTGGTGTTACATCTCCTCGGGTTAGGATTTTGGTTGTTTAGGGTTTTCTCTTATTATTCAATAATAAAAATTCCCTTGAGTCTCATTGTAACTCAGTTCAGAGGCATGTAACTGCCACATCCCTTCTCAAAGATAAGCTACCATCGTCTGAACTAATATTATTTCCATTTTGTTTGTAAGGATATTTCAGTATTTGATATTAATGAAATGAAGTGTTATTTCCGCTGCATCAATGTATTTATGGTTATATTTGAAATTTGGTGTGTTCCTATTAAATCTGGATCAGTGGTATCAGAGTGGTATGCTCTTTCTCTGTTTGTCTTTGCATGTCCCCAATGAGGTTGGGATATAAGTAATTAGGGCTTGAACTGGTCGAGCCTTCGCAAGACCAGCCTCACAAATCTCGACGGCCTCCCTGTAATAGCCCCAAAATTAAAATATACAACTAATTGGATCAATTATGCGATTTACAATCAACACACCTCTATTCAACTAATTAGCATAGAATTTTTGAGATATAGAAGCAAATAAAACTTACTTGTAGCAATGTTATTCTCTACTTGTAATTTCGAAGTTGAACGCTATTTGAATCCTGCTAACCGCAACAAAGTTTTGGGGACGACTTTCCACCCAACCATAGGCTCAACTGCACATAATCTTTCTACAGTTGGCCACCCCTGAGCCCTCAATCAACGTACTACTGCGAGGGAATCATTTGTCTTACAACACTTTTCTCCCAAGAGAATGGTGGAAGGAATGCTGATCTTGATCTTCCTCATCATCTATTATATAGACAAAACAATGGAAATGGGTCTACATGCACACATTCCATGTGTCAACATGCAACTTTTATTTCTTTATTTTAAGTTTTACTTAGTTTAATATTTATCTTAATTTAATTCTTTCTTATTTTATTCCTTTTTACTTTTTTGTTAACTTTACTTATTTTTACTATTTTTATAGTTCTCTTAGTTTAACTCTTTCTTGTTTTATTTTACTTTTTGTTAACAATATTTGTATAGTTTATTTTTATATATATTTATTTAGAACTTCAGTCTTATTATTTATTGTTTTATTTATTTATTATTATTATAGTCTCTTCATTATTTATTATTTATTTACTATTATTATATTTTCTATTATTTATTTATCATTATTATCTTTTCTTTATTGTTTATCATTTATTTGCTTATATTTTAATATTATATTATATTATTTTTTATTTTTATTTTTTTTTATTATTAAGAAACTTCATCCCGAAGATAAGTGGAATCATTTAACATTTTATTTATTTAGTTATTTATTGCTTCACGTTTTCTCTACACCCTCTGTTGAACTAGTATAACCAGCATGCATTGAAAGTCTCCACAAGACCCAAGAAATATCAAAGAATCCCTGTCCTTTTTCCCACTTTCAGAACTAGGCATAAACCTCATCGGTTTGTATCAAAGCCCAAGTCTGGCCCCAAGCCTCGCGTCTGGCTTAGACCTCATCTGCTCCAAGGCAGGCATCCGGTCCCACTACTCAATGACTTTGGGCATCTCGCAAAGCTGGCCCACTCCCTCCACACCAACTAAGGTGCACAGTCCCAAGCATCGAAGTCCTTACACCCCTAATAGACTTCGGCCTCCTAATCCATTATTAGGGACCTAGCCCACAATATCAGGCACTTGGCCTCCTCAAGATGGTCCCATGGCCCCTAAAGAGCTATCTATTAAGAGCTATACAAGACAAAGGAACCACTAGCATATGTAGTGTTGATTGAGTTTGTCCCCATCCCATATGGTGTTACATATTCTCTCTCACAAGTATGGGCTCCCACGAGATCATCTAATAAACCGACCCTCTTGGTCCATTTGTGGCTATACTGTCAATCACCACATCTCAACATATATCCGATGAATTAGTTATAATCATAGTATCATAGAAAAGAATCCACATGCCAACTCTTGCATGTCATCATGATAACATAACATTATTGTTAATCACAACATTCTAAATAGTAAAGAAATGCATACTCTTGCATGTCATAAAATCTGCATGCAATCACCGCATGCTTCATATCATAAAATACCCTTGTAAGTTATAACATCAACATACCAACATCAAAGATATATCATGACATCACATAATAAATGAACCACATATCAATATATCTCATATCATAACATCATAATTCTTATGCCACATTATGCATATCATATACATCATGAAAATTCAACATGATTATCATAACAAAATAAATAATAAAGCATTACATATGCATGACATCATTAACCTCTCATCAAAACTATGTCCAATTGCTACATTTATCACATCATGAAACATCATCACATCATTATACTTCAACATTTTCATATTGACATAAACTAATAATTGAAACTATAACCCTTTATAAAAAAACACATGTAAAGAGGAAATTTACCATTTAAAATATAAAACTATGTAGCAATTATTATAATCAAAATATTTAACTTATTATTGATAACTTTAAAAATAACATTCTAATAAATCAAGAATAAAAACATGCATCTATTATAAAAAATACAATAACATAAAATTCATAAAAAAAAACCACCAAAATTAAATATTTATCATTTAAATAATATAATAATACTTAATTTTTTTCATTATATATTAATGATACACCCTATAAGCCCAAACAAAAATTAACCCTCACTCTGCATTGACCCTAAACCCTATAAATCCAATTATTAATCTTAATTGAAACCAAAACAAAACGTTATACTTCTTGTTTTACCATATATTCATAACCATTAAAAATTATAAGAGTTTAGGTTTCAGCGTTTCATTATACTTGTTGTTTTACCATATATTCCTAACCATTAAAAATTATAAGAGTTTAGGTTTCAGCGTTTCATTGAATTAACTTTTCAGCCACTTCATAACTTAACTTTTATACTATAATATAAAATAATGATATTTAGATATGGAGTTTACAAGTTACCTTTTATAACGTTGTGGCATTGTTGTACGAATAATAATGATAGTATTAATTCATCATGAATTATTACACCAACAAACAACGAGGAAATATATATCGATATGTTTTTGTTTACATACCAAACCTAATAGATGTTTAGTCTTTAGATTACCTACGAAGTGCATTTGCGAATGGTCGGCGTGCGTTCAAGAAAATTGAGCTATGGTTAAGGAAACTAATCCATTGCAAGCATACCCATTCACGAATAAAGCTATTGTAAAGAATTAACTCTTTAACGAATTTGTCTAACCTCCTCAGACACAGACATATAAAGAAGTCGTAGTTTAACAAGTTGGAGGAATTATTTGGAAAGTTATGGAAATTCTAATCATTAAGGAATTTAGACTTCTGTGATCCATAACATTGTTTAGAAAATTTTTGGCAAAATCACATAACCAATCTTGTGTCGACGCGTTTCGAACCAACAAGTGTGGTTCATCGTCAGGACAAGTTGAAGACCAATCCGGCTTAGCTTGATTAAATAGAGTGTGTAGAGATTCCAACGGCTATAATGCCAACGGCTAATTTTGACCAATAATCTTGGTCAAATCACTAAATTAGTTAATTAATATTCCTAGAAATAGCTAAAATAGGAAAAAAAAGGAATTCATTTGTTAATTTAAAATAAATAGATATATTATTATTATTTACGAAAATTCATATCCATATCTAATATTTTAATAATAATGGTCATTCATATTTATTAAATTAATCTATATTTATTATTCCAATATTGTTTAAATGGTAATAATTCTCTATTAATCTTAGAATATAGTTACATTAGGTAATCTTGTAATAATTATATAATGGTCCATTGGTAAGATGGATCATTTTTATTTATTATTTAAGTATAATGGTCCATTCGGAATTAAAATAATAAGTTGTATAAAATAATATATGTTTATTAAATAATCTAAATCTACTAATAATTTATGATTCCACACACATTTTAAAACCATTATTATTCCTAGAATTTAGTTACCTTAGGTAAATACCATAATTTAGGGTTGTTAAAGTATAACTAATACTATTAGTATATCATAATTCATCCTTTAAACCTAATGGTCAAATAATCAATATTAATTCAATATTTATTTATTCCAATAAAAATATTAAAGTTAACTAAGTCAATAGGTAAATATATTATTACTAATATTATTGGTAAATCATAATATTTCTATAAACCTAATGGCCAAATAATTTATATTTATTAATAATCAATATTATTTCATACTTATTTATTCCACCAAAAATATTAAAGTTAACTATATCATTAGGAAATATAATATTATTTATAAGGTTTAAGACAAGGCTGGGACCCAGCAACTGCTAATCTTCCAGCGATCATCCCTATTTAGATTGTTCGGTCTTTTCTCAATCTCCAGGGCCTCTCTAAATTTGCGATGGTGAAACTGCGCAATTTGGCCATTAGGTTTATAGAAATATTATGATTTACCAATAATATTAGTAATAATATATTTACCTATTGACTTAGTTAACTTTAATATTTTTATTGGAATAAATAAATATTGAATTAATATTGATTATTTGACCATTAGGTTTAAAGGATGAATTATGATATACTAATAATATTAGTTATACTTTAACAACCCTAAATTATGGTATTTACCTAAGGTAACTAAATTCTAGGAATAATAATGGTTTAAAAATGTGTGTGGAATCATAAATTATTAGTAGATTTAGATTATTTAATAAACATATATTATTTTATACAACTTATTATTTTAATTCCGAATGGACCATTATACTTAAATAATAAATAAAAATGATCCATCTTACCAATGGACCATTATATAATTATTATAAGATTACCTAATGTAACTATATTCTAAGATTAATAGAGAATTATTACCATTTAAACAATATTGGAATAATAAATATAGATTAATTTAATAAATATGAATGACCATTATTATTAAAATATTAGATATGGATATGAATTTTCGTAAATAATAATAATATATCTATTTATTTTAAATTAACAAATGAATTCCTTTTTTTTCCTATTTTAGCTATTTCTAGGAATATTAATTAACTAATTTAGTGATTTGACCAAGATTATTGGTCAAAATTAGCCGTTGGCATTATAGCCGTTGGAATCTCTGCACACTCTATTTAATCAAGCTAAGCCGGATTGGTCTTCAACTTGTCCTGACGATGAACCACACTTGTTGGTTCGAAACGCGTCGACACAAGATTGGTTATGTGATTTTGCCGAAGATTTTCTAAACAATTCTAATCATATTTAGAGAAAATTTGACAAGGATTTTTCTAAATCTAAGTTATAGTTGTTAAACTTTAAAATTTTACGTGTTCTAGCCATTTTTGATGGTATTTTTTTGCCCACATAGTGGCCACTTTTCGCTGTCCGGAAAATTCCTTTGCCTTGGTAGATCACTCCTATAAAGAAGTTCAATCTTGGTTACTCTACATTTATACTACTCCTATAAAGAAGTTCAATCTTGGTTTTGAATAGGAATCTAAATTTATACTACGAAATATGTAAATAGGTAGATTTTTTATTTTTTTATTTTTTAATCATTCATGATGACTTTTAAAAAAACCATTTATTTCTGTTTATTTTTTATTTCTATTTTTTTAATATATATAGTTGACCAAAATATAAACCTTTTACAATGTTATTATATTATCATTATTCTATTTTTACAAATATATAACTTTTATATTATTAATAATTATGTATGTCATAACAAATTAACTAAAACTTCTCTTTAAGTTTTGGGTTTTTACAAATATATAACTTTTATATTAATGAATTTAGACTTCTGTGATCCATAACTTTGTTTAGAAAATCTTCGGCAAAATCACATAATCAATCTTTTGTCGACGCGTTTCGAACCAACTAGTGTGGTTCAACTTGTCCTGACGATGAACCACACTAGTTGGTTCGAAACGCGTCGACAAAAGATTGATTATGTGATTTTGCCGAAGATTTTCTAAACTTTTATATTATTAATAATTATGTATGTCATAACAAATTAACTATAATTTCTCTTTAAGTTTTGGGTTTTGGTCCCTGTTTGAGATATAACTTTAGTTATCCATAACTAATTGAAAATTTAGAATATAAATTTTAATTATTTATAATCAACTTTTATTTTAGCTTTTTCCAAAATAACTTTTAATTTAAAAATAAATCTTAAAGTTTAAAATAGCAATCAAATAACTTTTAGTTATTTGGGGAGCTGCAGCGAAGGGTGCGGAGGGGAGCTGCGGTGAGGGGAGAGGTGAGGGAGCCGCTACGAGGGGAGCTGTAACGCCCTGCGGTCGTGCCCGGGCGTGCGCTCCCTCTCCTCGCAAAAATGACTAAGTGTTGGTCACCATCACATAGAGGCGCGCGGAGTAATATGAGTTATGGGCGTGCGATCATGTTTATATGCGATGGATGGGTGAGCGATGAACATAACCAAGCCGACGTGAGAAACAAAGGCAAGGGGGCGTTCATCGTTATGTTTGTAGCGTCGGCCAGGAGACAACGCACAAGTTAGTGTGCGTATAAACATGGGCGACCTGCGGTTCATTTGCATCAACTCACATCGCTCTTGCTTCGTCGCACAAGTGGAGTGCGCAGAAAAGGAGTGCGAAGGGGTAAAGTGACGAGCTGGTGGATGAGCCCGCCGAGTTGGGCAGCGTTCCGGGTGCGAGTCGGTTGTGTGTGTGTGCGGTCGGTCGCCACCACACGGTAACATAACTTGGTGTGTGTTGCGGTTCGGCGGTGGGTTCGTGCACGGGTGCGCCCGCCCGCCCAACGACACAAGGGTTGTATGTTGTATGTAGAGTTGTATTTTGGTGGAGTCTTGGCAGACCGTCGTGCGCTCTTGCACGGGCGGGCGCCCTCCCGTTTATGGAACGCCGGTTGAGCGCGGCTCCCGGTCATGTAATACTTTGCATATATAATAAAAGATTGATTATTATTATATTGTCGAGTTGGTTTTATTATTGTATATTGTTAATGGTTTCCGCACATTAATAATATGAATTCATGTTGATTATGAATTGTTAAGGCGTAGTTCGCAAAGTTTATTAACGATGGAACATCTTAATAACTTAGGCGGTGCCGCACCCGCTCAATTA
This sequence comes from Pinus tabuliformis, assembly GCA_031772625.1. NCBI lineage: Eukaryota > Viridiplantae > Streptophyta > Pinopsida > Pinales > Pinaceae > Pinus > Pinus tabuliformis. The sequence goes on from CM062817.1 coordinate 677,398,420, forward strand.
AACGAAAAAAGAATTGGGGGCGTGACAGTTGGTATCAGAGCAGATTCAGGGTTGAAGAAGCTTGATGAAAAGCTGATACCAACCTTGACAGGTGGTATCAGAGCAAAGGTTGCTCGTGACGAAGGTGAAATGGTGAAGCCTGACAGAGCTGGGTTGCTCATGACAGGTGAAGCTGATAAGGTTATGGAGAAATCATGGATGAACAGTCTGGATTTCGTAGACTTGATGGTTCATGGCAAGACCATTCAAGCTCTGGTGGACACGGGTGCCACACATAACTTTATGATGACACGGTTGGCAAAAGAGGCTGGGCTGACGATCACCCCATCGAATATGGAGGTCAAGGCAGTGAACTCTAGAGCTAAGGTGGCAGGTTTGGTACACGATGTACCTGTGCAGATAAAAGACTGGAAAGGTCAGTTGGACTTCACGGTGATGGAGATGAACGACTTTGATATGATACTCGGACAGGATTTCTTGAAGGGCAACAAGGCTATTGTTGTCCCCTTCTGTGATGAGGTGGTGCTGGTTGGACAGTCACAAACTTGGACTTTGCCCACTCACAGGCAAAGGAGGGAGGTCAAGGTGCAGCATGTTTCGGCACTGAGTTTGAAGAAGGCTATGAAGGATTCAAATATGGAGACATATGCGATGATGTTCAAGGATGTTGAAGGTGATGGAGTGGGGACGCCTGTTCCAGCTGAGATATCTGATGTGCTTACCAAGTATGCGGATTTGATGCCTAATGAGCTTCCGAAGAAACTTCCACCAAGGCGTGCAGTAGACCACAACATTGAGCTTGAGCCAAGAAAGCAACCCCCGGCTAAAGCACCTTATCGATTGTCAGGGCATGAGTTGGAGGAATTGAAACGCCAGTTAAAGGAGTTAACTGAGGCAGGTTTCATTAGGCCTTCAAGGTCCCCTTATGGAGCTCCGGTATTGTTCCAGCGGAAGAAGGATTCGAATGAGCTACGGATGTGCTGTGATTACCGTGCATTGAACAAGCAGACGGTAAGGAACAGGTATCCTTTGCCATTGGCTGCTGATTGCTTTGACAAGCTTGCGAAAGCTCGAGTGTTTTCCAAGCTGGACTTGAGGCATGGATATTATCAGGTGCGGATAGCTGAAGGAGACGAGAAGAAGACCGCGATAGTAACAAGGTATGGTAGCTTTGAGTTCCTTGTTATGCCATTCGGTTTGTGTAATGCTCCTGCTACGTTTTGCACTTTGATGAACGATGTTCTACGACCATACTTGGATTCGTTCGTAGTAGTATACTTGGATGATATAGTGGTGTTCAGTGACAACATGGAGGATCATAAGAAACACTTGGTGATGGTATTCGAGGCACTGAGGGCAAATCAGTTGTTCTTGAAGAAGTCTAAGTGTGTGTTCGCTCAGACCGAGATTCCGTTCCTTGGGCATATTGTTGGTCAAGGGTACATACAGATGGAGCCGAGCAGAGTGAAGGCGATTGAGGACTGGGTTGAATCGAAGAATGTCCATGAGATGAGGGTGTTTTTGGGCATGACCAACTACCAACGGAAGTTTGTAGAGGGGTACTCCAAGGTGACATCGGCACTGACAGACTTATTGAAGAAAGACAAGAGGTGGAGTTGGACGAGCAAATGTCAAGAGGCATTTGATGACTTGAAGAAGAGGATGGTTACAACACTGATACTGAAGTTGCCTGACTTCGAGAGACCATTTGAGGTGCACACTGATGCTTCGGATTTTTCCATAGGAGGAGTTCTTATGCAGGATGGGCATCCGGTGGCGTATGAGAGTCGGAAGTTGCAGGATAGAGAACGGAGGTATCCGGTTCATGAGAAGGAGATGACTGCCATCATCCATTGTCTTCATGTGTGGAGGCATTACCTGATTGGGAAGCCGTTTGTTGTCAAGACTGACAACGTTGCAGCAAGTTATTTTGCATCACAACCGAAGCTTTCTGCGAAGCAAGCTCGTTGGCAGGACTTCTTGGCAGAATTCGACATGACTATCGAGTATAGACCGGGTAGACACAATGCGGTAGCAGATGCCCTTAGCAGGAAGGGACAACTTGCAGCATTGGAGGAGGAAGAAGACCGGGCAGCAAGGAGTAGGAGTCGAGTTCAAATGTCAGAAGAGATGCAAAACAAGATCAAGGAAAGTGTTGAAATCGATACTTTGGCGCAGAATATAGTGAAGCAGATAAAGGAAGGGAAGACACGAAAGTTCTTTCTACGGGACGGGTTCTTGTTCTTTGGAAATCGACTCTATGTTCCAAAGTCATCCGGACTCAGGAGGCACCTTTTGAAGGAATGCCACGATTCTCCGTGGGTTGGCCACCCAGGGCAGCGTCGTTCTTTGGCATTGTTGGAGAGAGGATTCTTTTGGGAGAAGATGAGAGAGGATGTGGAGGAGTATGTACATACATGCATCATTTGTCAGCAGGACAAATCGGATACTCAGAGACAAGGAGGACTGTTGCAGCCTTTACCGATTCCAGAGAGGCCATGGATGAGTGTCTCGATGGACTTCATCACTCAGTTACCACAGGTTTAGGGGTATAATGGGATTATGGTCGTGGTTGATCGTTTTTCCAAGTATGCTGTCTTTGTTCCTACAAAGATACCTTGTGGAGCCGAGCGGACTGCGGAGTTGTTCTTTAAGAACATAGTGAAGTATTGGGGGATGCCGTTGAGTATTGTGTCGGATAGAGATCCGCGTTTTACAGGGAGATTTTGGACCACATTGTTCAAGTTGGTCGGGACAGAGTTGTTGATGAGTTCGAGTTACCATCCACAGACAGATGGGCAGACCGAGAGGATCAACGCATTGCTGGAGGACTACTTGCGACATTATGTGACGGCTGATCAGAAGAATTGGCCCGAACTCTTGGATATTGCTCAGTTTAGCTACAATATTCAAAAGAGTTCTGCAACGGGGTATAGTCCATTTGAATTGGTAAATGGACAGATGCCGGTTGCACCGCATACCATAGTGACGGGAGGCTTCTTGAGAAGTCCTCATGCGAGGAAGTTCATGAAGGCTTGGGAGGAGACCTTGGAGTTAGCACGGTTACGTTTGCACGATGCTGCAAGGAGGATGAAAAAGTATGCTGATCGTGGAAGACGGGAGGCACACTTCAGTGTGGGAGATATGGTGTTTCTCAGGATTACCGGGGAGCAGTTTCAGCCAGCCAAGGGGACGACGAGCAAACTGACACGGAAATATGAGGGACCATTCCGAGTGAAGAAGAGAGTGGGGGAAGTTGCTTACGAGCTGGAGCTTCCACGCCATATGAACATGAAACACCCAATTTTTCATGTGAGTCAGTTGAAGAGATGTAGACTTGATTCAGACCATCCAGAGAGGGTTGAACCGACGAGAGGACCAGCCGGGATTGTGGACAGACTAGGACTAGAGTTGGAGAAGATTTTGAGTCTTAGAACTACAGGAGTTGGTTGCCACATGCGACGGGAATTTCTTTGCAGATGGAAGGATGCACCGGAGGAGGACAGCTGGGAGACGGAGGATTCACTTTGGAGATGGAAGGACAAGATCGCGAAGTATGATAGGAAGTTGAGAAGAAGAGCAAGAATTGTCGGGACGACAATGACTTCTGGTGGGGGAGGATGTAACGCCCTACGGTCGTGCCCGGGCGCGCGCTCCCTCTCCTCGCAAAAATGACTAAGTGTTGGTCACCACTGCATAGAGGCGCGCGGAGTAATATGAGTTATGGGCATGCGATCATGTTTATATGCGATGGATGGGTGAGCGATGAACATAACCAAGCTGACGTGAGAAACAAAGGCAAGGGGGCGTTCATCGTTATGTTTGTAGCGTCGACCAGGAGACAACGCACAAGTTAGAGTGCGTATAAACATGGGCGACCTGCGGTTCATTTGGGCATCAACTCACATCGCTCTTGCTTCGTTGCACAAGTGGAATGCGTAGAAAAGGAGTGCGAAGGGGTAAAGTGACGAGCTGGTGGATGAGCCCGCCGAGTCGGGCAGCGTTCCGGGTGCGAGTCGGTTGTGTGTGTGTGCGGTCAGTCGCCACCACACGGTAACATAACTTGGTGTGTGTTGCGGTTCGGCGGTGGGTTCGTGCACGGGTGCGCCCGCCCGCCCAACGACACAAGGGTTGTATGTTGTATGTAGAGTTGTATTTTGGTGGAGTCTTGGCAGACTGTCGTGCGCTCTTGCACGGGCCGGCGCCCTCCCGTTTATGGAACGTCGGTTGAGCGCGGCTCCCGGTCATGTAATACTTTGCATATATAATAAAAGATTGATTATTATTATATTGTCGAGTTGGTTTTATTATTGTATATTGTTAATGGTTTCCACACATTAATAATATGAATTCATGTTGATTATGAATTGTTAAGGCATAGTTCGCAAAGTTTATTAACAATGGAACATCTTAATAACTTAGGTGGTACCACACCCGCTCAATTAAACGAAAAAAGAATTGGGGGCGTGACAGGAGCTGTGGTGAGGGGAGAGGCGAGGGAGTCGCTGTGAGGGGAGTTGTGTGAGGGGCGCTATGAGAAAGAAATTTGAGAAGAATACACAGTGGGGGAGCTGCAGTGGTGGGAGCTGCGGCGAGGGGCGCGGAGGGGAGCTGCGGCGAGGGGAGCTGTGTGAGGGGCACTGTGTGAAGCTGCAGGGAGTACTGGGAACTGCAAGGAGTAGTGAGGAGCTGTGAAGCGAAGCGGTGAGGGCGGAGGGGAGCTGCGACGAGGGGAGCTGCGGCGAGGGGAGCTGCGGCGAGGGGAGCTGCGGCGAGTTGTGGCGAGGGGAGCTGCGGTGAGGGGAGAGGCGAGGGAGCCGCTGCGAGGGGAGCTGTGTGAGGGGCGTTGTGTGAAGCTGCAGGGAGTACTGGGAGCTGCAAGGAGTAGTGAGGAGCTGTGAAGCGAAGCAGTGAGGGCGGGAGGAGCGTGAGGGCTGAGGGTTTGCGCATGGAGCGAGGCCGATAGTGAGGGCATCTTTGAGTTTCATTTTCAGCTGAAAGAACAGGGATCACAAGGGTTTTAGGGGGACACCACAGCGGCTAGGGTTTCACCGGCGACACCGCGGAGTTTTTCTCCTCCGTCCTCGACTTGCAGGCTCAGTTCTTCCTTGGCAGCGGCGCGAGTGCAGGATATTGTCTTCTGGTCTTTTATTTTTCTCTGAGCGGGGCCAAGGTGGCTACCCTTGCCGCCTCTGCCCCGGCCTCGCCTCTGCTCCGATGGGTTTTCTCCTTCTCGGCAGTAGTTTGGTTTGTTCTAGCCGCGGCATATCCTTTGGCGCGTTGAGGGAACAGAGGCGCTCTGCACTGTTTTGTGCCGCATCTATGGATGTTTCCGCTGGTCTTTTTCTGCAGGCAGATGTGGATGATTGAGGCAGTGCTTCTACCTCTGTTTTTCGTATGATTCAGGTGGAGAGTTTGAGGGGGTGGGGAAGGAGTGGCTACCTTTGCTGCTCTCTTCCTCATTTCGTGCCTCTCCTTTTGTATTGGGCGGACAGATCTAGCGCTATTTGTTCTCTTTTTCTATCCACAGAAGCTTGTCTGCTTGGTGCATTGGTGCCATCTTCTGCACCTCTGCACTTTTTTGTTGTTTTTCTTGTAATAGATGGGTTGCCTCTTCAGGTCTGTTATTTCAGGGGCGCAATATTGGCCTTTTGGGGTATATTTTGGGCACTGTTATGCAGATTAACTGGGGTTTATACCTTTATTTGCTGCCCTGTCTGAGGGCATTTCTGGATACTTCTTTTGGAGTATATTTGTAAGTGGCTCTGCCCACGTTTCTACATATGCTTCAAGCATTATGTAATCTTCTTATATGAATATAAGACAATCATGCTTTTTCTTCCTGAAAAAAAAACAAAACAAAACAAAAAAACTTTTAATTATTTATGACCAGTTATATATATTTAACTTAAGATAACTTTAATTTAAATAAATAATAATAATAAAATTTTAAATACTTTTAGTTCGTAACTAGTTTTTAGTTTGAAATGTAATTTTTAACTCTATATATATATATATATATATATATATAATTTTTTTTTTTTTACTTCACAAAGATTATAATAACAATCATATAACAACTAACTTAAAATAATTTTTAATTTAAGTAAATACAATTAACTATAACTTCTCTTTAAGTTTTGGGTTTTGGTCCCTGTTTGAGATATAACTTTAGTTATCTATAACTAATTTAAAATTTAGAATATAAATTTTAATTATTTATAATTAATTTTTATTTTAGCTATTTCTAAATGACTTTTAACTTAAAAATAAATCTTAAAGTTTAAAATAGCAGTCAAATAACTTTTAGTTATTTATGACCAGTTATATATATTTAACTTAAGATAACTTTAATTTAAATAAATAATAATAATAAAATTTTAAATACTTTTAGTTCATAACTAGTTTTTAGTTTGAAATGTAATTTTTAATTATATATATATATATATATATATATATATATATATATATACTTCACAAAGTTTATAATAACAATCATATAAACAATTAACTTAAAATAATTTTTAATTTAAGTAAATACAAATATTAAAATTAATTTTTAATTCAAAAGACAAGTAATTCACTTTTATATTTAATATGCAAAAATTATAATTTGAGATTAGTAACATATATGTATATTATTAATTATGTTTCTTATTTTTTTAAATAAAAAAATTATAATAATGTATTTAGAGTATCCATGTTACTACATTGTAGAGTATGTATATACATCCAAAGATTATATATATTAGCAATCATATTTATTTAATAATTTTCATAATAATTATTGTAAAAATAATGATATTTATTTAATAATTTATATAATAATTATTGTAGAAAAAAGATAAAAATTGTATTTATTTCTCAAATTTATTTTCATTAAATTTCTCCCCGTCATCGCAAGCAAAATTATTGATGAATTTAATTAAGTATTTTTCTCAAAATTTTACCTAGAGGTCACATAAAGTCGAACCTGCTCTGATACCATATGTAACAACTCCGAAATTAAAATATTCAACTAATTAGATCAATTATGTGATTTACAATCAACACGCCTCTATTCAACTAATTAGCATAGAATTTTTGAGATATAGGAGCAAATGAAACTTACTTGTAGCAACGTTATTCTTTACTTGTAATTTCAGAGTTGAACGTTATTTGAATCCCATTAACTATAACGAAGTTTTAGGGACGACTTTCCACCCAACCATAGGCTCAGCTGCACATAATCTTTCTACACCTGGACACCCCTGAGCCCTCAATCAACGTATTATTGCGAGGGAATCCTTTGTCTTACAACACTTTTCTCCCAAGAGAATGATGGAAGGAATGATGAGCTTGATCTTCCTCATCGTCTATTATATAGACAAAACAATGGAAAGTGGTCTACATGCACACATTCCATGTGTCAATATGCAGCTTTTATTTCTTTATTTTAAGTTTTACTTAGTTTAATATTTCTCTTAATTTAATTCTTTCTTATTTTATTCATTTTTACTTTTTGTTAATTTAATTCTTTCTTATTTTATTCATTTTTACTTTTTGTTAACTTTACTTATTTTTACTATTTTTATAGTTCTCTTAGTTTAACTCTTTCTTATTTTATTTTACTTTTTGTTAACAATATTTTTATAGTTTATTTATATATATATTTATTTAGAACTTTAGTATTATTATTTACTGTTTTATTTATTTATTATTATTATAGTCTCTTCATTATTTATTATTTATTTATTATTATTATATTTTCTTTAATTTTCTATTATTTATTTATCATTATTATATTTTTTTATTGTTTATCATTTATTTGCTTATATTTTAATATTATATTATATTATTTTATTTTTTTGCTAAGGCAAGAGCGGATCCTTCTTATTCAATTAAAAAGAGAAATAGTGTACAATCAGCCACCTCGACGGTGGGGCCCACCACAAGGACAGGCCCACCCCAATCCGTGGTTGCGAGACTACAAAATGAACCCAGGGATGCGGCCCACCAAAACAAACTAGCCTTCCAAAACTGATCGTTGAATCCTAAGCTAAAGATCTAGCGAATGAAAAACATACCAGGAGGCCAACATGCTCACCTTTTAACCAACACATCGGACCCGATACACCCTATAAACCATAATTTATAATCACATCAGGTCCAATTTTGGCATAACCAACGATCACTTTTACTGCCCGAAATCCACCATTTTTGTGCGATTTCCATGGGGTCATGCAAACAGCTCGATACATAACCATTGTATGGGTCCCACCAACATGCACATTCAATCCTGACCGTTGACTGCCCTCGCTTGATCCAACGGTTCGGGATCATATCGCGCAGACTAAAAGCACTGATAGTTAGTGCGCGATGAGGGCAGTATTTCCTCCCCACCCTAAACCATGTGTCGTGTGGTGAGTGGAATCACTCTTGATTGTGAAAACTACTTCCAGCCTTAAGAGCTTGCGATAAACCAGAAACCACCACGAGGGTAATAAAGCGATCACCGGAAAACAAACAGGGGTTCTACGCCTGCCGAGAAAGTCTAGATTCCGACGCAAGGGCCAAAGGAAGAAGAAAATCCCTCCCTTCATCCATCTCGCTGAGACTGCTGGTTTATTGTTACCTGGGCTAAGGAAATCGACATAGCCCTGCATTCTAAAAAGGACTACACTTAAGTCATAACATTTCATAATGAATCCAGATTGACGAGACCCCCTCTGTGTGGTTCTGCTTCAGAAATTTTGTCTCTTGATCTTTCCTGATGCTGCTGTCGGTCGCTAATGGCTCTGGATGAGCATCCCTCCTGTTGAGTCCCAAACCTGCACTTCCCTATATACCCTTTAAGCCTTCTTTTTCCATTTACTTCATCCACCAAGCTGTCAAATCGTTGCATATTAGTCTAAAAAGAGCTTATGAAATGGTTTCCTAACTATGTTTATGACTGTTGTTTGATTTAGATTTTTGTTCAAGCAGCTACGGAAACTTATCACTTTCTGCAGCCAGCCCAAGTTTCCGCAGCCATTTTGTTAAAGGCTATGCTACAGGTGTCCAATGGAGAAACCGGCCATATGGGTAAGCTGCAAGTGACATGTACATGGAGTGTGTCCCCTCAGATCAACCAAATCACTCATAAATGGTCGTGGTCAACGATGGTCAAAGGAAGGGCCAAATGAGGAGTTTTGCGGTGGCACGGCCCTGTTTTGCCCACATGAAGGTTTGCGTGGCACGATCCTTAGTTTCTGGAGGTACTGGCACACCTGTAGAGCAGCCCGTGAACTGAATCGAGCAGCCACCACTCCATGGATTCAACTGTCATGATGACCATCAAGCTAGATCTCGGGTTAAGGAGATTTACGTGTCTCTTGGCAGCATAAAATCTAGGAATTAGTTGCAGCTCCTTTACTTATAAATAACGCGTTGATATACGCTGGATAGTTAGTTTTTGAAATGTAATTTTGACTGTTGTCATCAGCCCACTGTACTGTGTTTCACTTTGTTTTATCACTACACTTTAAATACATGAGAAGACAGCTTTCCTGAATCTGATTTGTGACTAAGTGATTGACTGGCCGAGGTTGCAGAGGGCCCCTGTACACCAAAGCTTTGTATAGTTTCTTACTTGCTTTCATTTACTATTTTTAAATCACTGCTTGTATATATATATTGCGCTGTTCTGATTCCATTGTTGTCCATATTTCCTTTATGTTTTCTTTTATAACTGTTAGCTGATCAGTGCTTCTTTTACAGGGTTTTTTGTAGGTAGCTCGAGCAGATTTACATATTTTTGATAATTACTGACATGAGATCATCTTGTCCTTTCTGCTGATTTTCATTTCATGAGTTTAATTCCAGCACTGTCATTTTTCAAGTTGTGTTTTGCTTATTTAATTTTCTGTTACTTAGACATCATATTACTCATCTGTTTATGATTTCCTTTCTATAGTCAAGTAACTCTATTAGTAAGGAATCAGAATATTTTTATTGTAGTATGATTTAGTTTGCTTTCCTACAAGTTAGAGATTGAATTACTTATGTCATTTTCAAGAGTTGAAATATGAATGAGTAGTTAAATCTTAGTTTCCTTTTATGCAATTTAATTTCCTGCAATTTAGATATCATATTACTCAGCTTGTTTATGATTACTCCCTATAGACAGAGTGAGTTGAAAGGTGAAGGGTCAGAACGGGGGTTGAAGTAGTGTGATTTAGTTTGCTTTGCTTTCAGTCTTTGAGTTGCTTTAAGTTCAGTTTTTACTTTCTTTTTCATACAGTAGTAAGGATACTGGGCCATTGTCACTAGTTCACTGTTTTGGTACATTTACTTCCTTTTGAGAATTGATTTCATTACAGTCAGTTTGGAACTTTCTTTTTGAAAACTTTTAAGTTTGGAAAATCACCTTGGAAATCACCATTACCATCCATACTTAACTTTCAATTTCGCCATCACACACTAGGGAATCATAGAAGATAAACCCAAAAAAAAACTAAAAAAACTCAAAACGACAAAAGACTAAGAAAATGGTTATCTTGTACATATGTACACCTCACTTCGTCATTTTACGAATCCCGGATTGACATTTTAATTAGCAATTCAGAACACACTAAATTGACCAAACATTTTGGCGCCGTTGCCGGGGAAGTGAAACTAGGTAGCCAATTTCTTAAAAAAAAATTAAAAAAATAATTTTCAAGGAAGGAAAATTGATAACCTCTCAAAGTATGCTCTCCTCTTACACTTAGCGTGACCTGGAGGATCAGAAAAGAGAAAGTTATTGGTTTAATAGTTTCTTGAGTATGCTCTCTTCTTGTACCTAGAGTGACCTGGAAGATCAGAAAGAGAATTATTAGCCTGACTTTAAGAAAAATAAAAATGACATGCATAGAGCAAGAGATTCTAGGGGAAGGTTTTTAGCTAGAGCCAAGAGTTCGATTTTCACAACTCCATCTACTTCAAGGAATAGACAAGAAACACCTCCATCATCTCCAACCCACACTCCTAGCCCTAGGATTCCTGGAATTCAAGAGGCAGTAGTTGAATTAGGAGACTCTTCCACACCATCCATCGAATCTGAATTAGGAAAAGATCATTTCTTTCCTTCTACAGGGAGACACATTGTAATTGAAGAAGTAGAATCACCTAAGGAAGAAGAGGGAGAAATTCCTCCTCGTTCGCCATTAGTAGAGGAACCAAAGGACTCTGAAATCTCTGAGGAAGCTATCATGATAGAGGAGGTAGTTAACGGATTTATTAGAGGTAGAGGTAGAGGAGGGGGAGGAGGAAACAATGGAGGAGGTAGAGGTAACAATGGGGGAAATAGGGATGGAGATAACTCATTCGGATTTCCTATAGTCGATGAGGATTCTCGAGCAACAATGAAAAATATTTCACCATCTGTCCTCCCAAACTTTCATGGGTTAAGAAATGAGGATCCTGAAACATTTCTATTTGAGTTTGAGGTCGTGTGTCGAACTTATAATTATCTGGAAGACTCTCAAAAACTCAAACTATTTCCTTCAACATTGAAAGGAGCTGCTTTAAAATGGTTCATGGGATTACTCACTCAATCCATTAGGACTTGGAATGATATGAAACAAACATTTTTGGATAGATACCTGGACTATTGTATGCCCACCAATCACAAGGATGAAGTGTTCAAATTGGTGCAAAGAGAAGATGAAAACTTGGAGGATTTACTTGAAAGATTCCAATACAACCTGAAAAGAGCAAAAATGAGTAAATTAGATGAGGAAACCCTGAAAGACCTTCTATTAAAAGCCATTAGAGATGAATGGATAGATATTTTGAACATGATGGGAAAAGGAGACATATCTCAACTTCCACTTCATGATATAGCAGAGCTGTGTGTCCATCTCTCAAGAGGAAAATCTAAAACTAGAAAAGGGCCTAGAGATCCTTCTCTCATCAGAGCAAACAAATCTGCAACTGGATCAGTAAGTAGGGCTGAGATTGGCAATATGCTTGATGAATTCAAAACTGATATCTTAGGGAGTCTTAGTGAGCAACTAAACACTCTTAAGATCCACAATAAGCAGAAAGCAGAAGTTGAAGCTTTGGCCATCTTTTGCCCAAAATGTAGAAAGAAACATGCTCTCAGGGAATGTCCCTTGGATGCAAAAGTTGTAGAAACATGTGCGATTTGTTCAGAAAATCATGAGACCAAGGATTGTCCTTCAATTCCTGGGCTCAAAGCTGTCTTCCAAGAAGATCCAAATACAATTGAGTCTCTCTGTTTTGTTGCAAGGAGACCTTGGCAGGGGCAACAAAACCAAGGGTTTAACAACTCTATGAACTTTCAAACCCCACCAAATTGGAATCCTTGGCAACAACCTTGGTCCCAACCTCAAAAATTTTCAATCATGGGTACAAGGCATGCAAAATCCTTATGGGAGATTTGCTCAATTTTATCAATATCCTCCATCTTTTCAAAACCAACAAGCTCCACAACTTCCAAATCAAAATCCACAACTATTATTGCCATTTCAACAACAACAACAACAACCTTCTCAACGGAATCCAAATTCTCAACTCTTGCTTCCATTCCAACAGAAGTCAAATCAACTTCCTTCCCAGCCATTGCCAAACCCCAATAATAAAAAACCTCAAAATGCTTACATGGTAGAAGGTCAACAATTTCCTACCTATATGCTTGTTCCTCTCAATGATGTACAACTCAGATCTGGTAGAGTTTTAGCTAAACCTTCTATAGATGCCCAAAAGCAAAGCATTTCTGAGGAAGATTCTCTTGAAGCCAATAAAGGTTCTGAAGCATCTCTTCAAAATCCAAGCACTCAGAAAGAAAAAGAAAAAGAGCTAACCCCCACAACTCCTATAGTTGAGCAACCTGCATCTTCGTCCACACCTCCTTTTCCTGAAAGATTACAAATTGACAAAGGGGTGGAAAAACAAATCTTGTTGCCTGACTATGATTTTCTAGATGAATTGAAGAATGTTTGTATCAAGATTCCCTTGTTACAAGCCATTAGAGAGATTCCTATTCTAGCAAAAATAATAAAGGAGTTGAGTCTTAAAAGACCAGGAAGGAAACCTAGAGATACAAGAAGAATCCACCTGGTAGGAAAAATTGCAGATATCATGATGGGAAAAATTACTATGCAGAAATATGTAGATCCCGGTAGTCCAATTGTCAAAACACATATCAATGGGGTAGAAATTCCAAATACTTTGATTGATTTAGGGGCTGCTATCAACATTATGAGTAGACAGACTATGGAACAGCTGAAACTTCCTAATCTTCTTTTTACACCTACTTTACTGCAACTTGCAGATCGATCAATTATCAAACCAGATGGTGTATTAGAAGACATTTTGGTCTCCTTAGGCTCTTGGGAATATCCAATAGATTTTATGATTTTAACTCCCAAGAGTAATTTAGGAGGACACCCTCTCATCTTAGGAAGACCTTGGCTAGCCACAGCTGATGCTTTTATCAGTTGTAGGTCTGGGGATATGTATATTTCTGATGGTAATTCGACAAAGAAATTCAATCTGTATCCTCCAGCAAAAGCAATTATAGAAATAGGAGATAATGAGTGGGTTGATGATGAGGATACTATACAACCTGTGTTTACCATTTCTGAAGTTAGTGAAGATAGTCAAATTCTGAACACACTAGAAAACTTTGAAACATCTTCAGAATATGACCACACACAATTTCAGTTAGATTCTGACATTGAGTATCTATCATCTAGACAAATGTCTCTTTTCTCTATGGAAGAGTTTGGTAGTTCCGCCATTGAGATCTTTCCAGGTAAAATATTGAATATCAACAAAAAGTTGGAAAGATCACAACAGGAAGAACTAACCAAAATCTTGCAAAAACATTCTACTGCATTTGCATGGGAATATACTGATATGAAAGGTATTGACCCTAAGACTTGTATTCATCACATATACATTGAGGAAAACAGCAGACCAATCAGACAACCTCAGAGAAGGATGAATCCAAACCTTAGGGAGATAGTGAAAGAAGAGCTCCAAAAACTACTTAATGTAAACTTCATTTATCCAATTTCAGATAGCCGATGGGTTTCTCCTTTGGTTATAGTACCTAAAAAGAATGGTAAATGGAGGGTATGCATTGATTACAGGGAATTGAACAAAGCAACTTTGAAGGATCACTTTCCTTTACCCTTTATCGATCAAGTATTAGATACTTTAGCAGGCAAAAAGTATTTTTCATTTTTGGATGGTTTTAGTGGCTATAATCAGATTCAGGTAGCACCTGAAGATCAGGATAAGACCACATTTACCTGTCCATGGGGAACTTTTGCTTACCAAGTACTTCCTTTTGGATTATGTAATGCACCCGCAACATTTCAAAGGGCAGTACTAGGAATCTTTTCTGATCTAATCCATGATTGTGTAGAGGTTTATATGGATGATTTTACAGTTTATGGTAATTCGTTTGAAGAGGCATTAGAGAATTTGGAAAAAGTCCTTATAAGATGTAAAGAAACAAACCTATCATTGAGTCATGAAAAATGCTTTATGATGTTTACTGAAGGGATTGTTTTAGGACATCATATTTCAGGGGATGGGATTAAAGTTGATAGATCAAAAGTTGAAGTCATCTCCAAGTTGCCTATTCCAAATTGTCAAAAAGATGTTAGAAGTTTTCTTGGATTTACTGGATACTATAGAAGATTTATTGAAAACTTCACCAAAATAGCATCTCCACTCTTCAAATTACTTACAAAAGACTGTGAATTCAAATGGGATCCTGATTGTCAATCTGCATTTGAAACTTTGAAAACAAGAATATCTGAAGCACCCATTTTGAGAGGGCCAAATTGGAAACTTCCTTTCCATATTTCCACAGATGCTTCAGATACAGCTCTAGGAGTTGTGTTGGGTCAAAAGGATTTAGTTCCTTATGCCATTTACTACACCAGTAAAAATTTGACTCCCACCGAGTTAAACTATACTGTGACTGAAAAAGAGTTCTTAGCTGTTGTTCATGCAATCAATAAGTTTAGACATTATATAACAGGCTATGAAACTTTTGTCCATACTGATCATTCTGCAATTAGATATCTCATGAATAAACCTGTTACTAATGGCAGAGTTACAAGATGGCTCTTACTTTTACAAGAATTCAATATTACTGTATTGGATAGACCAGGGAAACAAAATACAGTAGCTGATTTCTTGTCTAGAATCCAAAATACTAATGAAGATTCTCCTGTAGAGGATAAGTTTCCATATGAGTATTTATTTGCAGTAACTACTAAGACTCCTTGGTATGCAGATATTGCTAACTATTTGGTTACAGGAAAGCTACCTCCACATTTATTTCCTGGTGAAAAAAGAATAATTATTCAGGAGAGTTCAAGTTATTCATGGATTTCTAATGAATTGTTTAAAACAGGGCTAGATTGTGTGATCAAAAGATGTGTTTGGGAAGATGAAATGCCTGACATGCCTGACATCATGATGAACCATGCGGTGGACACTTTGCTGACAAAAGGACGGCCTATAAAATCCTTTCTTTAGGTTATTATTGGCCTTCCCTTTTCAAAGATGCAAAACAATATGTCAGAAGGTGTGACAGCTACCAAAGAGTTGGGAGACCGACTCTTTCAAATGAAATGCCATTACAACCACAGGTACTCATCGAACCCTTTGAAAAATGGGCTTTAGATTTCATTGGACCTATTAATCCACCATCTAAACAGAAAAAGTATATATTGGTATGCACTGATTATGTCACTAAATGGGTAGAAGCCAAAGCATTGCCTTCTGCCACTGAAAATTCAGTTGTTCAATTTCTTTTTGAGGATATTTTTACTCGTTTTGGTGTCCCAAGAGAAATTGTGACAGATCAGGGAAGTCAATTTACATCTAACTTGATGGAGAAGCTGATGGAAGAATACAAAATCAAGCACATAAAATCTACTCCTTACCATCCGCAAGAAAATGGCCAAGTGGAGTCTACAAACAAAGTTCTTGAGAGCATCATCACCAAAACTATTCATCTACACAGAAAAAATTGGGCAGAAAGGCTTCCTGAAGCCTTATGGGCCTACAAAACTACATGGAGGAATACAACAGGACATTCTCCCTATGAACTTGTTTATGGGAAAGAAGTCCTGCTCCCCATTGAGTTTCAAGTCAAGACTTTCAAGATGGCAGTCCAATTGGGGATGAATCTATCAGAAGCCCAAAAGCACAGAATGGAGCAGCTGAATGAGCTAGATGAGATCAGACAAGAAGCAATTTTAAGGACTGATCTAGTTCAACATCAAAGAGCTAAGTGGCATGACAGATACATCAAAGAGAGAAAGTTTCCAGAGGGAGATTGGGCATTACTGTTTGATTCCAAGTTCAAAGACTTTAAAGGTAAATTTCAGACCCATTGGCTTGGGCCATATGAAATTGACAAAGTTTTTAACAATGGAGCGGTAAGAATCAAGACCATTGATGAATTTCGAATTTCTCTTATTGTGAATGGCCACTGATTGAAAATTTATCATAAGCCACTCTCAAAAGAAGAATTTGTCAAAATGTTCCAAGAGAATTCTGCAATAAGGCTGGTGGAGAAGAATCCTTCTTCCCCACCAGCCTAGCCTTTGATTATTTTAGTTAAAAAAATAAATAAAAAATAAAAAATAAAAAAATGTATAAGCCTGAAAACCAATCATAGATTGGCAGTCTTATACAGAAAATATAGAGTGAAAATCAAGGACACTTGACACTATATTTTCCAAAAAAAATCTCCTCTCCTTCTCTTTCCATCTTCACTCCACCTCATTTGCCATTCCACTCCATCTCCATCTCATTCACATTTTCTCTTCACTTCACTCCACTTCATTTTCATTCCATTCCACTCATTTCATTTTCATTTCATCAATAAAAGTTCCTTTCAGGACTATTTTCACTCAGTTAGTTCTTTTCTAACCATATTTGTTCAGCTAAGTGGGTGTTGTCCCAGTTTCCGCAGCTGGAAGCAGTTTCCGCAGCGAGAAACAGTTTCCATAGCCAGAAATGATTTCCGCAGCTACCACCACTCTGTTTTTCAAATTTATAGTCAAAATGTTAGTACAAAAATCATGAAAATGCAGGTGTAAGTGAGCAAATGCCATGAAGACATGGAGCATCTCCAAGACATCAAGAAAGAACATCTGGTTAAAAGCTATGGGCAAGAAATGACAAAGTTTCCAAAGGTATGAGAAATTTTTTTTATCAAATAGCAATTAAAGTCATGATTATGCATAGTTATCAAACCATGAAAAGTTCTACTATGCGCAATGATTCGATATGATAGCTCCATTACCCACTCCTATCCCACGATATTACTCCATACACCATGCATTCATTTCTTAACGGTCTCATGATTGGTTTTAGAGTCTAAACTCAAGTTGACTGCACTTTCATTTGCCACCTGCGCTCATAAGATGTGACCAATCCCTTTACGGCTCTTCTCCACCATATTTCCCGCAGCCATCTATCAAAACGTGTGATCTCCCGTACGCAGCCGTTAATTCAAAAAAAAAAAGATCTCGCCTCCACTACCGTTCACTTACCATTTCATTTAAGACCTTCCTTTTCATACACACGCATTTTAATTTGTGAACTCATTCACTACTGCTTATCCTTTGTTCTGCCTATAATCTGAAGCATTCCCGTTACCTGCTATCGATTGCAGCCATTGCCTTTTACCATAAACCCTGCAACCGAGCTACTTCCCTCTGCTAAAATCCTCATACACAATTGCATCCTCAGTTGAAATTTAAAACAGAGAAAGGAATGGGAAAACTACTAAGGGCAGAGCCAGAAGGACCGAAATATCTAGAAGGTTACCCTCAAGCCAAGGATTTACTGAAGAAAGCCAAATGGTTACGGTTCATTCAAAGGTTTAAAGGCTATAACAAAGAAGTAACCAAGGCTTTTGCACGGTCGTTCGATGGTCAAAAAGTGGAGATTGGAGATTTGAAGCTCACGGTGACCGAAACAACAGTAGCAGCTGCCATAGGCTTACCTCAGGAAGGTGAGAGATGGTTCAAAAATAAAAGCGTGGAT
Source organism: Pinus tabuliformis (assembly GCA_031772625.1). Taxonomy (NCBI): domain Eukaryota; kingdom Viridiplantae; phylum Streptophyta; class Pinopsida; order Pinales; family Pinaceae; genus Pinus; species Pinus tabuliformis. Next base: position 677,416,471 of record CM062817.1, read on the forward strand.
GAACAGGCATGGAGAATTATGCTAAGAAACCCAGGTATGGACACCACTGTGTTTACTAAAGGAATTCCTGTTCATGCATTGAAGGAAGAATGGACTAGTCTGCTGTTAGTTATCCAAAAATTTGTCACTTGTGAAGGATGCTTTGGTTCGATGTACATGTACCATGCTAGACTGTTGATGAATTTCTTAGAGAATCAGACTCTTACTTTGCCTTATTTCTTACTCTTGAGTTTGAAGAAGATGAGCATTACAGTGCAAAAACACATAGGCAATATAGACCCTCATCTATACCATCATGGACTTATAAAAATTCTTATTGAATACCAACTAAAGAAAAACAAAGATACATGGGAACAATTCTTGATAAGAAACTACTTCCAAGAGCCATCTGAGGCCTCTAAAAGTAGTACACCAAAGACACCAAGAAAAAGTAGGAGAAGAGAAAAGAGCACCATAGTCTAAGACTCCCCTACTATAGAAACTCAAGAAATTGGTCAAAAAGAAGAAGAAGACAGAACTAAAGACAAGAAACAAAAGAAAGAAAAAGGCAAAAGGACCATCCAAGAAGTCTACCAATCACCTGAGCCATCCATAGAGGAGGATTATCAACCACTGCCAGAAAGATTAGTACATCTTCAGGCTGCTGCTATAGCAAAGAAAAAGGCAAAAGGAAAACAGAGTATACAAGAAAAGAGTACTAGTCCACAATACTTAAGAAGAAGCACAAGGTTAAGAAGAAAAGGGAGTAAAACACAAATAAAACGGCCCCACTTCATTGACTTGGGTGGAGAGACACCTGAGAAAACTCCAGCTGGCCATAGTCCACCTCGTCCTCAGCCAAGCATTGAAACCAGTCCTCCACATGATGAAAGCCCTTCTCGGCCGGAGCTAGAGAGCAGTCCTCCTCCTCCACCAGATTTTGAACTCAGTCCAAGAAAGACACCTGAAGTAGACCCCAATCAACAGGAAGTATATGACTACTTGGAATCATTAGAAAAATCAGCTGCAGGTCCAAGTACCACTCTGCCACTAGATGCACAAGTTCAATCCTTAAAACAGGAGGTATTTGAATTAGAGGTCCTAAACATGCATATCAAGCAGGAAAATGAAGCACTCAAAGAGCAGAGAAAAGTAGATAAAATTATTCATGATAACACTATGCCCCATTTAGGACTATGGCAAAAGAAAAACAAGAAACTGAAGAAAAAGTACAAAAAGTTGAGCAGAACATTGATCAATATCAAGTTCAGATGTCTAATAAGGAAACCAAGAATGGTGGTAGCACCAAAGAAGAAGAAAAGAGGGCTAGATGTCCTAGCAGAAGAATCAGAACATATGGATTAGAGAGGAGTGACTAAATTTTGGTTGCATGAGGACATGCAACACCTTCACAGTGGGGGTATGTTGAGTCCCAAACCTGCACTTCCCTATATACCCTTTCAGCCTTCTTTTTCCATTTACTTCATCCACCAAGCTGTCAAATCGTTGCATATTAGTCTAAAAAGAGCTTATGAAATGGTTTCCTAACTATGTTTATGACTGTTGTTTGATTTAGATTTTTGTTCAAGCAGCTACGGAAACTTGTCACTTTCCGCAGCCAGCCCAAGTTTCCGCAGCCATTTTGTTAAAGGCTATGCTACAGGTGTCCAATGGAGAAACCGGCCACATGGGTAAGCTGCAAGTGACATGTACATGGAGTGTGTCCCCTCAGATCAGCCAAATCACTCATAAACGGTCGTGGTCAACGATGGTCAAAGGAAGGGCCAAATGAGGAGTTTTGCGGTGGCACGGCTCTGTTTTTCCCACGTGAAGGTTTGCGTGGCACGATCCTTAGTTTCCGGAGGTACTGGCACACCTGTAGAGCAGCCCGTGAACTGAATCGAGCAGCCACCACTCCATGGATTCAACTGTCATGATGACCATCACGCTAGATCTCGGGTTAAGGAGATTTACGTGTCTCTTGGCAGCATAAAATCTAGGAATTAGTTGCAGCTCCTTTACTTATAAATAACGCGTTGATATACGCTGGATAGTTAGTTTTTGAAATGTAATTTTGATTGTTGTCATCAGCCCACTGTACTGTGTTTCACTTTGTTTTATTACTGCACTTTAAATACATGAGAAGACAGCTTTCCTGAATCTGATTTGTGACTAAGTGATTGACTGGCCGAGGTTGCAGAGGGCCCCTGTACACCAAAACTTTGTATAGTTTCTTACTTGCTTTCATTTACTGTTTTTAAATCATTGCTTGTATATATATATTGCGTTGTTCTGATTCCATTGCTGTCCATATTTCCTTTATGTTTTCTTTTATAACTGTTAGCTGATCAGTGCTTCTTTTACAGGGTTTTTTGTAGGTAGCCCGGGCAGATTTACATATTTTTGATAACTACTGACATGAGATCATCTTGTCCTTTCTGCTGATTTTCATTTCATGAGTTTAATTCCAGCACTGTCATTTTTCAAGTTGTGTTTTGCTTATTTACTTTTCTGTTACTTAGACATCATATTACTCATCTGTTTATGATTTCCTTTCTATAGTCAAGTGACTCTATTAGTAAGGAATCAGAATATTACTTATTGTAGTATGATTTAGTTTGCTTTCCTGCAAGTTAGAGATTGAATTACTTATGTCATTTTCAAGAGTTGAAATATGAATGAGTAGTTAAATATTAGTTTCCTTTTATGAAATTTAATTTCCTGCAATTTAGATATCATATTACTTAGCTTGTTTATGATTACTCCCTATAGACAGAGTGAGTTGAAAGGTGAAGGGTCAGAACGGGGGTTGAAGTAGTGTGATTTAGTTTGCTTTGCTTTCAGTCTTTGAGTTGCTTTAAGTTCAGTTTTTACTTTATTTTTCATACAGCAGTAAGGATACTGGGCCATTGTCACTAGTTCACTGTTTTGGTACATTTACTTCCTTTTGAGAATTGATTTCATTACAGTCAGTTTGGAACTTTCTTTTTGAAAACTTTTAAGTTTGGAAAATCACTGTAGAAATCACCATTACTATCCATACTTAACTTTCAATTTCGCCATCACACACTAGGGAATCCATAGAAGATAAACCCAAAAACAAACTAAAAAAACTCAAAACGACAAAAGACTAAGAAAATGGTTATCTTGTACATATAGTACACCTCACTTCGTCAGTTTACGAATCCCGGATTGACATTTTAATTAGCAATTTAGAACACACTAACTTGACCAAACACCTCCTTCAACCTGTCATCCATAATCTCCTCCCACCTACAGCACAAGTCTGTGTGCTTGTTTCGTACTCCCTCATTTGCAAGCCAGTCCGCAACTTTGTTGGCTTCCCTACGAATATGCACCAACCTAAGAGTTCTCAGCCTACGTAGGTGCACTTGTATTATTTGGTAGACTTGCAGAAGCCACCAGTGTTCTGAGATTTTCTCTGGAGTGGCGCCTGCATTTATCCTCTTCACTGAGTTGATGACCAATTCTGAGTCAGCTTCAATGATGACATTGTGAATATTGTGCTTGAGCAATATTTCCAGGCATGATTCCATCGCCATGAGCTCAGTGATATTGTTGGTTTCTTCTCCTAGATAACTGTGGAAGATGATTTTTATGTTTCTTTATTCATCTCTCAAGACCCCTCCATAACCAACTTCTCCCCGATTCCCTTTTGAAGCCCCATCTATGTTGAATTTTAAAAGCCATGAGAAGGGGGTTGCCAACAAGACTTGTCTGTTAAGGTCTTCTTGTTAATCTGCATAGAACCCTGAGGGGGATGAACCTTGAGCTCTAACTTCTCCAAAATTCTGGCCTCTCTTTGATCGATGGGTTTGCCAGTAGCTGCACCTCCCAGGATATGAACAGTCTCTTTAAGTTGTTTAAGGATTAGCTTAAGGATGCTGCTCACCGGACTTGTTTTCTCCTTGAAAATCCTGTTGTTGCGCTCCTTCCAGACATTCCAGATTATGAATCCTGGGGTCAACATCCAGGCGGAGTTAATGATCTCATTGTCCAAAAAGTTTTTCTGCCAATTCTTCAACGTAGTAGTGATATCATTGACATTTCTGTCTATCTGCTCAAAGACTTCTCCAACCCAATTCCACAGTATTGTGGTGAAAGTGCATCTATTCAGTAGATGATTTGTAGTTTCTTCTTGTTGTCTGCATAAATGACATCTTGAGGGGCCAAAAAAGCCTCTTTTTCTTAGGTTATCCCATGTTAGAATCTTGCCCTATTGAACCAGCCACTTGAACAGTTTTACTTTCATCCAATGAGGATTTTCCCATATTTCTTTCCATGTCTTATCAGTGTTTGGAAGGTTTAGCCATGCATCTATTCTTTTGGCTTCCTTAAGGTTGAAGAGACCTGTCTTGTTCTTTCCCCATCTTAGTTGATCGTTCAAGTTTGAGTTCAAGATTTGTCTCTTGTCTAAAAGACCTTGAAGTGTTGTAGCTTGAGTATGCAACATGCCCATTCCATTGTAATCTGGAAGTTTCCAAGTTCTCCATTTCTTATCATTCCTTGCTTGGTCCCAATAGTCACTTACCCACCTTAGTCCTTTGTTGATGGTATCGGTGTGAATGTCTGCTAATTCTTCTCTTCGGAGATTGTCCTCCTACTGCCAATTGTCCTCCCAGAACCAAGCCAGGTTCCCATTTCTGATCTCCCAGAAACTATGGTTTTGGACTAGGGCCCTGTTCTCCCATGCCCTATTCCAAATTGCAGAACCTTTTACTTGTCCTATCATTCTGATTAGATTTTCCTCCTGCCATTCGCTAGCATATTTGTGCTTCTAAAGTTTTGCCCAAGGGGCTTGTGTTTCTTTCAGCCATCTCCACCAGGTTTTGGCGTCGAGAACTCTATTTAGAATTCCTGGGTCATGAAGACCCAAGCCACCATGGGACTTAGGTTTGCAAACTCTGTCCCATGCCACAAGGGCCCATTTCTTCTTTTCTTCACCTTTCCCCCAGAGAAAGTCTCTCTGGATGTTTCTTATATTGGTCATTACACTGATTGGTGTTGGAATGGCAAATAGCATATAGATAGGGATCCTTTGGAGGACAGCCTTAGTGAGAACTAGTCTCCCTGCTAGATTTAGTGCTCTGTTTGTCCATTTACTGATCTTATCTTTTAGCTTATTAAGAACAGGCTCCCATATATCCTTATGAAGTGGTTTATTAGTGAGAGGAACTCCCAGGTACTTCACAGGCAGTGACTCCCTTTGAAAACCCAAAATTCTAGAAAGATTTCTTTGAATTGAAATATTTGTATTGAAAAAGAAGATCTTTGATTTAGTCAAACTTACCTCAGTGCCTGCTGCCCTAGCAAACTCACTCAGAATCTATTTGAATGCTTTGGCTTCCTTAACAGTGGGTGTGCCTTGAAGCATAGTGTCATCCACAAATTGCTGATGTGTCCCCGTGTCCCCACCATGAGTGAGTCTCAAGCCCTGAATTCTCCCTTCCTCCTTAGCAGCTCTAATAGCTCTTCCTAACCCTTCCATCATTAGAATAAAGAGGAAAGGAGAAAGAGGATCTCCTTGCTTGAGACCTCTAAAAGGCTTGAAGGTTTTGGAAGGAGCGCCATTGAGAAGAATTGAATAGCTGGTTGTGGTAACAAGCGCCATAACCCATTTAATCCAATTGTGATCAAAGCCATAGGCTTTTAAAATTGCTCTTATGTATGACCAGCTAAGTTTGTCATAGGCCTTTGCTATGTCTAGCTGCATTATCATTCCTGCCTGTTTGTTGGTAATGAGTGAATGAACCATTTCATGTGCTTGAATTATATTATCTAGAATTTGTCTTCCTTCCACATAGCTCGTTTGTTCCTCTGACACTAGGGTTGGGAGGAGAGGTTTGAGATGGTTGGCAATGACTTTGGATATAATTTTGTAGATCACATTGCATAATGCTATAGGTCGAAATCTGTCTAGAGAGGTGGCCTTCTCCTGTTTGGGGATTAAGGCTATGAAAGATTCATTGAGCGCCTTTAAGACTTTCTTAAATCTTCGAGAGTCTTCCACTACCTCTAGGATGTCCTGTTTCACTATCCTCCAACAAGCTTTGAAAAAGTCCACATTAAAGCCATCCAGGCCTGGTGCTTTCCCATTTTGCATCTCTTTCACAGCTTCCTCAATTTCTTCCTCTATTACTGGTCTATTGAGATTGAAATTATCTTCTCTGGTAACCAATTTAGGGATATACTGAGTGAATTTTTCTGTAAACTGGTATCTATCTTCCGAGGTTTCCTCAGCAATTTTTTGAAAATGCTGGAGTAGAACCTTCTCCATTTCTTCATGAGTGTTTCTCTCTATACCATGCTGATCTGTAAGTTTCACAATTCTATTGTTATTTCGGTGAGCTATGGTGGATTTGTGAAAGAATTTGGTGTTTCTCTCCCCTTCTTTAATCCATTGTACTCTGGATTTCTGTCTCCAGAGTATTTCCTCTTGAAGGCATCTGTTGTCCCACTCCTACTGGAGTGACTCTACCATCTCTTTCCTTTCATCTGTGTAGCCTTCTGTGATAAAAATATGGTTTATTTCCTTTAGTTTCTTTTCCACCTCTCCTTTAGCTTTGAAAATGTTACCGAATTCCTTTTTGTTCCACTCTTTGAGTCTGCCTTTAATGTGTTTGAGCCTACAGTGAAGCAGGAACATCTTTGTACCTTGAAGGTGAAGCTCTTCCTTCCACCATTGTTCAGTATTTGTTAGGAAATCTAAATATGTGAGCCAAGCATTCTCAAACCTGAAGGGGGTGTTCCTTGGTTTGCCAAAAAGGGAAGCTTCCAATTGGATAGGCCAGTGATCTGAACCTCCAAAAGCTAGTATGAGTGCATTAATGTTGCTTCCCCTGAGAAGAAGTTCCTCTGAAACCATAAATCTGTCTAATTTTGAGGCCACTTGGGTAGGGCCCCCTCTTCTGTTATTCCAAGTGAATATTCCATTGCTTGTTTCCATATCAACCGATTTCATATTGGTGATGAATTTCTAGAAGGCAATTGAGTCTCTCCCAAGTATTCTAGTTCCTCCTTTCTTCTCCATGAGTGATTTTGTTATGTTAAAATCACCTCCAAGAATCCATGGTAGAGCTAGGTATCTTTTTTTCATATCTTCCAGTGTTGTGAGGAGTCGATGTTTGTCCTACATTGGTTGTGGACCATAGAAATTGGTGATCATGTAACATTGCCTGTCACCCACCGGTTGGAAAATCAGAGAAAGGTGATGTTTGGATGCCTCCGCATCAATCACACCAAATTTCTGTGGATCTCAGAGAGTGAGAATACCCCCAGTAGATTTATTTGCCTTAACTTCAAGATATTCATATCTATTTACCCATTTGCTATGTTTTTCGCGGATCCTCTCCACTGAGCATTTTGTTTCCTAAATGAATACTATGTCAGGTTTTTCTTCTCTAATCCTTTTACCGAGATTCCTCTATTTTCTTCTGCTCCCTAGTCCTCTAATGTTCCAAGTTTTGATTTTCATTGAGGTGGGGTTAAAAAGGAGTAACTAGAAAGGTCTTTCATCCTTCTTGAATCAATCATGAGCTTTCCACACTCGAGTAGTAATTCTTTCTATCTTTTTCTTCCCCTCCTCTTGCCTGGATTCTTTGTTAGTTTTCCTGTTATTAATCCTATTGAGGAAGTCCCTTTGTTTTCCTAGTTTTCATGTCCTCATTTGAGTCCTGCAGCTGTTTGATGTGCCTTGTTAAGGACTAGCTATTGGAATTTGTCCACATCCTCCTGAGGAATGGAGTTTATTCCCTGGTTGCCTCCCTATTCTAGAAACTTTTCTAACTCTAGGTTCTCCCTTTCCAGGATCTCCTGTAAATCTTGATCCTCTGTACTACTTTCACTTTGAGTCATTTCCTGGTCTTTTTCTACTTCCATGGTACTCAAAGGGTCCGTCGTGTGTTCATGTTGTTCCTGAGTGTACTCCATGTTGTTCTCTTTTTCTTGCCCCCTTGCTGTCTGATTCTCTATACTCTCTTTATCCCCGCCCCCCCCAGCTTCTTTTTCTCCTAAGATCTCAAAACTGTTGTGACTTTTTGTTTTATCATTCACACTAGGGTTCTTTTGTGTCTTCCTTCCTCCTCCTTTTCCTTTTCCTCCTACTTTGGTGAAACCTGTCTGGTCTTTTCCTTTGTTGGTATTCAAGTTTTCCTCCCTTCGGTTGAGAGGACTGTCTCTAGATAGATGCCCATGCTCATGACATTTGTAACATCTGAACGGAATATTCTCATAGTCAATTGCTTGAACCCATTCCTCATCATAGACTTCTAGAATGACCTCATCTGAAAGGGCTCCTGATAGGTCCATCTCCACACATATACGGGCATAGGATGTATATTTTCCTTTTAGAGTTACCTCTGAAAATTTTAAGAAATGACTTAATTTATTGCCTATAGCTTTTAAATACTCTGGCATCCAGTAATCTAAAGGTAAGGAGTATAGTCTTATCCATACCGGTACTGAAGTGAAGGTTTCTCATTCTGGCACAAAGTTCATCGTCCATGGCCTCATATAGAGTCTAGCAGCTACTAAGAAGTATGGCCCTGCTTCAAAGATTCTGTCCCTATCTTCCATGTTTGTAAACACCATAGTGAAAAAACCTTTGGATCCAAGATGAATATTTAACTCCCCATTTGGTTTCCAGTTGTATTTTATCCAAGTGTACAACGCTTTCTCTAATGGCCAGATTCCCATAAATTTACATATGATGGCATAGTTAGCCATGTGATCCCTATGCGCTTGCAGAGCTGGATTGTTCAAAATAACCCAAGGTTTAGTTATGGACTTGGGTTTACAAGGCCCCATCTTAGCTTTGTTCTCTGACCCTTGACCTCTGTCTTCCTCTTTCTCCTCCCAATAGTCTTCTTCGTGGGCCCCTTGATCTGCATTGGCTTTGCTGCCTTCCGCCTTTTGAGTTTCTATGCCTTCTGTCTTGACCTCCAAGGGCTGTGGAGGTTTGTTCTTTTTCCCGCCTCTTCCTCTGTTTGCTACCATATAGCTGTAGGAGGGATTGGAGCTCCCTCCTCCCTGTGTCTCCATGGATGCTTGGTGCTCTCTGCCGCTTGATTCGTTAAACCCTAGAACCAGAGCTGCCGCCTTCCCGCCTATATTATTTTATTTATTATTATTATTATTATTATGGGACATTACACTCCTATGGCAGATGAAAAGAAAGATGAGGGGGCAATAGATCCTATCAAAATCTTGCTCGAAGAAGCCCTCGAGCAACAAAGGAATGTGATGATGTACAACTTTTCCAAGATCCTTCTGCAGCTACCCAGGGACGACGCATCTACTTCCAGCAGCTACTCTGGAAGCGCCACACCTTTTAAGGTACAAGTTAGCTTTGACATTCCCATATTTGAGGGTCAGATAGATGTGGTTGCCATAGATAAATGGTTAAATCTGCTAGAAGGATATTTTTATGTTCATGATTTTTCTAGCCAGGAAAAGATCACTTTTGCACTTCTCAAAGTCGCCCCCCATGCCAAGGACTAGTGGGAAACCTACCACGAGCAGAAGGATGACAATATGACCTCATTGTTTTTAGTCGCACTTGTTAGCCCTGTTGGCATGTGGCCCAAAATGGATTCAAAAAACTCCTGAAATCTTCAAAATCTTCTTAAGGATCATTCAAAGATCAAAACAATCGTATGCCAAGGGCCCTTAGAATGGCAGAAAAACATTGTTGGGAGGCGAAAAACCAGAGAAAACCGTAAAAAAAACGGAGCATTGGGGGCGTGAGAAATGAATGCACAGTAGCTGTCAAATCTGGCCGATCAACGATCCAGATTTGATCGGCGGGTTACAATCGGCAAATATCGACGCAGACTATATGGAACTGGTGATGGCGATCGGCGGAGTCAACGTGGACCGTCGATCAAGCGCGCAGATCGACGGCCCATGTTGCATCGTAGGAATCGCTATCGGAGATTACAAAGAGTGCTAGCAATGGCCCGGGGCATGAGCGATATGCGATTACGATTAATCGCATCGCTATATCGCATTGGAGCAACACCATGGAGTGGGGCCTGTACACATGTATATGTGCGACCCGATGAACCAGACCCGACGACATTTTAAATATTATTTCATAGGATTTGAGATCCGCAGAAAAGCTATTTTCAATGCATTTTCGCAGTTTTAACATATTTCTAAAATACAAAGGGGAACCTTGGAGCAGGACCAGAGTGACTTGCGATATGCGATAAGACCCGGACCCGAAAGGGTTCAGGAAGGGAAATATATAATATTTGAAGTCCATCATGAGCCATTTTTAATGTATTTCCAATATTTTGATGTATTTCTAAAAAAACAAAGGGAACATGCCATTTGTGACTTGCGATTACGATAAGGACGAACCCGATAGAGGAATAGACAATGTTTAAGGACTTTTGAAGTCCGAAATAAACAGAGCTTGGCGGGATTTCACAGTGTTGCAGCATTTTTCTGTATAAAACAGAAAACAGTCATTGTTATTATTTGAGAGGATTTCAAAGGCCCGAAGACCCATTCCATCATAAAACAGATGTCGGGAGACAGAGACCAGGAGACAGAAGGCTGGAAGGGGAAAGGCAACAATGCAACACAACCAAACCAACAAATGATCATGGAGCATCGCTGGCACGAGCGAGCCACCTGACAGCGCAACACATTTACCAGAATTTGGTTACTGTTGTTAGAAAAAGAGGCCTCCAAGCTCCTGCATGTCCGGTCATGGCATCAAGTCATTAAAAAAAGGACAAAGAGGATAGATTAATACCTCTCGAGCCTTAGAAGGCTCGAGAGCATTGTAAAAGGCCTATAAATATTTGAAAATTCAGAGTAACAAGGGTTCAACTTTTGGAGACTGTGGAGACTTTGATCCTCTAGCTTCTCATCTTCATTCCAGAAATATAAGCTTCTTTTGTTGTTACATGTTCAATTCCCATTTTCTCTTTTGTTCTAAGCTTGCACTTAAATAGGTTATTCATGTTTTCTTCTGTGTCTAATTCCAGATAACTATCATCTTATCTCTGTGTTGATAAATTAGATTTGCAAGTTTCATTTACTTCCTGTAGCTAGCCATTCATATGTGCTTATGTATGCATCTGCTGGTACAGTCAGTATTCTCCATTTATCCACTGAATCTATAAAATATTGAGCATTAGTGGTCTAAAACGTTGTAAAGCTGAGGGTGTTCATGCATGTCTTGAGTGAAAATAAAGTTGAAATAGTCATCTGACTTGATCCAAACCATCATCCATTCCAATGGTTCAGAGAACAATATTGAAGATTATATGTTACTAGTCATCTCTGAGCTACAACCTAGGAGAGCTTCCTGGAGTGATAACATAATTGGCGCCATTGCCGGGGAGAGGAGATTGAAGCTCAGCCCTTGGGAGATGACACAAATCCACCTTTGATGATAAACAAAGTATGGGAACTTTTTCGGTTGTAATCATCTATCTGGCAACTCTATTGGAGGACGAACCTTTTGGTGACTCCACTTCATAGTTCTAGCTCAGTTTGTGAGGCACACTCGAAGAAATCCTCAGAAGCCACAAGCTGACCCAGTATCTGACCCTGAAAAAATCATCAAAGAAAGAAAGGCATTGCATAAAGGAGAATCAGGTTCAGGTAGTTCTAAACAATATTCTATATCTCTTCAAGAAAGGCCTGCAATAGAACAAATACATGTTAATAGTAAAGCATCTAATACTAGCAGTGAAGAAAAAATCTCAGCGATTCATAAAGCTCCTTATTCTTTAGGTTCTCCTTTTGCTGTAAGCCCAAAGGAAACCTCGCCTCCTATCCATCATACTCCTTTAGTCTTATCAGTCACTCCTCAACCCTCTATCATTCAGACTTCTAGTACCCTTATAGCCACCACAACTATGGCAGGACCACAAGCACCTACCAAAATGGAAATAATCATAGCTGCTAGATATGGACCTCTAGTACTGCCCACTCCTTTGAATGCCATGCCTACTGGAGAATATCAAAAGTATAGGCCTAAGTTCATTGGGACTGAAGGTGTTTCAGCTGAGGAACATCTTGAATCATTCTATAGCTATGCTGATAACTTGGACATTAGTGAAGATGATGTATGGATGAGAGTCTTTGTCCAAAATCTAGATGGAGAGGCTAGAAAATGGTTTAGAGAACTTACCCCAAGTTCTATAGCAGATATTGAGGCTTTAGATGATGCATTCCTAAAGCATTGGGGGGATAAGAAGGATCTACTCTACTATCACACCAAGTTTGGGAACTTAAAGAGGGAAAATGGTGAGTTGTTGTCTGATTTTAATAAGAGGTTTAACCGTATGTATAGCAAGATACCAGCTGAAGTAAAACCCACAACTACCTCTGCTAAAATCACCTATGCCAGCGCCTTTGATTCAGAATTCTGTCTACTGTTGAGGGAAAGACGATTTGCTACCTTGGCTGATATGCAGGATGCAGCCTTGGAAGTAGAATCAAACATCATGGTTGAAGAAAAGCTTAAGGGAAATGTTGATAGAAGGAGACAGAGGGGCGAGTCTTCATCATCTTCAGATCCCAAGATAGATAAAATGACTAAGATGATAGAGTCATTAGCCTCTGAAATCTCCAAATTAAAGGTTGAGCAGCACCTTGGGAAAGGAAGAGTTCCTAATAGCTTTGCTCCCAAAAATCCAAATCCATATAGAAGAGCTAATGAGTAGTTGCAGATTCTGCAAAGAAGCAAAGATGCCAATGAAGACCAAAAGGTAAAGACCCCTTTCCAGAACGCAGTCATGGAAGAAGAGCAGTTTGAAGAAGATGATGAGATCCATTATCTTGAAGACAAAGGCAGTGCCTCCTTTTTTACCTTAGCTGCCTATGAAAAGTCATTATTCAATGACCAGATTAGCCAAGAATGGGATGGTGAAGCTGTTCTGTAAACTGAAGATTGGCTCATATATGATCTGAGGTCGAAAATGAATAATGCCAAGGAAACTCTTGTTCAAAGAGCTATTGTCCCTACAATACAGCAAGCTTAAAATCAGAAACGACCGACAGTTGATCCCATCATCCTCAAAGTTGCAACTCACGAGGTAAGGGGCCTTGACAAGTCTCCTTCTCCTTTTAGTTTTGAATCAGAAATTCAGAAGCTAAGCATACCTATGCCTCTGATTGAACTAGTGAAGAACGAGTCCTTCAAGATATCTATCCTCGAGGCCCTTAAGCCTAAAGCCATCCAAGCCTCCACTGACTATGTAAATCTGCAAGATGACAAACCAGTTGTTGTTCTCAGCCCAATGATCGAAAATCATGATGACAACTCCCCATAATTCTATGTCTCTCTAACTATTCATGACAAAATCCTTCACAAATACCTTCTGGACACTGGAGCCAGCCATAATCTAGTGCCCAAGGCTGTCATGGATGAATTGGGTCTTGACATTACCAAGCCTTATCATGACCTGTTTTATTTTGACTCTAGAAAAGTGAAATGTCTGGGATTAATCAAAAACCTAGCCATCACCTTGTCTTAGTTGCCCATGAAGAGCATGATGATGGATATTGTGATGGCAGATGTACCCCCCAAGTTTGGCATGTTGCTTTCTAGAGGCTGGATCAAGAGATTAGGTGGAACGTTGCAAAACAATCTATCCTACGCTACTGTCCCAGTATTTGGAGGTGAGAGTAGGGGATTATACAGAGAAGCTCAATTAGATTATATCATCAGTGATTAAAGGAATCCCACTAATCATCCCATTCATGCTGTCGACACTGATTTTGGAGCCTGTATTCTTCAGATTGAAGAATCCCAGTTGACCTCCACACAACTTAAGAAACCAGTTTGCCAGATCATAGAGGAAGAAGGCCCGCAAATTTGGGACATGTTCTTTGATGGAGCTTGCTCTAAAGAAGCCGCAGGGGTGGGTGTAGTCCTTCTGTCCCCCACACAAGAATGCATTCATTTACCTTTCAAGCTGACTTTTCCGGTCACAAATAACATAGCAGAACATGAAGCTTTGATATTGGGCTTAAACGCTACTAAAGAAATGGGCATCAAAGGTCTGAAGGTGTTTGGAGATGCAGACCTTATCATTCAACAAGTCAACAAAACTTTCCAAGCAAAACATCCAAGGCTGAAAGCATACAAAGATGAGTTATGGAAGCTCAAGGACACTTTTATTATTTTCAGCGTTTCTTACATCCTGAGAATGAAGAACCAGCTTGCGGATTCCCTTGTTGTGTCTGCTAGCACGTTTATTCCTCCTTTGCCTCCTAAATTGACTTATGAAGTTCAGGTGAAATATAGACCATCTCTGCCTGACAATGTCAAATACTGGAAGGTTTTTGAAGATGATGATGAAATTAATAGGTTTTTACAAGTCATTAATGAATTTTCTGAAATGCACATCGATCAAGAAAACGAAACCATTGAAGAATGCAGCCAGTCCAAGCTAAAGGAAGAGATTGGTCAGGACAGCATTGTTCAGCTGCCTAGTAACCATATGCCCAAAGGATTGGTGGCCCTAGAGAAGCTGTTTGACCATAATGATGTACCTTATAAGCCTGCCAAAAAAGAAAATGAGTCCACTGTTCATAAACATAATGTAGGGAGCCCAACCCATCCAAAGTACATAAATCTATCCACTCATTTGTCTTCTGCCCAAAGTTCCGAGTATTGCACCCTGATGAAACAATTTGCTGATAGTTTTGCTTGGGAATACAATGATGTTATGACCTATGACACCAACATCATTCAGCATAAGATTCCACTAGAGAATAACACCATCCCTTTTAAGCAACAATTAAGACCTATCAGCCGTCTCATATTGCGCTTGATTGAAAAGGAAATCAAGAAGTTGTTGGATGCCAAGATCATAATTCCCTAAGGTATTCAAAGTGGATAGCTAACCTTGTGGTAGTAAGAAAGAAGAATGGAGAAATCAGGCTTTGTGTTGACTTCAAGAATCTAAACAAATGCTCTAAAAAAGACAACTATGCCCTGCCTAAGATGGAACACTTGCTGCAAAAAGTTTTAGGGGCTAGAGTTATGTCTTTCTTAGATGGATTTTCAGGTTACAATCAAATTGTTGTACATCCAGAGGATCAGGAAAAGACCGCCTTCACTACTCCTCAGGGCACTTTCATGTACTCCAAAATTCCTTTTGGACTAATGAATGTTGGGGCTACTTTTCAGAGGGCCATGGACATAGCCTTTGTGGGAGAGAAGGACAAGTTTGTCCTTATTTACCTTGATGACATAACAGTCTTTTCCAGCACTCACAAGGACCATTTGCAGCATTTGAAGAAGGTGTTTCTAAAGTGCAGACAGTTTGGAATTTCTGTGAACCCAAAGAAGTCACAGTTTTCTCTAGAAGAAGGCAAACTTTTGGGACATATTGTTTCTGCTGAAGGTGTGAAGATCGATCCAGTAAGAGTTCAAGCAATTCAGACATTGTCCATCCCAAGGTCAAAAAGGGACATTCAATATTTCCTGGGTAAGATCAACTTTGTTAGGAGGTTTATTCCAAACTTTGCAGAACTAGTGAAGCACATCACTTCCATGTTGAAGAAAGGATCAGAAATAAAATGGACAGATGCTGCAAGAAGCTCTTTTGAAGCCATCAAACAAGCTATCATGGAAGCTCCCACTCTAATCATCCCAGATTACACCAAGGAGTTTTATATCTTCTCTTTTGTCTCTTATGATACACTTGTGATAGTTCTGTTGCAGAAAAACGATGAAGGCGTAGAACAACCTGTGGCCTTTTTCAGCAAAACTCTGAGGGACGCTAAACTAAGGTATGACCTTATTGAAAAACAAGCCTATGCTCTCATAAAATCTTTAAAGGCATTCAGAATTCATATCCTGCATTCCAAAGTGATTGCATATGTACCATCAGCCTCGGTAAAAGACGTTCTAACTCAGCTAGATATTGATGGAAAGAGAGCTAAATGGATTGCAAAATTCATAGAGTTCAACATAGAGGTGAAGCCCACCAAGCTTGTAAAAGGCCAGGGCTTGGCTAAGCTTATGGCTGAGGAAAATTGTATCTTTTTAGACATAAATTGCATAGGTTCAAATTCAGGTGGTGAGCATATAGAGGAAGCAGCAGAAGAGCGAGAGCAAAATCAGCCCTTGGCTAAAAATCTAGCCACCTGTGATTGGTATTCCATCATAGTTCATTTTTTGCAGAAGCTAGAAGTCCCTCTAGGGCTTAGCTCGAGTCAAGCCCAGGCCATTAAGCTCAGATTAGCCAAATTCTACATTAATGAAAACCTACTCTATTGGAAAGACCCATCATGGATCCTCTTGAGATGTCTAGACAAAGGACAATCTATGGAAGTCACGCACCAGTTCCATTCTAGCATCTATGGAGGACATCATTATTGGCAAACTACAGCCCACAAGATCCTGAGAGTTGGGTATTATTGGCCTTCTCTGTTCTCAGATGTGTTTTCTTTTGTGAAGTCTTGTGACGAATGTCAGAGGTTTGCAGGAAGACAACAGCTAAAATATGTTCCCTTAAAGCGAGTACACATCAACGGTCCCTTCTAGCAGTGGGGCTTGGACTTCATGGGTGAGATCAATCCACATTCCAGTGGCCATCACAAATGGATCTTGGTAGCCATTGATTATTTCACCAAATGGATTGAGGCCATACCCACTAAAAATGCCAATCATCAGGTTATCATAAAGTTCTTGAATGAGAATGTCTTCACTAGATTTGGTTGCCCAACCAAAATAGTCACTGATAATGCAGCAGATTTCAGGGCAAAAGAATTGGTGGACATGTGTGAATCTATGGGCATTTAATTGGTGCATTATACCTCATATTATCCTCAAGGCAATGTCCTGGCAGAATCATCTAACAAGAGTCTTGTAAGGATAATAAAAAAACTATTGGAGGACAACAAAAAGAGTTGGGATTCCAAGTTGAAGTTTGCACTATGGGCCGACGGAGTTACCAACAAGAAGTCCATAGGAAATTCTCCATTTAAGCTAGTTTATGGCGCTGAAGCTATTTTTCTATCCAACTGATTCTCCCTATGGCCAAATTCTTTCAAGAAGAATAGGATGAAACAAATGATATGGTAAGGAGAATGAATAACCTGGTCAAATTACAATAGATCAAAGAGCAGCTAGTTGAGAAGTCAAAATTTCATCAGAAGAAAATCAAAGAAACTTTTGACAGGAAAGCAAAAGTGGAAAATTTCCAAGTTGGTGACTGGGTTCTCAAATGGGATGCATTGAAGGAAAAGAAAGGTAATCATGGTAAGTTTGACTCCTTATGGATAGGTCCGTTTGTCATCGCTCAAATTCAGCAGAACAATACCTTTATTCTACACAATCTGGAAGGAGGAGATGTTTTTGGTGGCCCAGTCAATGGGCAGTTCTTGAAACTTTATTTCATTTAAGGCTTTAAAGCCTTGATATTGTAAATATGTTTTCAGTTTTTATTTTTATGCAAAATAGACTCCATGCCCAATGGAACACTAGGAGATAGATTTGATTTTTGGTTTTACAGGAAAGGCATTGGTCTGTGGTTCTTGAAACCTCACAGGGAGGCTTTCATCCCCAGAAGGAGCCAGTGTTAGCCCTGTTGGCATGTGGCCCAAAATGGATCCAAAACACTCCTGAAATCTTCAAAATATTCTTAAGGATCATTCAAAGATCAAAACAATCGCATGCCAAGAGCCCTTAGAATGGCGGAAAAACACTATTGGGAGGCGAAAAACCAGAGAAAACCATGAAAAAAACAGAGCATTGGGGGTGTGAGAAATGAATGCACAGTAGCCGTCACATCTGGCCAATCAACGGTCCAGATTTGATCGGTGGGTCACAATCGACGGAGTTAAACAGCGGATATCGGTGCAGACTATATAGAACTAGCAATGGCGATCGACGGAGTCAACGTGGACTGTCGATCAAGCGCGCAAATCGACGGCCCATGTTGCATCGCAGGAATCGTTATCGAAGATTACAAAGAGTGCTAGCAATGGCCCGGGGCATGAGCGATATGCGATTGCAATTAATCGCATCGCTATATCACATTGGAGCAACACCATGGAGCGGGGCCTATACACATGTATATGTGTGACCCGATGAACCGGACCCGACGACATTCTAAATATTATTTCATAGGATTTGAGATCCGCAGAAAAGCTATTTTCAATGCATTTTCGCGGTTTTAACATATTTCTAAAATACAAAGGGGAACCTTGGAGCAGGACTGGAGCGACTTGCAATATGCGATAAGACCCAGACCCGAAAGGGTTCGGGAAGGGAAATATATAATATTTGAAGTCCGTCATGAGCCATTTTTAATGTATTTCCAATGTTTTGATGTATTTATAAAAAAAAAGGGAACATGCCATTTGCAACTTGCGATAGCGATAAGGACATACCCGATAGACGAATAGACAATGTTCAGGGACTTTTGAAGTCCGAAATAAACAAAGCTTGTCGGGATTTCACAGTGTTGCAGCATTTTCTATATAAAATAGAAAACATTCATTGTTATTATTTGAGAGGATTTCAAAGGCCCGAAGACCCATTCCATCACAGAACAAAGGCTGGGAGATAGAGACCAGGAGACAAAAGGCTGGAAGGAGAAAGGCAACAGCGCAACATAGCCAAACCAACAAATGATCATGGAGCATCGTTGGCATGAGCGAGCCAGTTGACAACGTAGCACATTTACCAGAATTTGGTTATTGTTGTTAGAAAAAGAGGCCTCCAAGCTCTTGCGTGTCTGGTCATGGCATCAAGTCGTTAAAAAAAGGACAGGGAGGATAGATTAAGACCTCTTGAGCCTCAGAAGGCTTGAGAGCATTGTAAAAGGCCTATAAATATTTGAAAATTCAGAGTAACAAGGGTTCAACTTTTGGAGACTGTGGAGACTCTACTCCTCTAGCTTCTCATCTTCATTCCAGTAATATAAGCTTCTTTTGCTATTACATGTTCAATTCCCATTTCTCTTTTGTTCTAAGCTTGCACTTGAATAGGTTATTCATGTTTTCTTCTGTGTCTAATGCCAGATAACTGTCATCTTATCTCTGCGTTGATAAATTAGATTTGCAAGTTTCATTTACTTCCTTTAGCTAGCCATTCATATGTGTTTATGTATGCATTTGCTGGTACAGTCAGTATTCTCCATTTATCCATTGAATCTATAAACTATTGAGCATTAGTGGTCTAAAGCCTTGTAAAGCTGAGGGTGTTCATGCATGTCTTGAGTGAAAATAAAGTTGAAACAATCATTTGACTTGATCCAAACCATCATCCATTCCAATAGTTCAGAGAACAATATTGAAGATTATATGTTACCAGGCATCTTCGAGCTACAACCTAGGAGAGCTTCCTGGAGTGATAACAACACCCACTTGGAATTCATTCCAAGATACCATCAAGGAGCAGTACTACCTTGTCAGAAGCTATGAGGATAAATACATAAAGTGGACCATGTTGCGGCAGGGAAGGGACCAAGACATGTCAGAGTTTATCAATATTTTTCATACCCTTCACACAAAGTTGGCTATCAAGGATTATGAATGGCATTTGGTACTCAAATACCGCGGTTGCCTACACAAGTACATCCAGGACAAAATGGAGTTCCTGGACATCTCCTCCCTTGGCACGGTGTACTGATACGCTGTCAAGATCGAGCAAAAGTTTAAACAAAAGAAGCAAGACTTTGGATCTGTGAATAAGAAGAACAAAAGACAAAGCCAAGGCAGGGTGACCTAAGACAAACCGTCGAAGCTATAAGAAAAGAACATCACCATGAAGTCAAAGAAGGACACAGGAAATTGGTGTGAGTTCTATAAGAGCCCCACTCACAACACAAGTTAGTGTCGGACCAATTATTCGTTGGTGCCAAGTTGAAGGCTTCAGAATCAGATGCATATTCCGACCCTGAGTCAGAACTCGACAAGGGGAATGAAAAAGGGAAGAAAATTATTGATGCGGAGCCTAGCGCCATTATTGCCACCGCCAAGATCCATAAGAATGAGTCCAAAGATCTAGAGGAGGGGGAGCATCTTTTCCACTCACGAATGTGGGTGAAGGGTTCACCGCTGCAATTCATTGTCGATAGTGGTAGCCAAAAGAACCTCATTTCAGCAGAGGTCATGAAGCAGCTAGGCCTACTAACCATATCACACCTGCAGTTGTACATCATCGGGTGGCTTCACCAAGGACAAGATCTCTGAGTCAGCCAACAGTGTTGTCTTCCCCACAGCATCAAGCCCTTCACAGATGAGTTATTGTTTGATGTTGCTCCTCTCAACGTTTGTGATCTATTTCACTTGGACCCTCACCATTGTTTCTTTCAGTTTTTCAGTTTCCTTAATTGTAGCACAATTTACTATTTTTGGCAGTTTTTCGGGTCCTGGATTTCTGGGGCCGTCTTGAGGCCCTAAACGACATTTGTTTGGCAAAATTGCTCAATGATTGCTAAAGCAATCATGTCAGCTATTTTTGTCCTCAAAGAGATATTTCCAACGAGGTATCATACGCATCAAACAGAGATAATATGATCATGTTACGACCTTGGGAAGTTGGTTGCCCAACTAACCCCAATGAGGCCCATAAACTCTTGGTGTTACATCTTCTCGGGTTAGGGTTTTGGTTGTTTAGGGTTTTCCCTTATTGTTCAAATATAAAAAGGCCCTTGAGTCTCATTGTAACTTAGTTCAGAGGCATGTAGTTGCCACATCTCTTCTCAGAGATAAGCTACCATCGCCTGAGCTAGTCTTATTTCCATTTTTTTTGTAAGCATATTTCAGTATTTGATATTAATGAAACAAAGTGTTATTTTTTGTTGCGTCAATGTATTTATGGTTATATTTGTAATTTGTTGTGTTCTTGTTTAAATCGGGATCATAAAATAAGGTTCAAATTAGAATGGTTTTTGACTTAGTTAATAACTACACCATAAAAAGTACTTAAAATAAATTTATTAAAATAATTTCTATTAAAATTATAGGTGAAATAATTTCTATTCTTAAACAATTTCTATTTAAATAATAAGTAAGCCATGTCAACTAGGTGTAACTCTAGTGGTAGGGAGGAGTCACTCTTATCCTCCCCATCCGGGTTTTAGTCCCATTGAGATTGACATGCTCACTCCTTGGGAGTAATTTCTACATGAAAGATAACCACTCACCTAAACATGGGTGGGTTTTCCGTGGAAGTAACTAGTAGCAATTTCTAGTACAGTGAACCAAACTTAACAAAAAAAAAAAAACCATGATATTTCCCTATATCACTTAACCTTTAATATAATAAAGTTTACATCAACTAAATTGAAATCTCATTTCTATATTTATAAATTCACATAAATCCTTCCTTCCATATATTTCAACTTTATCTAAACACTTGAAAAGTTTTTATTATTTTTTTGGTTGTCACATTTATGTCATACTTTTACATTGACATTAATATTATAATATATATTTATGGAAAGTTTTTTTTTTTTTTTTTTTTTAATTGTAGGTTAGACTTATTATTTTGCTCTCAAGAAAAAGTATTAGTAGAAAATTGAAATAACAATGATTATAGGTGCAATGGGAATTGTTTGCTCTATTAAGTAGATTAGTAAGTATTTGAGATAAGAATTTGAATGCGTAGATTGACAAACAAACAAAAAAAATCTTGTACCAGTAGTCGGTTAACAAGACTTCCCACTTAATTATTTCACACTATCTTTCCATTAATGTTTGGGGTTATTATGGCACTCATCTTGTTAAGAAAGTATGTTGGCAAAATTTTTGCTTATATCTATTTGGATTGAATGCGGCAGAGTATTTTTTTTCTCATGAACCCTTGACATTTCCAAAGCTCATCTTTGGATGGTGAATGGAAAATTTACTTACAAATATTTAATGCACTAAATTCTATTTGATATGTTTTTGTTATTTTATGTTTGTGATTATTCTACATATAAATTTATACTAAATTGCATAATCTACACATTACCCTTTTCAGTCGTTATTATTCTCACACTATGAATCAAGCAAACTAGCAAATTTTTTTCTTTCTACTAAATTGCATAATATACACATTGCCCTTTTGCTAGTTTAAAATTGTTATTATTGTGATACTATGAAGGAAGCAAATTAGTAAAATTTTGACTTAAATTTGAATTGATAGGGAAAGAATTTATATTTTGCTACTAGATTCTTCGCATCTTAAATTCCCAATTCAAAACTAAACCCTTCTTATTTAAAACCCCCTACTTATATTTTTATATAGTAAATAATTCATAACCATTATTTTTTTATAATATATAGGATGATATTTTTATTAGATATTATAGGATAGATTGCTAATTTATTACTCCACATAATCTAATTTTATAATCAATAAATTAACTCAAGTGATAAAAGATTAGGAAAAATAAAATCAAACTATACCTTATACCTAATATTTAAGGAAACAAACTTGTGATTAGTGAGTCCATCACTTGAGCAATAAAAAAATGGGCAAAAATAAAGTCAATTATACCTCATTTCTAAGGTAACAAACTTGTGATTATTGAATTCATGACTTATGTGCATGCATATTGTTTTGTTTTCTCACCGAGATGAGCTTCAGTATAATTAGGTTTATTATATCCGAATAATTTTCAAATGGATGGGCTTGAGTATAATTAAGTTAGTTATATTACATATGAGGTGGCTTTAGGTTGAGCTTTTATATGAGGAGCATAAACTTGAATTCCTATTTTAAATGAGTTAGGTTTGGATTTGTAATATGTATATGATATTGTGGTGAGACGAATAAATGAAATAAGTTTGGATGTGTAATATGTGTATAATATTGTGTTTGAGTTGAATATTTGATATATGATTTTAATAAATTTATATTTTTATTATATTTGGGTGATTTTGATTATGTAATATATATGGGATGAATTTGAAAATACACTTTTTATAATATAAAAAAAAATAGATTTGAAATGTGTATCTCATATTAATTGTGTAATATACTTGAGATGGGTTTGAAAGAGTATATTTCATATTACTTATGTAATATACATGAGATGGGAATGAAAGTGCATATCTCACATAAAAGTGTAAGTAGGTTTGATTGTATTTAAATTTAATTTTTCCTTTCACATGGACGTGGGTTAAGAAGATCTCACATGAAAATGGATTGAAATTGATTTCGAGTCATAATCCATATATGTTTATTTAAATTCTAATTTTATATGTAGATAAGTTTAGAAATATAAATATTATCTGAATAATAGGAAATTGGTTGAAATGGTCTTGGAATCATAATCTATGAATATTTATTTAGATTTTCATTTTTTTTATGTGGGTAAACATAGAAATATAAATTTCGCATGAAGTTGGTTGAAGTGAATTTGAATAAAAAATTCATCTTACATGTGGGTGAAGGTGGAATATAAATCTCGCACGAAATTGGTTGAGATGAATTTAGATAATTGTTTGAGATAAGTTTGGATTCATAATCTATGTATGTGTATTTCAATTCACATTCCACAAGTGGAAAAGCTTAGAAATGGAATTCTCACATAAAGTGGAGTTGATTAGGGTAGATTTCACTTGTAATATATAGAGATTTTGAGAATTTGACTTTGTAACATATAGAGATTTTGAAAAATTTCACTCTTAGATTAAGCAACTTATACAATGTTAAACAACTTATAAAATATTTAAAACTTTCTCATACTCCAAATGGAATTCTCACATAAAGTGGAGTTGATTAGGGTAGATTTCACTTGTAATATATAGAGATTTTGAGAATTTGACTTTGTAACATATAGAGATTTTGAAAAATTTCACTCTTAGATTAAGCAACTTATACAATGTTAAACAACTTATAAAATATTTAAAACTTTCTCATACTCCATTAATTCCCTGTTGTACAATATTATACAATATAAAAGAAGAAAATATTATTGAAAAAATTGTACAATATAAAAAAATTGTAAAATATTAATTCCCTATTATACAATATTAAACAATATAAAAGAAAAAAATATTATTAAAAAATTTGTACAATATAAAAAAGTGCTAAAATATTAAACAACATATACAATTAAAAAAAAAATTATTATTAAAAAATTTGTATAATATAAAAATAAATGGTTATCAAACAACCTTACAAGAAAATATTTTGACACAATGAGCATATAAACATATAAACACCTTATATAATAGAAAATGCTTCAATATATTATTGGGAAAAAAATATTTATATTCAATGAATACTCAAAAATAATTAAACATTACAAATAAAAGAGGAAAAATTATTCTAATTATTTATTAATTTAATTATGTCAATAACAATGTTCAAAAAAAACTTTTAAAACTTTTTTATTATTAATATTAAATACATGTTTAAAATAAAAAGAATTATCACATTGAAAATTTAAATAATTTTTTTTGAAGATTTTTATTATTAATATTAAGTTTTTTATTATTAATATTAAATAGATGTTTAAAATTTAATAAAAAAGAATTATCACATTGAAAATTTAAATAATATCTTTCATTGTCATAAAAATTTATATTAGTAAAAAAGAATTATCACATTTAAAATTTAAATAATATTTTTCATGGTTATAAAAATTTATATTAAAAAAAAATTATTTTTGAATTTTTTTATTTATTAATATTAAATATATGTTTAAAATTTAATAATTTCCTTTTATTATATATTTCAAGTTTTAAATTTAATAAATAAATAAAAATTGTTTTCATTAAACTATATGAGAATGCATAAATTTAAATGCATTGAAATAAAATTTAATTAATTATTATTTTTTTTTTAATAAAAAATTGTGATTAAATTTATTAAATTACATGTTTTTAAAAAAAAATTATAAATGTTTAGACAAATTGAAACAAAATTTAATTAAAAAAATCTTCCTGCTTAATAAAAAGTTGTAATTAAATTTATTAAATTACTTACATTTAAAAAAAATTGTAAATATTTACATTAGATCTAAGACTTTTGTGATCCATAATGTAGATATCAATCTTTAGGATTAATCACCTCGTTAGGATTTGTTCGACATTTCGAACCAACTAATGTGATGGATTGATCCATACTATAGATATTAGTCTTTAGGATTAATCACATCCTTAGGATTTGGTCGACTTTTCGAATCAACTTATAGTTATAAGTTTCTAACCAACTAATGTGATAAATGAACCACATTAGTTGTTGATTCGAAAAATCAACCAAATCCTATAATATTAAACAATATAAAAGAAAAAAATATTATTAAAAAATATGTACTATATAAAAAAGTTGTAAAATATTAAACAACATATACAATATAAAAGAAGAAAATATTATTAAAAAAATTGTATAAAAAAAAAATTATATATATATTAGAAGAAAATATTTTAATACAATGAGCATATAAACATATAAACACCTTATATAATAGAAAATGCTTCAATATATGATTAGGGAAAAAAATGTTGATATTCAATGAATACTTGAAAATAATTAAATATTATAAATAAAAGAGAAAAAATTATTATTATGTTAATAAATATGTTTATATTAAAAAAAATCATTATTAATATTAAGTTTTTTATTATTAATATTAAATATAGGTTTAAAATTTAATAAAAAAGAATTATCACATTGAAAATTTAAATAACATCTTTCATTGTCATAAAAATTTATATTAGTAAAAAAAGTTATCGCATTGAAAATTTAATTAATATGTTTCATTTTCACAAAAATTTATATTAGGGAAAAAACTTATTTTTAGAATTTTTATTTATTTATTAATATTAAATATATGTTTAAAATTTAATAATTTATTTTTATTATATATTGTAGGTTTGAAATTTAATAAATAAATAAAAATGGTTTTGAATGCATAAATTTAAATACATTGAAACAAAATTTAATAAATTATTTTTTTTTAATAAAAAATTGTGACTAAATTTATTAAATTATATGCTTTAAAAACATTATAAATATTTAGATAAATTGAAACAAGATTTAATTAAAAAAAAATTTATGTTTAATAAAAAGTTGTAACTAAATTTATTAAATTACTTGCATTTAAAAAAATTGTGAATATTTACATTAGATCTAAGACTTTTGTGATTCATAATGTAGATATCAATCTTTAGGATTAATCACCTCATTAGGATTTGGTCCACGTTTTGAACCAACTAATGTGGTGGAGTGATCCATACTATAGATATCAATTTTTAGGATTAATCACATCGTTTAAGATTTGATTGAAGTTTCAAACCAATTAATATGGTGGATAAACCACATTAATTGATTCAAAAAATCGACCAAATCCTAAAGATGTGATTAATTCGGATATCTACAAAAAATTATAAATATTTAGATAAATTGAAACAAGATTTAATTTTAAAAAAAAATTATGTTTAATAAAAAGTTGTAACTAAATTTATTAAATTACTTGCATTTAAAAAAAATTGTGAAAAAATTGTGAATATTTACATTAGATCTAAGACTTTTGTGATTCATAATGTAGATATCAATCTTTAGGATTAATCACCTCATTAGGATTTGGTCCACGTTTTGGACCAACTAATGTGGTGGAGTGATCCATACTATAGATATCAATTTTTAGGATTAATCACATCGTTTAAGATTTGGTTGAAGTTTCGAACCAATTAATATGGTGGATAAACCACATTAGTTGATTCGAAAAATCGACCAAATCCTAACGATGTGATTAATTCAGATATCTACAAAATATTTACATTATTAAAAAAGTATTTTACGATATGTATAAAGAATTTGTAATTTACTTACAATTAAAAAAAAAGTTATGAATATTTGCGTAATAATACTTTTGTCCACTCATTTTGAACCAACGAGTGTGGTTCATTGTGAGGATAAGTTGAAGAATCACATCATGGCTCCATGTTAAATAGGGAGAGCACATCTTCCAACGGCTAAATTTGACTAGGAAACGGCTACATTGGAAGATCTGCTCTCCCTATTTAAGATGCAGCCATGATCTGATTCTTCAACTTGTCCCATCAATGAACTACACTCGTTGGTTCGAAACTCGACAAAAATATTTTAATGTAATCTCCCCAAAAAAACTTCTCAAAAACTAAATATGAATCACAAAAACTTAAATTCAACAATATTTACATTATTAAAAAACTTTCTTTCTAACTTGATTTATAAAATATTTACATTATATATATATAAAATATTTTTTTCGCCAAATATAATTAACTTCTATCCCACTCTATTGCCACAGCTTTCTCAATATTCCAAAACTATCATTCTTCCGTGATTTAATTTATATTATTACATGCAAATGCCTTTTTTTGGATTATACCATCAAAATGACTTTTATGTATGGTTTATGGCATTCAATACACATAAAACGGATAAATCTTTTAGATGTTTCATTGTGAGTTTCTTTTCCTTACTCTTCGCTGTTTGTGTTTGTCAACTCAATAGTGCTGTAAGGAATGTTGGGGAGGTTCTAAACTCTTCACGCCAAAACAAATAAAAGGCCAAATATACCAAAAACACATTTATTTGTATATAAACTCTCGATCAGCAACGATCGGAGACGCAGAAACGCGACATAAGATGGGCAGCATACTTAAGAGATGGGCTGTATACTTAGAATTGACATGAACATGATCCAATGGAACCATTACTGATAATTCCGATCAAACTGGAACTCAAAACCATTAACCTGTAGACATGTCCCCTTGATCACAGAGGGGTTTTTGGCAAGGTACCCATGTCATTATTTTTCTGATATTGGTCAGAGTGACAGAGATTTCAACGAGATTTTGAAGATTCCAAGGCCAGCAATTCAAGAATAGAGGTGGCAAAGGAGTGCATTTGATCTCTGCTGTACACAGGGGTAGCAAATGTAAAGGAGATGCATAGCTGGCCCATCTGGCCCTTCAATCATAGACTCACATGCACAGAAGCAAGGACCCACTGCATGCATACTTGCCAGAGGCCCTAAGCTGCCAGCCACATTCAGAGATTCTGCATTCTTCCACTGTGTATCTGCTGGCTCTCCAAAGAACATTGTAAACAGCCCAGATCTCTTAGAAGAGCTTGGAGCCAGACTAGGATGCTTGATCAACTGCATTCACATTCATTCACTAGTATGACTCAATCCAAAATATTCACTAAGCATAAACTGCATTCACATTCATTCACCAGTATGACTCAATCCCAAATCCCAAATATTGACTAGCATAAATCCCTCTTAACCCCTGATCTATTAAGACGGACAAAAAGCATAAATCCCTGTTAGCCCCTAATCTACTATTAAGACGGACAAAAAGCATAAATCCCTGTTAGCCCCTAATCTATTAAGGGTGATAAAAGGCAAAAGTCCCTCTTAGCCCTTGATCTATTAAGAGTGATGAAAAAAAATATTGAAAATCTCTTGGAATAACAACACTGTCAACTTTCAAATTAAGGGATGCCTAGTTATCACCTGTCCAACAAGCATGGCTAGGACTGGTAGCTCGGAAAAGTGCTTATGTTTGCTGATTTCCTTCTGCGTTTTTGTTGATATTAAGCGCGCCATATCCCAGAAGGATATATCATCCTTCACTCGAGTTCCCTGGAATATCCCTGCTGAGTAGTTTCCCAGGACAGTTTCTGGTAGTTGAGGCTCAAAGTGAGGTCTACAGTCCAGCACACTGCCATGTACACAAAAAGTTTTATTCCGGGCAATGGATATTTACATTATGACAATAAAATGTACAGGATGCAAGGTGCTCAAAACTATGGTATGGTTGGGATGTTACCCTGTGAAGCAAAACTGGTTCAATTTCTTCTCTTTCATTTCCTTGATGTTAGCAGCTGTTCGTAAGTATGCACAGGCCAGGGCTGCAGCATGTGATGTATTTTCTCGCTCGCATGCAGAGAAGAAAGCACCAGTTCCTATCATGGAGAGGCAGTTCTTGATGGTTGAGTCCATGCATATGAGGAATTCAAGGATAGAAGGTGCAAAAGAACTTCATACACCGGATAAAAAAAGACTTCACTTGTTTAATATGGTAGTCAAAAAAGAAAACAAAGTTTATTTAATGACTGAAATAAAATCTATCGATCTGTTATAGAGGCATTGTTCCAAGGATTGAAAAGGAAAGAATTTGTAAAGCCATCTCACTTGTCATAGAAGTGGGTAAATTGACTTTCCTTTCAAATGGAGGGCAACAATCTACTTTTGGTAGGATACTTTCTATAATTCAATTTTATAGCTCTTCTGATCAGTTTTAGCAGTGGAGGACAGGCTGCATCGCTCCTATCTCACAGATGGTCCTTGTGTGGTTTTTGCTAAACGGTTAAGCATGTTATGTGGAGAGGCACAGTTACCAGGGGCCTTTTATGGTAAAAGGGTTGCTGCTGAATATAGCATTTTCTTTGTTACCTTCATCTGAAGAGATATTTTCTTGGGACAAGTTGATGGTCAAGAACTGATATGATCATATTGAGAGGCATGACTGACCAGTTACACTCGAAAGTTTATTTAAGAATGTGGTAAACCCCAGTACAAAAAAAAAGTTACCCATCACCAATGTCAATTTACATTTTCCAGATCTCATTGATTGGACATTAATTTGATATAGAAACTTTAAGGAAACCCATAAACCTCATTTTTTGGAGGTCTAGGGGGAGGATCTGAGAGGAGACCTGCTAAGCATACTTAATTAAACCTAAACAAATCTTGAAAATGGAGATGGAGGCATTCCACTACTTAATGAATAGATCTTATATAAGCACCATCGTTTTCAATTTGGTTTGGGAGATCCACATCGTTCTCAATTTGGCTGGTCACAAATTTTCAATCATCAAGGTTTATCTGTTTATGATTTCAATGGATCTACTAATATAACAAGATCAAGAAGAAAATTCAACAAGGTGATATACTAGTTATATTGCTGGAGGTGGAGTGTGGGAAGGAACATATCAGAAAAACCTCTAAGTTGCATAAAATTCATACAAAAGAACATGTGAATCACTACAGGAGACTCAGTCAAACAATCCTTCTCCCATGCCCTATTCTCTTCCAGGCAAACCATAAGCTCAATTGATACAGAAGAAGTTTATATTTCTCTGCATAAGAAAAATGGATGAAAATTTGAAAACTAACTTGCTCTTTATGTCAAAACAAATGCAACCTTAAAGGGATCTTGGTTCCACGGTTAGGTAGGGGTGTTTCAAACCCAACCTAGATTCAGAGGCCATTTCGATTGCTTAAGCAGGCCAATGGATGGGACCAAGAGCTAAGTCTTGGGCAAATTCGGGTGAATAAATAGATTCAGAGCAGTTGTAAAACAAGAACACCGTCAAGAAAAGAAGAGAGACCAATGCAATCAAAATCAGAACATCAACAGGAGCAATTAACACAATAGCCAAGAAAATTGTTACAGATGGATTACCTTCTCTTCCAAGTCTGTATGTAAGAACGTCAGACATGAACCCAGCCTTGATGGACATTTTGGTGAACTCTGCACTGAATGGTAGCAGAGAGTACTTCTTGGAGTCCAGAGCATATCCTATAGCATCAAGGCCCTTTGTAAAGAAACCCTTGTCTGCTTTGCCTTTGGGTATCAAATCCTCCATTGAAGCCAGCAGTTCATGCCTTCCAGGCCCATCTGGAAACTCTGGCTCTCTTCCTTCAACAACTGCATTCAGGGCACTGACAAAATACCTCGCTATAAGGAGACAAGATTGCCTGTCACAAGCACCACTGTGAACTCTGATCACAACAATCGTCAGTGACCCTGAAGAAGAGTCCTTGTAAAAATGAACTTCTAGGACACCAAGAGGAGGAGCTGCCATCTTGTTCTCGTTAAGGAATGGATCATTGAGCTCGCTTCGGATAATCTGATGCAATGCAAGGCTCAACGATTGTTTCTCATCATCACGGGGAAGCTGTAAAACCCCTAGAAGGTCCACTGATGGATCTACTGTGGGCCATGACTTCTCCCTGACAATGGGCTTCACAGGACCATTGTTTACCTGGAGATAGAGCTTCCCTTTGTTATTCTCCACAATTTGAGCTCTGGTGAGGGGATAGTGCTCCATAAGCTGACGAGCAGCCGTGGTTATATGCTGTTCTTCAACATCTCGTCTCATGGCGATCACTGAAGCAGTAATGCCCGTTCCCTGGTCAGTTATCCTCGCCCAGTTCTCTTCAGATTGACCCATTGGTCTGGACATCACTACAAGCTCTGATGATTCTTGTTGCTTTGGAGCCATAACCACCCAAGAACTCTGAAATACAATTCACAAAATGCCTGTAACTTACAATAACTTTGAAACCAATTCACAAAATGGCTCTGAACAATCTCCTTCCTGAAAAAACTATGAAAGCCAAGTATCCTGCTGCCAATAAATAGACTATTGTAATGGGCTCTTGATCTGAAATTGAATAGAATATTGTAATGGGAGTTTGATCTGAAATTGAATAGAATAGATCGTTCCAGCCGATTTTGACTAATTTCCAAATTGTTTTGGTCACTGTGTAGAGGAATCTTCGTCTGAATACAAATTTAATTCTTGAAGTAAACCAACCCTGACACATCGCCAGTCTCAACTCTGTCAAATCTTTTTTATTTGGAAAAAAATCCATGAGTTGTTCTTTGCATTAATCGGCTAATTCGTTCATTGTTTTTAAAATACCGATGCGTCGTTCTCTGCATCAATCCATTAATTCATTCATACAGGGTGGAAACGACGGCTGTTAACAAATTCCAACACGGCCTGCATTTGTTTAATAACAGCAATGGCAGAAGCTCATAAGTGCTGTCCTGTTTGAATTTTAATGCGTAAAACTGTGATTAAAAAATTCAGTTCACGGCTACATCTCATGCACAGCACGAGCGTTGGATTGCCAACCTTTCAGTCTGAATTTTTGTGTTTTTTCACTAATCATTTTTATTTAAATTTGGATTCAAATTAGCAACACGTTTTGTAGGTAACAATGTTTAACAATTATATCAACAATTCTGCGTACCAAATCACATAACGATTTTTAATTTCTACGCATTTCGAACCAGTTTAATAAAAAAAATTAATTTATATTTGATATTAAATTTAGTTATAAAAATATATTTTATCATGATATTTATATTAAAAATAATTATTAAAATAAATTTAAATTTTTAGATATAAATTTGATTTTTTATATATAATTTAATATTAAAATTAAAACTAAATTCTATGTTAGTAAATTTTTTTATTTTTTATATATTAAATTATTTTATATAACTTACTAGAGCTAGAATTGAACTTTAGAATTGAACTTTAAATTTAAAATATAGTAAATTAATAATTTTTTTTATTATATAAAGAATTATCAAAGTGTTATGAAAATTAGATTGACTGAATCATAGACTCAAAAACATAATAAAATGAATTTTAAAATTATACCTCCTCATCATATAATTTATTAAAGCAAAAATAAACTAAAAAAACTAATTTAATTAATCAAATTCTTATTAATCAAACTCAAAGAATTAATTTAATTAATCAAATTCTTATTGATTGAGAAGTCATAAAATCGATTCTCCTTAATAATGCAGGAGACCGATGTCATTCCCTTTATAATTGAATTTTAAACTCAAAACTATTTCATATTGGATGCTAATTGTATATATTTCTATTTGAAGAGACTCCGTCCATATTTTTAATCTTTTATTTTTATTATAAGTTAAATTTAATTATATTTAACAATATATATTTTTAATTATTATGAAGTTTCTAAGTCATTTTATACATTAATTTTAATTTAAAGAGGATTATTATTTTCTTAAATTTACTTTTATTTCTTTCTGGATTAAAATAAATAATTTATTTACTTTTTTCTCTTCTAAATAATCATAAAATTTGTCATCATAGAATTAGTTTTTAATTTAGTTTTTAAATACTTTATAGATTTAAATATTATACTTAACTTCTTTTTTATTTTTAATGATTTTATTTTTCTCCTTATTAATTTGAATAAAATTTCTATTTATTTTTATTAATAATGTTAAAATTTTCACTTCATTTTTTTTTTAAATTTCCATATATATATATATATAAATCTTTTTTTAATACTATTAAATTTAAAAGAAAATTTTATGTTTTTCATTTTTTAATTTTTTTAAGGAGTGGCGGGAGGGGAAGGTATTTCATTTTTTCATTTTTTTTAAGGAGTTGCAGGAGGGGAAGGTATTTCATTTTTTCATTTTTTTAAGGAGTGGCAGGAGGGGAAGGATACTACTAAGTCTCGAAGGAATAATTGTGAACCAATTTTCATGGGGACTAGGCAGAAAATCCAACAACCAAGCAGAGATATATGAGCTCTATTTGGGATTAGCAATAGCTCACCACCGAGGTGTCTAAGACATTACCATTTTGGGAGACTCTTTCCTTATTATTCAAAACTTGAGAACCAACACCACTCCAAAAAATAACATGTTAAGTTTGTTGTTTCAACGAATCAAAGGTATCCTCCAATCTTTCTGTAGCTCCTCCTCCTTCCATATACTCAAAATCCTCAATTTTGAAGCAAATCTCCTCGCCAATAAGGCTTGTCCTTTGGGTGAAGAACAAACCAATATAAATGGTATCAGTGGTTATGTTACTATTCCCTAAATATGCCCATGGTTGACTACCATATTCCCTCTAGTCCTTTTTGTTCCCATTCCCCAGTGGTGTCCATGGTTGACTCCCTAATATCCCCTAGTCCTACCCCTCCCATTCAGCCACACCCCCTACTTATTCCAAATCCCCTCCCATATCCCCTTCTTCATATAATATGTTTATGCATAATTTTAATTTTTCACATCCAAGAATGATTACAAGGGAGGCCTCACGCCAGCCCAATGTGGCATCTCTTGGGCACCGACCTCATGCAAGTGTGACACAATTAATGGTCCCATGCACAGATCAAACTCACCCTTGTGCAAGATTTCATGCTTTGCCAAAGTTTCATCTCTACCAACGTGCCTCATTTAATCATAATGTTGAAGATTAGACTTGCTCTTAATCTTGAGCTCATGGCATATGAGGAAGGTGTCTTCTTAGTTAGTTTTGTGATGATTGCATTGTCTTGACACACTAGAACCCATAATGTGGAATTGCAAGATCGTATGTGGCTATTGGATTGCATCGTGAATAAATTGAGGAGAGGACGCAAATTATTATTCACTCCTTGCGAGCGTTTTGGTTTTGTTATCCACTAAGAAATTGCCAGAGGGAAGTTTCGATAGCAAGAGTGGTGTCCATACATTGGAGCAACTGGAATCTCAACAATAAGCTTTGGGTTGCTCCTTGAACCTCCTTCCGTTGTGAGCTCTATTCGTGGGTAAAGCACCATTGTAGTTGGGTAAGTTGGCATCTTTCCCTCTCTGGCTCTGAGGTAAACATTACAATTTTCTCTTCCCTTAGCCTTGTGAGAATCTAGAACAATTCTGATAGCTTCATGGTCTCAGTTCATAGCTTTGTCAGAGGTAATGAGTCACAATTAAGAGTGGTCTGCCTTTCTTTTCTGGGTATTATCTCTATATTTGAGCTTGCAATTTCTACTTGTGTTATCTGGCCATTCGAACGAAATATTCTGAATATTGGGAAGTTTATTGGCCACCTACAACTTGTCTTTGTTCTTTCCCTAGTTGGTCTTTCATTACTTTCTCATCTCCAACTTTAGTGTGCCCATCCCATGGATTCAAGTTCATCGACTTTCATTCTTTAACCTCATCTATATGTGACCACTGCAAAAAAGAGCATGCAATTATCGATTTCAAAATCTATAACCTGCATGTCATGTTATACCAACAAAGGGCCTCTAATTGCAACACCATGGACATAATTGTGGCTCAGCAGTAGAGAATCTCATGCTTGGAGAATTTAGTTGATGCTCCCTGCAACATTATTTTGGACCTCAAGCTACAAGGTGCCCAACTAGCCAGCCCAACGATGGAACCACCTCAGGACATTGACCTGAATCACCCAACAAATACTTCTGATTAAACAATTATGTAATGTTTGGTTTCAAATGCTTATGGCTTTTATTCCAATTTTGTCGTATACATACTACTCAGAAAATAAAATTATTGATAGACTATGGGGTTTTTGTTGTAATCTGGGTAAGGGTAGCTAGTTACAATTTGACATCCCAGATGCCCAAGAACAACTTGACAATGTAATTCTCCCAAGTATTCGCCGTGATGAGGCGCGAATTTAGTACAATGAGTACTCATTCCTGTTAACTAGCTAGTTCCCTATGACACAAAAATTTTAGTCCGTTTCTAACTAAAAAAATTCCAGGAAACCCCCAACATCCAGACACATTTACATCCCATTTTTCACTGATTTTATTTTAATTTAGTCCGACTTCTTGTTTTTCTTGGTGGAATACCTTTTCCTTTCTTTCCAACTTGAGTCTCCCCTGTGTTTTCTGCTAATTTCGTCGGATCATTCTTAAGTAAGTAAACATTATATTTTGGAATTCTTCCTCATCTGCCCGATTTGCCCAAGAAGATAATTTTCCAGCAAAATTCCTTGTGGATTTCGGAAAGGATCCATGTTCCACGAGGGTTTGCTACTTTTCCACTTTCGCCGAGTCTGGAGGATCCTCACGGGCATGTGTTTTTTCCTGTTTGATTTTTGTTGCCATTGATGCATTTTTTTTTGTAGTATTGGTTTCCTACTTATCTTATGATTCTTTCTTATTCTGAGACTCTTCCTCTTTGTATACCATATAGTGATCGCCCTGGGCTCCTTCCCACCATTTGGACCTTTGGTTATTTTTTTGAACTTTGTTGTTATGTGAACACTTGGGGCAATTTTTAATTACATGCACAATTTCATAGGATACTCTACACCTGAATGAAACATTTTCATGGTCGAGATTTTGGACCTAAACATAGTTTGGAGCCGTTAAATTAATCTCAGCAGGAAAACCCTTGTTGAAGTCCATCTCCATACATTTCTTAGCATAAGTAGTCTTATAAAAAAATTCAATTTTAGGGCTATGGAAAGAAAAAATTCCTAACACATTCCTAATAGATCAGATAACGATGGAAGATTCCAAAGTTGTAGGGGAAGGTTTAGAAGCCTTACCCAAACTGGAGCTGTGGAGATTGATGTTGTTACCAGATCAAAAATGGGAGTCCAGGACTGCATGAAGACACTGACACTACCCTAAAACCACGATTTGACTTCATAAATGGCCTTCTTGTCCTCAACATTGTCAAGAACCACAACAAGAAAACCCAGTGTCATAAGGTGAATATTCAGTTCATCTGTCAAAAGAGTTTCCATGTCTCAAAGATCCATTTGTGCAGATTTACTAGTCGTGGCCAAAATGCATTAAACTTGTAAACCAAACCTTGCTCTGCAAAATATTTTCACAACTACAAGCTTCCTCATCTAGAGGAACATTAAGGGAAGGAACTTCTTGAACCACCAGAATACGAAAACCAAATTTTAGCAGAGAACTATATGAAACCAAAGAAGAGTTTGTTTGACTGACAACCATGTTTGCAAGAAAAGCTATCTTTTTCACTAAATCACTGAGATTTTTCATTAAATGAACTACAAAAGGATTTGCAAAAGATTCACACAATCAAAACATAGATGGATCGACTAGACAAAACCTTAGTCACCACAAAAGTTTTCAAAACTTTATCCATCCTCCCTTTATATGAAGTTCCATCTCTTTTTAATAATATTAAAACTTATACCTATTTAATTTTTTTATTTCACAATCTTTAAACTTTCAACTTCATTTTATTAATTAATATTAGAATTTAAATCACCTTTTTATATTTATTTAATTTGATTTTATCTTTTATACTAAATAATTTATACTCAATCTTATCATATTTTAACAATATCAAAACTTACTTTCAACTCTTTTCATGAGACTTACAGTGAACCTCCTTTTTTAAAAACCATTCTAAAACTTTCATTTAACGTAAATAAATCCTCATTTATTTAAACCATTCTAAAACCCTTATTTATCTCCATTGTTTAATGTTATTGTTTTTAATAAATCCTCATTTATTTAAGCCATTCTAAAACCTTTATTTATCTCCATTGTTTTGAGTAATAGGAAGAATTTATTTGATCAAATTTACTTATAATTTCCAACTCATTAAATCATAAAATTTGCACTAATTTTTTTGGTTCTATTTATGAATGTAAAATTTAAAAATATTTATTAAACTGTATTTTAAATATAAAATAATAATAATGAAAATAGAAATTATTAAAATATTTATCATTATGTTATAATGATAATAAAATTATTTTCAAAATTCACTTAGAATGGGTAGCCATCATTGGAATGGCTTTATTTTGTAGTTGTTAACATTTAGTGTCAACAAGTTATAAATCACATTCAACATTATGACTTGGATATAATTGGCTGGAAACATTTATAATATAAAAACACCAATTATAGAATCTCTAAGTCACTGGAAAAACTCATTCCATATCTCATATCATGTTTCCCACCGAGCAAAAATAAAACACCAATTATAAAATCCCTAAATCATTAAAAAATTTCATTTTACTAACATGTTTCCCACCAAGGAAAATATGGGTAGAGAAAGTGGTTGTTTCATCTTATTACCATTAGGACTTACCCTTACTAGTTATTCACGTTTTTTTAGTCTCTAACACATGCCCCACAACATATTGCTCTTATTTGCATGCAAATCCATCTCTGCAACTTTGGGATTCCTTATTCTATTATGTAAAGGTTAATGGTGGATTTTGCGCCCTATATTTTATTCATTAGAATTTGTGTACAATCATGAGTTGAATCAATGGGTGATGAGAAGGGTAATAAAAGTATAACACTAAACACCAGACAATGGAGAGGACTCCTAGGTTATGACACACATTGTTCAACGAGACTGACATCAAATAATTGTGCAAATTACACTCATGTATAGAAATAATGGAATTCATGAGTTGCACCATTTCCCATATTCCTAAATTGATAACCATTAAAATGCAATCTTGTTAGACATAATTTTAGTTGTACTTCACTGTATTATTTAAATTATATACAAATTTCCAAGTTATCGTGACAATCGATGTTCTAGGAGACAAAATGATTAAAAATAGAAATTAGTAAGAGTACCTTGAGCACTTCCATCAAAATCCTTGATGGCATTTTTGTTTCTATCATGACATATCACATGCAAACATGTGCATGGTGGTAATTTATGTTATTGTCCAACGCATAAAGTCATTGGTCAAACTACAACGTTTATACATAACATGAATTTCTTCACTATACATAACATAAAATTTCTTAACGATACAAATCCAAAGGATGTATAACTCACATAAATTTTCCTCCATATGTATTTATTAAAAGATAAAATTTTTGAAAAACTCTCAACTACAATCTAAGAGCATGGTATAAATATTTACTTTGTATTTATTTAATTATTATAATTAATAAAATTATATTATTATAAGTGTATTATAATAATAATAATTTGAAGGGGTTGTAGGGGCAATTTTTTTTCTTATGAAGAAATATGTTAGAAAAATAGAATAGAGAGTGATTTTTGCAGAACACAAATCTCATACTGTATATTATTCATTTCAATAATTACATCTATAGGAAATTATACATTGACTTCGACACCTCTAGATAATGACTCCAACTCATTACATAGGAATTAACAACTCCTAGACTGACGCCTAGGGACTCATAATGACAACTACACATGACATGGAAGCATTACTTCCAACACCCTCCCTTAATGCTTACATGAAAAACACATATTACACCAATAAATAAATCTTTGTCTGACTGGTCTTTATCAACACCCACATCCACTTTGGAATCTCGCAAGCACTGCTATTTCACCACCACATCTTCGAGCTGTTACTTGATCTCCATTCAAAACGTAACCGCCTCTGACCATCATTGATGAAATTTGCAAGATCAACAATATTGACAACTCAACTCGTATGGGATTCCGCGATAAGAGCCATCATGTAGTGAACCATCCTATGGACCAACCACCATTTGTTGGATATTGCATTTTTGACTATCCGCCAATTGATAGGATGGAGGTCTGGGTACTGAATGTGCTCAAGACTTGATCAAACAACTTGACCTTACACAAGAATTGATGTTTCAGACACCAGGGCTTCCAGTTTAAGAACTACCAAGCCTTTTTATAACCAAAATTACTAGCATACAAGAATTGACGTTTCAGACACCAGGGCTTCCAATTTAAGAACCATCAATCCTTTTTATAACCAATGAAAAACACACAATAGAAAACTTCATCAACTCACACCACACAATCTACATTTGGTAAAACTAAACACCAATAAAATCACCACAAACATCATTTTCTCAGCAAACTCAACCGGAATCATTAACAACTACCACATGGCTTATAAAATAGTCACATCGAACCCTCTTATGCCCTCGTGTGAATAGTGAAACATGTGTTGAGAATTAACGTCCAATTGAGCGAATAAATCAAACCATTCGAACAAGGCTTGACTTAAAAAATGAAGACTTTCTCCTCGTGATTAGTAAACTTCTGAATTAAATGAGTCTGCAAT
Organism: Pinus tabuliformis; assembly: GCA_031772625.1. Taxonomy (NCBI): domain Eukaryota; kingdom Viridiplantae; phylum Streptophyta; class Pinopsida; order Pinales; family Pinaceae; genus Pinus; species Pinus tabuliformis. The sequence continues at coordinate 677,456,021 of CM062817.1, forward strand.
AAGAAGTGGCTCATGCAGGTGTTGGCATCCATTTTCGAAGCAGTCAACTCCGTGACACAATACAGAAACTCCTATTTCCAACTCTATAGAAAAGTAAATGCGCTCTGACATGTGAGGCAAATAGCGCTCGCCCTCTGAGTGACAGCATGTGAATCGAGATAGCAGCGTGGAGAGAGAGGGCGAGTGCTATTTGCCTCGCAGTAAATGCGCTCTGACATGCGAGGCAAATAGCGCTCGCCCTCTGAGTGACATCACGTGAATCGAGATAGCAGCGTGGAGAGAGAGGGCGAGCGTTATTTGCCTCGCATGTCAGAGCACATTTACTTTTCTATAGAATTGGAAATAGGAGTTTCCACACAATACCACCCTTAACACCATGCTCCACAACACTAACTCTGTCAGATCTCACCATGCAACTCACATCCTCCTGACGCTTCATTTTGTTTTCAAGAGCCACAACCTGACCCTTATGATCAATTGTGTATTCCTGCTCTGCGACCTCTAGTAGATGAATGAAGCATGTATGATCTTGGTGTCTTTTCTTCACACATGATTTAGCATAGAATTGCATGGATTCGTCCACATCGGTAGAGTGACCTTGGGGCAACTCAGCGATTGTGAATCCTTCCATGCTCCCTAATCCATGTGGCTTCAGACTCAAGGCGTAGGATGAGAATAGCAAAATGCGGATCTGTGAGTACAGAGTCGCATATTCCTGCACGTGTGTTGTGATGCATGGGATACACTATTTTCATTACTTCCACTGAAACCAGAATCACAACCCTTCTATGAATGTGTCTTGAGATCAAATCGCCTGTTTCTCTGCTACAAAGAGGCTTGTTAGCACGTCGAGGGTTCAAATCATAGTGCATGTTATGGTTCTTTCTCTATAACACGTGGGCACGTCGCTCCTCCACTTGCATTGGTCCCCACTGCTCAGCCTTTATTTCCTTTCAAAGCGCAATATAGGTCGCTCTATGTATTTCCAAGCAAGAATCACCTCCCTCTTTGGAAAGCTCAAGATCAAGCAGCTCTTATTTAGCAGCGGTGAGAAGACGTTCAGATTATAGCAAAAGCATATTCATAGCAATAAAAAAGAAGAATTTAAAGATGGTAGCTTCGCTTGTAAATGACATAGAAGACGAGCCTGACAATGCCTCAAACAAAACCAGAACTGATGAAAATAGATGGCACACTCTCAAATAAGCTTTGCACACAACAACACGAAATTCACACACTAAACTAATTTATCTATTAAAAAAACAATAGAACTCAAATATCTCTCATTTACCTGGATTTCCTTAACTGGATTTCCTTAAAGGAATTAAGCCAAAACTAGCTCTGATACCATGTTAGAAAAATAGAATAGAGAGTGATTTTTGCACAACACAAACCTCACATTGTATATTATTCATTTCAACAATTACATCTATAGGAAATTATACACTGACTTCGACACCTCTAGATAATGACTCCAACTCATTACATAGGAATTAACAGCTGCTAGATTGACGCCTAAGGACTCACAATGACAACTACACAGGACATGGAAGCATTATTTCCAACCAAATAGAGATACAATATACACGGGGTTGGGAAATACCACTAACAATTAAGTGAATTTCTAGCTTTGTGACAACTGGGTTAGCGCTAGTTATCTCAAGGAGGATTCAACAACTAATAGTTTATGGAGATTCGATAATGGTCATCCAACAAGTTTATAATCTTAAGGAGATCAATCTGAAACAGGTCCAATCCTCTATCCTGCAAAGAATAAACTTGCAAATCTCAAGTTTTAAAATCATTGAGTTCTTCCACATCAAGCAACACCTTAATTCAAAAATGGACGAGGAAGCAAATAAGGCCATTGCCTTAGAATAAGGGACCTTGATTTGAAATGATATAGGTGGAGAAGATAAACCAATACCATGAAAATCCAAGGTATAAATTGGAGCATAAGTGATGCAATCATATTAAGGAGTAATAATGGTAGAAAAAGATGGATGAAGGTTCAATTTCCTCTTTTGCAACAACATCCATGTAAATCGAGCCCATATTATATTTCCTCAACATTCAAGCAACCATTTCAGGGCAACGGGATTCAAGTTTGCATGTCCACCTGGCAAAGCATGTGCTGTTATACAGAACTCAGGATATATATAGCATAGTTTTTGACACTTTAAATTTTCTTTTGTACATTATTTTTAAAATGTTAGTGATTTTCATGCTGATTTTAAAAAGTGTTAATGTCGCGTCAAGCCCTTTTCTTAGAAGACTTACTTTTTGACTTTAAATTTTCTAATGTAATTTTTTTTGTAAGCTTGGTAGGAGTACATCTTCAACATGTCCAATATATCACCCTGATCGGGGTGAGGAATTGAACCGGTGACTTCACATCAAGGAGTGCCTTAATAGAGCACCTGATCACCGTCTATCCAAGACCCCATGGACTTTTATAATGTATTAAATGTGAATAATTATTTTCTAAATTTAACAATTTTTGAAGTAGTCATCTTCTTCATAATTTTTTGTTTTTCTTTTCATTTTTTTTTGGTAGTGAGATCTTTATTTTTTTTCATAGTTAAAAAAAAAGACCAATATTTTGAAGTTTCGATCTTTTATATATTTATATATCGTTAATTAATATTTCAATGCACATCAAACAATTGTCTCTAAAAAAAAATAATTTTTAACAGTTGACATAAAAACACACATTTCGAATATAAATATAACAAAAAAAGTACACATTTTGAGACTTTTTTGCTAAAAATGACATGTCAAATAAACAATTTTTATAGGAAAATTTTAACAAAAAAAATTAAATAATAGCATTTTTTATGAATTTCATGTCAATAATAATAATAATAATCACAATTTTTTTCAAAAAATAGTGATTCACATAAAAATTAATGCGAAAATCACATAATACAAATATTGAACATATAACAACAATAATTGTATACTTATTCTTCTAAAAAAATGTCAAAATCAAAACATTACAAGTATAACTAATTAATAGTTACAAAAAATGAGCTTGATTTCCAAGCATCACTTAAATTTCATCAATAATATCACGTAATTCATACTCTTCACATTCTAGAGTTTCATCATTGTCATCTTCCATAATATTTTCCGCTTCAGTTTGCTCATTTTCCTCTTCTGATGGATCTTTGATGTCTGCGAATCTCTCAACGTATGCCTTTCCAATCATTCCATCTAATTGTGATTGAGATTCCTTTGCCTTTTTTGCCAGATGTGATTCATTAAAATCCCCTTTCCTCAAACCAACTTCTTGCATTGCATCTGGAAGAAATTTAAGAACATCAATTCTTTGTTGAATAAGTTTGCACTGTACTGGGTCTTTTTCAATGACAATGCAATTTATTCCTTTCTGTAGGCAACATGCTAGTGTTGTACCTAATCATCAAGCACAAAAGAAATAATGAAGTAAATTAGTATAATCACATAAAAATTAAAAAAGAAGATATTGAAATTCAATTTTATATAATAAAACTTACTTGAGCTTGAGAATAAATCCAAAACCCAATCTCCTTCATTTAACCTAAATCTATAAGATAATTAATCAATCACTGTGGTTTTTTATAAATGTTAACTATCTCTCATTTTGCTTCTTTATCTTCATATGTTAGTTTTTTTACAACAACATCATAAACCAGTACTTGGTTATGACTCTTTCCATCTACCCGATTAAGAAGCATAGGCTTATAGCTATCATCTTTTGTCCAAATTTCAACATGGATGAACTCACAATCACTTATAATTGGTTGATATTCGCGGTTAATAAGATTTGACTTTTTCCTGTAACATGAAATAGTAAAATTTCAATTAACTTATACATAAATGATTTTTTTAACATTAATCAAACATACAATTTGAACGTCTTACCATGTAAGCTGCATCCATGAGTTTGCTTTTCCCTTGAAGCTTGAGAATAACATTGCAAATTGTGTGTCCGAATGAAATGTTACAAATCTCCATAATGGTGATGTTGTGGCTTCTAAAAATCCCACAACCACTTTATTAAGAGCTTGATAAGTATAAGGGTCACTTTCATACTCAATGTTTGGGATATTGAAACCATGAGGAATATCTACAATAACTAGGGAATAATCCCTTTTAGGTATGAGTTTAGCAATGTTTTCACAATCACCTTGTATTATTTGATATTGGATAGTCTCAAGACCATTCCAAATGAAATGAGTAAGACTAGGATCAAGTTCAACATTAATAAGACACTGCTTTCTCAGTCTTTCCATCTTAATTTTTTCAATAAAGCTTCTAAAACTATCTGGTGCTCCATTTGCCTATGCCTTGGGTGGGCACGCCCAACCGTGGGCGTGTCGGCCTGCGGCACATCGGGCGACTGCACACCCATTGTGTTGTAGGTAGGCAGGCTCCTGCTATGCCATGAGCGGGCATGCCCACGGCCAGGTGTGCCCACACACTGCACAATGCCCCCTGGCAAGTAGGGGGTTGATTCCCGAAATCGGCCCCTGACAAGCTAAGGGCCAGGGGGGCAGGCCAAGGGGCTGATTCTCATAATTTCCCCCCTGGCCTGCCAGGGGTCTATTGGTAGGGGCCAATTCTCATAATTTCACCCTAGCCTGCAAGCTCCCTCTGTGTCGCGAGCGGGCATGCCCACGGCCAAGTGTGCCCACCCGCTGCACACCTCCCCCCTAGTAAGCAGGGGGTCGATTCCCAGAATCAGCCCTTGGCAGGCTAGGGGCCAAGGGATTGGGGTCAATTCTAGAAGTGGACCCTGGCAGGCCAGGGGGGTGATTCTCAGAATTGGCCCTTAGTAGGCCAAGGGCTAATTCTCATAATCGACCCCCTGGCCTACCAAGGGCTTATTGCCAGGGGCCAACTCTCGGAATCGCCCCCCTCGCCTGCTAGGAGCTAGGGGCCAGGGGTCGATTCCCGGAATCAACGCCTAGTAGGCGAGCCGGCCGATTCTGGGAATCGACCCCTGGCAAGCCAAGGGGCCAAGGTTAGGGGTTGATTCTCGGAATCAGGCCCCAGCAGGCCAGGGGCCAGAGGCTGATTCCCAGAGTCAGCCCCTAACAGGCCAAGGGCCAGGGACTAATTCTCGGAATCAAACCCCTAGGCTATCAGGGGCTAGGGACTTACTCCCGAAATCGTCCCCCTGGCCTAACAACAGCCAAGGGAATCGGCACTGTGGCCTGCCGGGGGCCAATTACAAGAATCGACAATTGACAGGCAAGGGGGCTGCTTTGCCCTAGGCGGGCACGCCCATGGTCGGGCGCGTCCACCCACAAACACAGACACCTGCATGCTCGTTGTGTTGCAGGCATGCATGCCCATGGCCGGGCATGCCTGTCCATAAGTACAAGCACAACGGGGTGCACCCACCCACTGTGCCTGTGCCTGTGGGTGGGCACGCCCGACTCTAGGCATGCCTTCTCGTGGCACAACGGTCGCCCCTGACAAGCCCACCATGTCATAGGAGGGCACACCCACGGTTGAGCCCAGCATGCCCACCGGTGACATAGCGGTCCCCTGCCTACCAGGGGCCCATCAGGCAAGCCTAGCCCATGTGATTTTTATTTATTTTTTATTTTTATTTTTTTAATTTTAAATGGAATCTATATTTCGTTAACTAAATGTAATTTTTTTTTAATGGAATGGGTTTTTTGTCTGGTATCCTGTGTGAACATAACAACCCAGCTGATAAATAACTACTAGTAAACCTATAGGGATTTAAAACCTGCACTCAGTTGGATTTGAACTAAAATCTACCTAGTGTAAAAAAAATCTATATTTTGAATTAATAAATTGAGCTGCTCCTGAAGACAGAAAAAAAAAATATAAATAAAAATTGTCGGCATATAACAAACTATTTTCCTGAAATTCCTCGTTGAATGATCGAAGTAAAATGGAAAATAACCTTTGAAATTCAATAATCTCCCATTGGATGTGTTGTCGATGACAATGTAGTTGCTCCACAAAATTGCTCCAATTTTTTTAACGAAATCTCAAGAAGTCTTGATGTGATGTGAGGAATAGTGATAATGAAATTTATTATGCAGCGAAAATTATGGAATTGTTTTATCGCTTCTTGAATGTGGTATTTTTTTTTTATATAAAAACTTAATATATAGTTAGTGTTATGGCAATACAGTAATTTATGTTACATGTGGGATAAAAGATATAAAATTAAAAAAAAAAAAATCAATTGTCTAGTAAATGTTATATGGTTTAAGTAAAAGATTAATTAAAGTAAAATATTTAATTTAAAATTTTAGTTTAAAGATTTTGTAAAAGATTAATTTCAAGAGAAAATTTTAGTAGAAATTTTTCAATAAATTGTATGAGAAAATTTTCGAGGGAAATACTTCAAATGAAATTTTTGGAGGGAAAATTTTCGACGAAATTTTTTGTTTCATTCTTTAAGCTATATATTATCATTAGGAAAGAGTGCATTTGTATCATTCAACCTCTTCTATCTAAAAGCCATGGATTCTTTTGATAGTGAATTTTCGGTTTGTGAAGCATCAACATCTTCGTCGCGTAACAACTCTATTCATATTGATGAATATAATGAAAATTCTTTCACTGTGAATAGAGAGTCAAATCTTCCACTTAGTCCTAATCCTAAGGACTATGAGAGCAACATTGATGAGGGTGGGATGAAGAATTTCAAATAAATAAAGAGTCACAGTTTCCACTTAGTCCTAATCCTATGGACTATGAGAGCAGTAGTGATGAAGACAAGGATGAAGAATTTCCAATAACTCGAGAGTCACATTTTCTATTTAGTCCTAATCCTAAGGACTATGAGAGTAATAGTGACGAAGGGCAAGATGAATAATTTCCAGTAAATAGAGAGTCACATTTTCCACTTAGTCCTAATTCTAAGGACTATGAGAGCAATAGTGACGAAGGGCAGGATGAAGAATTTTCAGTAAATAGAGAGTCACATTTTCCACTTATTCCTAATCCTAAGGACTATGAGAGCAACAGTGACGAAGGGTAGGATGAATAATTTTCAGTAAATAGAGAGTCACATTTTCCACTTAGTCCTAATCCTAAGGACTATGAGAGAAGCAGTGATGAAGGGTAGGATGAAGAATTTCTAGTAAATAAAGAGTCACATTTTCCACATAGTCCTAATCCTAAGGACTATGAGAGTGGCACTTACAAAGCACATGATGAAGAATATCTAGTAAATAGAGAGTCAAATTTTTCATTTATTCCTAATTCTAAGGACTATGAGGGTAGCACTGACGAAGGGAAAGATGAAGATGATGAAGAATATCCTTCAAACCAGTATTTCAAAAACACATATGATGGTAGTGAAAATTTTTCTGCAACTAAGGATGGTGATGAATATTTTTCAAACAATGATGGTGATGAATTTCCTAACTATGTTCAAAATTATCATAGTGAGGATAATATTCCTCCTATGATGATGAAAATGCATATATAGATGATGATGATTCAATGATGGAGACGTTGCGAGCAAATATTGTATCGAGGAGTAGGAGTAGACATTTTCGTATCAATCCAAGATATTCTAGTTATACAAGGGGTGGAGCAGAATATCTCATGATAAGAAGTTTTATTAGTGATATGATTTCAAGTGAATGTTGTCAAAAGGATTTCTTGAAACATATGGATTTCAAGTTTGCATTGGAGAAAAGGAAGAGATATTTGTCAATGAATAAAATCATGCAAAATTCATATTTAGTGGGGTGCATGCAATCTATATTGTCAGGTTATGGTTATTATATTGGGTCTTTATTTATCTGTAGAAAGGATTTCAAAATATTTCATTCAATTGGTAATTTTCGTCTATCAAGAATCCAAGAAAATTTAAAAAAAGATCCCACATTTTATTTAGAAGTACGTCATAAACGAGAGTTTGGGCCATTATCAAATACTGCAATGTCATGGATGAAAGACTTCTTTTCAAAGCATGGAGAGTGTATGCCAAATAGAGACACAATACATATTCCAGATAATTTCTCAAGATGAGAAATATACAACTTATACAAAGAATATGCAGAAGGTGTTGAAGGAAATGGTCAATTTATTATATATCAATATTTTGTGAAGATATGGAAGAAAAAATTCAATAATGTCTGTATTCCTAAGAAGACCAAGATGGGGGTTTGCACTACATGGGCTTCTTTTAAATAAAAAAAAGGGATAAATGTCAAGGGGCGGAAAGAGGTAAGCATCCATAACAATATTTTTTAAAATTATATAGTCATAAACTATGAAAACGTATATATTAATAGATTTATTTTATGTTATGTGTAGATTCCATTGTCAAAGCACTTCAAGAGCATTGTGAACAACAAACAAGTGAAAGGAAAAAAATGTACAAGCATCGAAATAAGTGTTATTATAATCCAAAGAAATATTTTGGTTTGATAATTGATGGTATAGACCAGAAGAAAACACTTCTACCACATTTTGTTCACACATCCAAAATTTACAGGAGGAAAATTTTATTCAGTTTCACTTGGTCGGTTGTATGGACTTGAATGGGAAAATGTTGCCAAGGGTTTACTTCACAACTCCAAATATTCATAATGATGCAAACCTGACAATAACCATAATTCATTATGTGCTTTCTCATTGGTCTGGTAATCTTCTTGAAGTTTTGTATCTACAATTGGAAAACACTTGTCGTGAAAACAAAAATAAGATTGCTTTTGGATATCTAAACATGCTTGTTGAATTGAAAATTTTTCAGAAGGTAAATGTTGGTTTCCTTCTTGTTGGGCACACTCATGACCATATTGATCATATGTTCAGTTATTTTTCACTCACATTGAGGAGGAAGGATGTTGGGATCTTGCCATCATTAATTGAATGTATTAAGAAATCGTACATGCCAGAGCCTATTTTTCATGTGTTGGAAGAAACTGTTGACATGTGAAGGTTTATTCTGGGATCACATGGTGAGGAGAAATGCATTGAACAAATTAATGACATTAGCTTCCAACATCAATTTCGTATCAAAAAAATTGACGGGAAAACACTAATATGGGACAAGAAGTATTCAACTACTACATAATCGACGTCGTCATCAGGTTTGGCATTTTTGAATTTCATTCTAAATTATCCAATATTTGCATCAAATATATTGTCATTACAATCAGTTGTTGAAGTTCATAATGCATGTAGGCAGAAGAGAGATATAAATTATTCTGATTACCTCGAAGAAATTAAAAATGTATTAGATATACATATGAGTACTTTGATATTGTTGATTCAGTTTAGTGGGAGTCCTTTTTCAATAATCAGAGTGATATCATTTCAAGATCAACAAATGAAGATATACTTTTGAAGACTCCATTTATTTGGACACAATGTGTCAACTGAACATGAGGAAAGAAACATTTTTGAACAACAACAATCTCAAGGTATTATTAATTCTTCACGAAAGATAAATGTATATTGGTTCCAGAATATCTCTTGGACAACGTGAAGCCATGGAAGACCTTTACAGGGGTTCAATACGAGAGATTAAGGAGGCTTGCATGATCACAGTGTTAACAGATGGAGATGCCAATGGATATCCATTCTGAGTTGCCAAGGTTATAAAGGTCATTATAGAAAATGAAGATGTTGTAGGTGTTGAAGTACATTGGTATGCCACAAATACACACCCCTTCAATGGTGTGTACAAGCCAAAGATGGTAGTTGATAAAAAATTTGGCGGAAAGAGAAAAAGAAAGGGTACAAATATAAATCATTGCCGCACAGACCTCTTAAAATTGGAGGATGTTGACATACTTGTTTATGACTTGAATTTAACAAAGAGATAAACTCTTCACTTCAGGACAATAGAGATTCTGAAGAGGTTGCTACCAGAAGAAACAATGTTGAGATGGAAGTTTGTTGAACCCAGTTTTAGATCTAGAATAATTTTGAAACCTGAAATTGTGGGCATTCATGTTGGCTTAGATGGGGCACTAGTTGATGAAAGAGAAGAATATGGAACAACTTCATCTGCATCTAGTCATTCATCTGAAGATGTGAATTCTAATGATGTGCAAAAAGATATGAGTGATTTTGAATAATTGTCTAAGACAATTTATATAACTAATGTTTGCATGGTATCTTGAAATAAAAATTTTAATTTCCATATGATGTTACATGAAGTTATGAGTCATTTTTATGTTTGTTGGATTATATGTTTTAATTATGATGAATTTATTTGTTTAGAATATTCACAATGCAACAATAACTTAGAGAAATAATTTATGTTTCATTCAATCTATAAGTATTGATATTTTGATTAATTTAGTCATGTAATTTGTTCATAATGTCATGGTTGAAATATGTTGAAGACTTGAAGTTTTTTAATTCTATGGTTGAATATTTTTTTTCTTTTAATGCGATGGTTAAAAGCAATTAGAATTTTAATGATATTTAGTGTCAGGTTATTATATGTTTAACGACATGGATGAAAATTGTTGGAATTTTAATGTGTTTCAAATCCCATTATTTTATCCTTAACACCATTACTAAAAAATGTTGAAATTATACCCCAGAAAGAAAAATGTTATTCTACCAACAACATTAGTGTGTTTTTTTCATTTATTTTGCACAAAAAAAATTGGTTTTTACTGTCATTTTTAAAAAATATTGAAAACTAACCCTAAAAAAAGAAAACTTCATTCCAGAATACACACTTTTCATTTTTTTCATGTTTTTTGAGGTTTTTTTGCTAGAGTTCTCGTTTTGAGTTTATAGTTCTTGTTTCAAAGTTTACGTTGTTTTATGATTAAGAGGGGATAGGAGTTAGGTTATGAGGAATGATCATCCTACATCATTTTAATAACATTTTGTGACTAGTTCCTTAAAGTTTTCACAGGCTTGGTGTTTTGTGCAATCGACTACATTATGGAATGGTTTCCTAGCTTGGAGAAGGAAGAATTTTCTTGTCAAATGGATTACCTTACGATGACAATGGAATACATGCTAAACTTATTAACCAGGCGAGGGGGAATGAGGGCCATCGAGGAGTAGATTCATCTAGTGTTAATAAACTAGAAAATTGGCCTATTTCTATCCAATGTTGACATACTACAGATGAACAACAAAATTTTGGAGCTTCTTCTAGCCAAATGGAATCAACAAATGGGTGTGGCACAATTGAAAAAGGAGCCGAAGAAATTAGGAGTGTGGGGCCAGAGGATACTCAAGTTGCGGTTGATGATACATAGTAGTGGAGGGAGGACGAGGCAGTGGAGGAAGTCCAGCTTGGGCTTCGTTCAACCAAGGTAGTAGAAAGAGGAAAGTGAAGAACTCAACCCTGAAAATTGATATGGATGTGAAGACTAGCTTATTTCTTGTTTTTAATTATGCATTACATGTATATAGTAATTTTAGGAGTATTTTGAGGACTTATAGGAATTGTCAACTCATAAGTATAAAATATAATTAATGCAGGAAGAAAGCAAGTCTTTTTTGGACTCTTGAAACCAGATTTATATGAATAGAAAAAAACCCATTTGTTTCTTTAAAAAAAAATAAAAAATTTAAGACTATAATTAAGTTAAACATTAAATTGATATACAAGATTTTCTTATTTATGAGATCAGAAATTTCATCTTAGTTTCCCATTAAAATTTCTGAATATTTATTCAAAACTGTAATTGCCTATGTATGCATCCCGATTTAAAACCCCCTCTATGGTTCATGACAAATGTGATGTTGTTGATGTTCTAGGGAATATGTTTTAGATATCTATTATCTTATGGAATAGGGGTAAAGTGGATACGAAAATATTTTTTTTGCATTTAATTATTTTTACAATATATAAGGGGAATTAAAAAAATATTTATTAATTTTATAAAAAATTGTAGAAGCGATTATTGCATCGTTAAAGCCCTATCATGCTTTTTATTATAAAGATTCAAACCATTCAAAATGTAGCCAAAGATTAAGAAGGATGATGTTTAGTAATTTGTTTTTATAGGTAATTTGTTCTACTTACAGTTGTATACTATAGGTAATTAGAACTAATTTTCATAATATAAAATAGTTTATTTGAGAGAAATTAGGGGATCTTTGTTTTTTTTTATTAACGATGAGTTGTTATTGTTCTCCTTTATTGTCTTTAAGGGTCTTATAATTTGTCGTAAATGAGCGCTGATTGGAAACTCAGGAGAGAGATGAATGTTTAGTGGTTGTTGCTTTATCAAGGTTAAAGTAGGCTCAATTTTTGACCTCTTGGATGATCCACCAAGGTCCCACAAAAGTTGTCTCCAACATGTCCATTAATTTTTTTTGCTATTTTTGGATCACAAAAATCATCTCAACATGAATTTTTTATTGGTTTCATTTTTATTGGAATCGATTAGATGAGATTGCATAGTAGATGTGAGAACACTAATGATTGTTTCATGGCATTAGAGTGCCTTCCTTGTTTCTTGGAGTTCCTTAAATTCATTATTGCCACAATTTTCAAAAGACCTGATTTGGAATTGTGAATTTCACCAAGGAGAATATGAGGGTTGTCCACTGGCTCTGAGTAGAAAGGGTTCCAATGCCATTGGTTCAGAATTCCACTGTGAGGAGAACAAGGGAGCTAGAAGAGGGATGAAAGGAGGTGGATATAGAAGCTTATCAAGGTTTTATCTGATCTAGGTGGATATTGGTGGCCACTCGCCTATTCCAGTTGGACTTCCACCATTGTTTTTTTTAGTTTTTTTAGTTTCCTTATTTGTAGCACAATGTACTATTTTTGGCAGTTTTTTCTGGTCCTGAACTTCCGGAGCCGTTTTGAGGCCCTAAATGATGTTTTTTGGGAAAACTAGAACTTGGCCATTGAAAAGTTGTAGTCCTCGAATAGATCTTTCTAACGAGGTATTGTGCGCGTCAAACGGAGATCGTATTCCAAAGTTATGACCTCGGGAAGTTGATGTACCAATTTACCCAAACGGGGCCCATAGTTTGGCGCTTCATCTCCTAGGGTTAGGTTTTTGGATTTTTAGGGTTTTCCATTATTTCTCAATAATAAATAGGCCTTTGATCCTCATTGTAACACAGTTCAAAAGCATGTAGCCGCTACATCTCTTCTCAGAGATAAGCTACCATCGCTCGAGCTAGTCTTATTTCCATTCTTTTTGTAAGCATATTTCAGAATTTGATATTAATGAAATGAAGTGTTATTTCTACTGCATCTTTGTATTTATGGTTATATCTGTAATTTGTTGTGTTTCTGTTTAAATCTGGATCAGTGGTATCAGAGCAGTCTGCTCTTTCTCTATTTTTCTTTGCATGTCCCCAACGAGGTCAGGATATAAGGAGTTAGGGCTCGATCTGGTTGAACCTTTGCAAGATTAGCCTCGCAAACCCCGACGACCGCCCATGGGGGAAGAAAAGAAAGATGAGGGGGTAGGAGATCCTATCAAAATATTGCTCGAGGAGGCCCTCGAGAAACAAAGGAACGCGATGATGGATAACTTTGCCCAGATCCTTCAACGGTTGCCCACCGGTAGTGCATCCACATCTAGTAGCCACTCTAGAGGCTCCACTCCTTTTAAGGTACAAGTAAAATTTGACATTCCCATATTTGAGGGCCAAATAGATGCAAACGTTGTAGATAAATGGTTAAATATGCTAGAAGGATATTTTTCTGTTCATGATTTTTCCAGCTGAGAAAAGATTACATTTTCTCTTCTCAAAGATGCCCACCACATCAAGGATTGGTGGGAAACCCACTATGAGCAGAAGGATGAAAGTACAACCTCACTATTTTCAGCCGCACCCACTTGGAACTCATTCTGGGATGCCATCAAGGAGCAATACTACCCTGTCGGGAGCTATGAGGATAAATACATAAAGTGGACAACACTGCTACAGGGAAGGGATCAAGATGTGCCATAGTTTACCAATGTTTTTCATACCCTTCGCACGAAGTTGGGTATCAAAGATTCTAAGAAACATTTGGTACTCAAGTATCGCAGCTACCTACACAAGTACATCTAGGATGAGATGGAGTTCCTGGATATCTCCTCACTTGGCATGACATACTGATACGCTGTCAAGATCGAGCAAAAGTTTAAATAGAAGAAGCGAGACATTGGATCTGCAAATCTGAAGCAAGGGAAAGGTGCCCCCAAACCGTAGAACAACGGACAAAGCCAAGGCGGGGTGGCCCAGGACAACCAGCCAAAGCCACAAGTAAAGAACAACACCGCGAAGACGAAAAAGGACATGGGAAAGTGGTGTGAATTCTAGAGCTCCACTCACAACACGAGTGAGTATTGGGCCAAGAAGTCATTGGTGGCCGAGATGAAGGCTTTAGAATCAGATGCAGGTTCTGACTCTGAGTTAGAACCCGACAAGGGGAATTACAAAGGGAAGCAGATTATTGATGTAGAGCCCAACGCCACAGCTGCCACCACGAAGGTCCAGAAGGAGGAACCTGAAGATCCAGAGGAGGAGGAGTGCCTCTTCCACTCTTAGATGTGGGTAAAAGGTTCCCTGCTACAGTTCATTATCGACAGCGGGAGCCAAAAGAACCTCATTTCGACAAAGTCCGTGAAGCGGCTGGGCTTACCAACCACAACACACCCACAACTGTACACTATCGGGTGGCTTCCCCAAGGACGAGATCTTCGCGTGAGCCAATAATGTCTCCTTCCATATAGCAACAAGCACTTCACGGATGAGGTATTATGTGACGTTGCTCCCCTTGATGTTTGTGATGTATTATTAGGCATGTTAGACTCCGTCTCATGTCAGAGATTGATTCTTCTTCAAAACAGGGTTTTGAAGAAGAAATCATTTAATGTATTGATTTAAATTATGTAATTTATCTTTAGCTCTTCAAAAGGCAGCAGCAAACTTCAAAGCTCCTAGCCCTGCACAAGCACAATTTGAAACATTATCAGCAACCAAAGTCTGGCAATTTATTTCTGTATATTATGCTGCCTTTCTTGTTGTTATCCTCTCTTGGAGGCCTCCATTAAATCCAGTTCAACTTCTCACAGTGCTGCAAAGGCCTTTGTTTTGAAGCGCCTTGCTTACACTTTGCTCTGAGAAATAACGAAAGTATTGTTTCTGGTGGTTCTTCATCCTATCAAGATGAGATCTTAGATACCATGGTCAACATAATATATCCAAGTTTGTTGGAAACCACAGCAAAGGTGATGACCGAATTGAAACTGTAAACATTTCATGTAATGTTGTTGGGTCGGCTTCTTGGGTTCCAACTCTGACATGCAGCAAAAGGGATAACGGGTGAAATTATGACCACAGTTACAACCACAATTCAAGATATTCAGGAAGAATTTCTGAACCTGGTTTCCAGAGAAACTGTTCTTGTTGGGCATTTATTGGAGAACGACCTTTTAGCATTGAAGGTTATTCACAATCTTGTAATAGATACAGCCCTCTTGTACAAACATCCCCGTGGCACACATTTTAAGCCGGCTTTACGAATCATTGCAAAAAAGTTTTTGAACAGATAGATTCAACAATCTGAAAATGGTCACAATAGTATTGAAGATGCAAGAGCTGCAATGGATCTAGCACTACTGAAGATTCAGAATGGGCCAGCATTTGGAAATCCTCCATGTGGTTCTCATCAAAAATTAGTTTCATTGTTGAGCGATCATGGCAGGAGATGTTCACTTATTGATCAGAAGGAAGTTTTACAACGCTATGCCCTTGGCTCATGTAATGCCATCTTGTCTCTGCCAGATGATGATGCACCTTCCAAGGCCATAAAAGAGGTGAAAAATGAACATGTGGATTTTGTTTGGACTCAGTTTTCAGAAATTAATTCATATTATGAAAACCAAATAAGAAATGCTCAAACTTTGAATGCACAAGCTGCAGAAATGATAGCATTGACAACCTGTAGTGACAAACTTGCCAAAAGCACAAAAAAGACCTTTGGCCATGAAGTTTCATCAGAATTGCAGGCAATCTTGCAGCACATGGACAAGAGGTTTAGAAACCTTTTCACTGCACTGCCAACAAATGGGTTGCTCATTATTTCAACTGGCTATGGAGATACTTGCATTGCCTTCTCTAAAAGACTAAGCGGTTGAAGGCATCTTGATAATCTTCTTTTGAGGGATAATGGAAGACTCTTTCATGTTGACTTTGGCTACATTCTGGGTAAAGATCCTAAACCGTTTCCACCACCAATGAAACTGGGCAAGGAAATGGTAGAAGCAATGGCTGGAGCAAGCGTTCCTGCTATTGCATCTGATCCGGAGAAAGGGATTCTTAAGCTTCAAGAAAAGTTCCGTTTGGATTTGGATGATGAGGATGCAATACAGTTCTTCCAGACCCTTATCAATGAGAGTGTCAGCGCCTTATTCCCCCAAATGGTGGAGACAATTCATAGATGGTCTCAATATTGGCGTTAGAGACAGAGGATATACGTATTGTACAGATGTGTCACTGGGATCTCTGAATTTTCAGCTTCTTAGTCTGAACAGGAAAGATCAGGCACAATGGGTATCATAGAGAAGATAAAGGAAATAGAATTCGAGATGGCACGGACACAAAAGAACAAAGCTACAGAATACCATCTCGGGCAGCTTAAAGCTAAGATAGCGAAGCTGAGGACACAACTATTGGAGCCACCGAAGGGTTCTAGTGGTGCTGGTGATGGTTTTGAAGTCACAAAATATGGTCATGGTCGTGTTGCTCTGATAGGATTACCGAGTGTGGGGAAATCAACACTTCTTACTTTACTCACTGGAACTCTCTCAGAAGCAGCATCATATGAGTTCACAACACTTACTTGTATTCCTGGTGTCATACACTACAATGATGCTAAGATACAACTTCTTGATCTTCCTGAAATCATTGAAGGTGCTTCTGAAGGCAAGGGTCGTGGTCGACAGGTGATTGCGGTTGCAAAGTCTTCAGATCTAGTGTTAATGGTTCTTGATGCATCTAAAAGTGAGGGTCATCGACAAATTTTAACAAGGGAATTGGAAGCAGTGGGCTTGCGCTTAAACAAGAGGCCTCCTCAGATATATTTCAAAGAGGAAAAAGACTGGTGGCATTTCCTTCAACAGCACAATGGCATTAACACATGTTGACGAAAAACTTTGTTATCAAATATTACATGAGTACAAGATCCACAATGCTGAGGTATTGTTCAATGCCACTGTTGATGATCTCATCGATGTCATTGAAGGGAACCGGAAATATATCAAATGTGTTTATGTTTATAATAAAATTGATGTTGTCGGTATTGATGATGTTGACCGGCTATCCCGGCAGCCAAATTCTATTGCCATTAGATGGTATGCCTGCTACAGATGAAGTAGCGCCCCTCCTCTGCACAGAAAGTCACTTTCAAATGTAAACAGATGATGAGTTCCAGATCATGGGGAACCTGCGGCAGACATGAGTTTGTTCTGTGATTTTCGCCAAAGATTGTTGGGATTCTTTGGAGATTTTTGTGGGATCGAGGGCGATGTGGCGCTTGGAAGGTGGAGCTATTGAATGCAGCCATGTAAACTTCTCTCGGTTTAGTTGTTACTATAAGCCGAATCGGTGGAATATTAGTTTGAAATCCGTTGTATTGGCAAATGTGACTTGGCAAACCGAACTTAAATCGGGGCTATCTATCACATCCAAAAATTGCGATTTGGTTTAAGATTTCTAATCCTGGTTCTATGGAGATCTGCGCTCCAGATGTATCGCTTAAATGGCCAATTATCAAAAGATGTAGAGGAATGCTGTTCCATGTTTAGAATAGATGAACGCCCCTTTCCTACTTTTTGTAATGACAGTTAAAACAGCGCCACTGTTTTTGGGCAGCAGTTTGATTTTATTATTGTATTCATTTTGAGTTAGATGGAAAGAGTGAGAGAGGGGAGTTTTTCTGAGCGCTGGGAGCTGCTGGAGAAGCAGAGAGTTTTTTTTTTTTTGTACAGTTTTATGACAGAGAATTGAATGGAATTTCACAGCTCTGTTTGCTGAGATTCATGTGGTATGTTGATTTAGCATAAGTTTTTCCCTTTGTCTCATATGTAAACTGTTTTGTTTCATTCACCTCATGATCATATCTATTTGAGCAAATGAAGTGATTAGGTAGGAATTCATAGTATTATATGCTCCTCCTATAAGTTTGTTCAATTCAATGTTTTCTTCTGTTTAAGGAGGATTCAAAGTATTATTTTCCCTCCTTAGCTCCTCACCAGTCTTGCCATCCCATTTGAAACCAGATTTGGTGTTAAATTGCATGCCTACCTTGCCTCAGTTGATAACCTGTGTAGTCATTATATTTCTCTGTTTCAAGCTGTGATTTTGCCCATGCAGCCCAGAAAAGCCCCGTCATTCCATTAAAAAACCCCAAAAATCATTAAATCCAACCCCCTATCAATTTACTAGCCTAAAATCTTTATTCTTAATTGGTCAGCCTAATCATATTGAAAGATCTACCGAATCTGACCCGAGAGAGCCTTCTCATACCTCGTAGGGCTAGCTACGAGGTGAAATGGTTTGATGTAGCCTTGAAGATTTACTTTTCTCAGCCTAGGGTGAAATCTCAAGCGCTAACATAGTGGCGACCATACTGGGGACAACAAACTTGTTTGTGGGTTGATGTGTTTGTTTCTTAAGTCTTAGACGGAGCCTGAAGTTACGCCAGAAGCCTTCGAAAACGCTCTTGTTTTACATCAGCGTTAGTAGATAAACGCTGCTTCAGTCAATCTCCGTGAGCTTGTGAATACGACCACTTCGATTGCATTTTACCCCAGTACATGTATCAATTTCAGATCTGATGTTGATGGTGGACAGCAGTCAGATACTTATGCAGGCTGAATCATTCACCTGGCGACTCCAATTCGATCAGACATTCCAGTGCCTGTTGATCTGTTCATGCAATGGTAGGGTATGTGGCAGACCCTGCACTTTGTGAAGCTCTAGATGGCGTTAGAGAGTTGTTAGCGGATATTGAAACTAATGAAGAATTTTTCAGTATTTTCTTTCAATGTTTGAAATCTCCGAAGCTTCATCTTGAAGGCAAAACTAGATTTTATGAGTTAGTTGTTGAAAGAGTTGAAAATGAGATTCAGTATCTCGATGAGCAAATTCAGTCTTATGATTTCCAAGACCCTAAAAAGTTCTTGGAAATCCTTCTTCCTTCACAACAAGCAATAACAGACTTGCCTATAGAGGTATACATTGACAATGTGCAGCTGGAAATATGCATTGCAGAGTTGGGGCAGCCAACAGAGGCCGGTGTCCGTGATCCTATTGCAGCATACATGGACACATTTTTCAGTTTGATTGACAGATCAGGCTGTCTTTTCCGTGACCAAGCTCAGTACTCACATGAAGGGCTGCCAGCAACTGCATCTGTGACTTCGTGGCAGCATTCTCAAGCGGCTTCAATTTCAGGTTTACTTGCATGGTTAATTTGGCATTTTAGCATTACCTGATCTATTGTTTGTACAGCAGATTAGAGTAGATTTTGTACATAAATAAGCAGCCATAAGGGCAGCATCTTGTTTTAGTTTGCTTGAAGATTGTTTCAGTTCAGTTTCAGTGTGAAAATAAATCCAGAGTTGTGTTGATGATGACTCCATTGCCCAATGGTGGAGGCACTGTCTGCTCTCCCAAAGTTCTGCGGTTCTTGGCACCTCCAGGAAGCTGCAGCTGCCATCCCAAATGGAGCCGATGTTAGACTCCGTCTCATGTCAGAGATTGATTCTTCTTCAAAACAGGGTTTTGAAGAAGAAATCATTTAATGTATTGATTTAAATTATGTAATTTATCTTTAGCTCTTCAAAAGGCAGCAGCAAACTTCAAAGCTCCTAGCCCTGCACAAGCACAATTTGAAACATTATCAGCAACCAAAGTCTGGCAATTTATTTCTGTATATTATGCTGCCTTTCTTGTTGTTATCCTCTCTTGGAGGCCTCCATTAAATCCAGTTCAACTTCTCACAGTGCTGCAAAGGCCTTTGTTTTGAAGCGCCTTGCTTACACTTTGCTCTGAGAAATAACGAAAGTATTGTTTCTGGTGGTTCTTCATCCTATCAAGATGAGATCTTAGATACCATGGTCAACATAATATATCCAAGTTTGTTGGAAACCACAGCAAAGGTGATGACCGAATTGAAACTGTAAACATTTCATGTAATGTTGTTGGGTCGGCTTCTTGGGTTCCAAATCTGACATGCAGCAAAAGGGATAACGGGTGAAATTATGACCACAGTGACAACCACAATTCAAGATATTCAGGAAGAATTTCTGAACCTGGTTTCCAGAGAAACTGTTCTTGTTGGGCATTTATTGGAGAACGACCTTTTAGCATTGAAGGTTATTCACAATCTTGTAATAGATACAGCCCTCTTGTACAAACATCCCCGTGGCACACATTTTAAGCCGGCTTTACGAATCATTGCAAAAAAGTTTTTGAACAGAGAGATTCAACAATCTGAAAATGGTCACAACAGTATTGAAGATGCAAGAGCTGCAATGGATCTAGCACTACTGAAGATTCAGAATGGGCCAGCATTTGGAAATCCTCCATGTGGTTCTCATCAAAAATTAGTTTCATTGTTGAGCGATCATGGCAGGAGATGTTCACTTATTGATCAGAAGGAAGTTTTACAACGCTATGCCCTTGGCTCATGTAATGCCATCTTGTCTCTGCCAGATGATGATGCACCTTCCAAGGCCATAAAAGAGGTGAAAAATGAACATGTGGATTTTGTTTGGACTCAGTTTTCAGAAATTAATTCATATTATGAAAACCAAATAAGAAATGCTCAAACTTTGAATGCACAAGCTGCAGAAATGATAGCATTGACAACCTGTAGTGACAAACTTGCCAAAAGCACAAAAAAGACCTTTGGCCATGAAGTTTCATCAGAATTGCAGGCAATCTTGCAGCACATGGACAAGAGGTTTAGAAACCTTTTCACTGCACTGCCAACAAATGGGTTGCTCATTATTTCAACTGGCTATGGAGATACTTGCCTTGCCTTCTCTAAAAGACTAAGCGGTTGAAGGCATCTTGATAATCTTCTTTTGAGGGATAATGGAAGACTCTTTCATGTTGACTTTGGCTACATTCTGGGTAAAGATCCTAAACCGTTTCCACCACCAATGAAACTGGGCAAGGAAATGGTAGAAGCAATGGCTGGAGCAAGCGTTCCTGCTATTGCATCTGATCCGGAGAAAGGGATTCTTAAGCTTCAAGAAAAGTTCCGTTTGGATTTGGATGATGAGGATGCAATACAGTTCTTCCAGACCCTTATCAATGAGAGTGTCAGCGCCTTATTCCCCCAAATGGTGGAGACAATTCATAGATGGTCTCAATATTGGCGTTAGAGACAGAGGATATACGTATTGTACAGATGTGTCACTGGGATCTCTGAATTTTCAGCTTCTTAGTCTGAACAGGAAAGATCAGGCACAATGGATATCATAGAGAAGATAAAGGAAATAGAATTCGAGATGGCACGGACACAAAAGAACAAAGCTACAGAATACCATCTCGGGCAGCTTAAAGCTAAGATAGCGAAGCTGAGGACACAGCTATTGGAGCCACCGAAGGGTTCTAGTGGTGCTGGTGATGGTTTTGAAGTCACAAAATATGGTCATGGTCGTGTTGCTCTGATAGGATTACCGAGTGTGGGGAAATCAACACTTCTTACTTTACTCACTGGAACTCTCTCAGAAGCAGCATCATATGAGTTCACAACACTTACTTGTATTCCTGGTGTCATACACTACAATGATGCTAAGATACAACTTCTTGATCTTCCTGAAATCATTGAAGGTGCTTCTGAAGGCAAGGGTCGTGGTCGACAGGTGATTGCGGTTGCAAAGTCTTCAGATCTAGTGTTAATGGTTCTTGATGCATCTAAAAGTGAGGGTCATCGACAAATTTTAACAAGGGAATTGGAAGCAGTGGGCTTGCGCTTAAACAAGAGGCCTCCTCAGATATATTTCAAAGAGGAAAAAGACTGGTGGCATTTCCTTCAACAGCACAATGGCATTAACACATGTTGACGAAAAACTTTGTTATCAAATATTACATGAGTACAAGATCCACAATGCTGAGGTATTGTTCAATGCCACTGTTGATGATCTCATCGATGTCATTGAAGGGAACCGGAAATATATCAAATGTGTTTATGTTTATAATAAAATTGATGTTGTCGGTATTGATGATGTTGACCGGCTATCCCGGCAGCCAAATTCTATTGCCATTAGATGGTATGCCTGCTACAGATGAAGTAGCGCCCCTCCTCTGCACAGAAAGTCACTTTCAAATGTAAACAGATGATGAGTTCCAGATCATGGGGAACCTGCGGCAGACAGGAGTTTGTTCTGTGATTTTCGCCAAAGATTGTTGGGATTCTTTGGAGATTTTTGTGGGATCGAGGGCGATGTGGCGCTTGGAAGGTGGAGCTATTGAATGCAGCCATGTAAACTGCTCTCGGTTTAGTTGTTACTATAAGCCGAATCAGTGGAATATTAGTTTGAAATCCGTTGTATTGGCAAATGTGACTTGGCAAACCGAACTTAAATCGGGGCTATCTATCACATCCAAAAATTGCGATTTGGTTTAAGATTTCTAATCCTGGTTCTATGGAGATCTGCGCTCCAGATGTATCGCTTAAATGGCCAATTATCAAAAGATGTAGAGGAATGCTGTTCCATGTTTAGAATAGATGAACGCCCCTTTCCTACTTTTTGTAATGACAGTTAAAATAGCGCCACTGTTTTTGGGTAGCAGTTTGATTTTATTATTGTATTCATTTTGAGTTAGATGGAAAGAGTGAGAGAGGGGAGTTTTTCTGAGCGCTGGGAGCTGCTGGAGAAGCAGAGAGTTTTTTTTTTTTTGTACAGTTTTATGACAGAGAATTGAATGGAATTTCACAGCTCTGTTTGCTGAGATTCATGTGGTATGTTGATTTAGCATAAGTTTTTCCCTTTGTCTCATATGTAAACTGTTTTGTTTCATTCACCTCATGATCATATCTATTTGAGCAAATGAAGTGATTAGGTAGGAATTCATAGTATTATATGCTCCTCCTATAAGTTTGTTCAATTCAATGTTTTCTTCTGTTTAAGGAGGATTCGAAGTATTATTTGCCCTCCTTAGCTCCTCACCAGTCTTGCCATCCCATTTGAAACCAGATTTGGTGTTAAATTGCATGCCTACCTTGCCTTAGTTGATAACCTGTGTAGTCATTATATTTCTCTGTTTCAAGCTGTGATTTTGCCCATGCAGCCCAGAAAAGCCCCGTCATTCCATTAAAAAACCCCAAAAATCATTAAATCCAACCCCCTATCAATTTACTAGCCTAAAATCTTTATTCTTAATTGGTCAGCCTAATCATATTGAAAGATCTACCGAATCTGACCCGAGAGAGCCTTCTCATACCTCGTAGGGCTAGCTACGAGGTGAAATGGTTTGATGTAGCCTTGAAGATTGATCCAGGTGGATATTGGTGGCCACCTGCCAGGTCCACCTGGACCCCCACCATTGTCTTTCTCAGCATTTTCAGTTTCCTTAATTGTAGCACAGTTTACTATTTTTAGCAGTTTTTCGGGTCCTGAACTTCCGGAGCCGTTTTGAGGCCCTAAACGACGTTTTTTTGGAATTCTGGGGCAACCGAGCCCTATGTTGCCTCCCAAAGTGGTAGTACTCAGATAGATCTTTCTAACGAGCTATCGTACGCGTCAAACGGAGATCGTATGCCAAAGTTACGACCCCGGGAAATTGATGTACCAATTTACCCAAACGGGGCCCACAATTTGGCGTTTCATCTTCTAGGGTTAGGTTTCGGTATGTGAAGGGTTTTCCATTGTTTCTCAACAATAAATAGGCCTTCGAGCCTCATTGTAATAGAGTTCAGAACAGTTCAGAGGCATGTAGCCATCACATCTCTTCTCAGAGATAAGCTACCATCGCCCTAGCTAGTTTATTGCCATTTCTGTTTGTAAGCATATGTCAGTATTTTCCATTAATGAAATGAATTATTATTTCCGCTGCATCTTTGTGTATATGGTTATCTCTGTAATTTGTTGCGTTCCTGCTTAAATCTGGATCAAAGATTTACTTTTCTCAGCCTAGGGTGAAATCTCAAGCGCTAACAAGGCAAACCATACTTGTGGAAGCGACGTGTTGTGTATGAGTCAAGGCCTTGTGTTGTTGTTGCTACTTTGGGAAATAAGTTGTACAGGATACCGGAGGTAGCACCGCCTACCACTATCTCTTTCGTTATTGCAAAACAATGTAGTAAGCTCATTTCCAAAACTGAGAATTTTTTTTTCTTGATGATACATCGTTAGGGAAAGAAGAAGACGGTGGCCACGACCTCCAGATAAGGTCCCTCTACATGACAACAATAGATGGATGAAGTCATGGAGGAGTATGAGGACATCTTCACCTCCCCCGCAGAGGTGCCTCTACACTGTCAGGTCAAGCAATCCATTGATTTGACCCCAGGTGCGCCGTGGCCCAATGGACCAATCTATCGACGCTCTGTTTTGGAGAACGACGAAATCAAGTGGCAGATTCAGGAGCTGCTATAGAAAGGTCAAATTCGGCCGAGTTCATCGCCCTATGGGAGCCCAATCGTGTTGGTACAGGAGAAGGATGGGACTTGGATACTTTGTATTGACTATCAGGCACTGAAAAAGATCACTATTCAGAATACTGCCTTCAAAGCTAAGGAGGGCCTTTTCAAATGGTTAGTTATGCCTTTCGGGTTGACGAATGCTCTTGCAACCTCCATGAGGTTGATGGATGAAATCTTGTGGCCATTCACCAACTCATTTGTAGTGGTATACTTGGATGAAATCGTGATCTTCATCTAGAGTTGGGAAGAACCCCTCCACCACATCCGACAGGTTCTCCAAACACTACGACAACATAAGTTGTGTGTCAATTTGGAGAAATGCACTTTTGGCATGACCAAGATTCAATATCTTGGATACATTATTGATGAAGGGGGGGTGCATGTGGATCCAGCCAAGATCCAAGTCATTCGAGATTGTCCAGTCCCAACCACTCTGACAGATCTCTGTAGCTTTTTGGGTCTTGCCAATTTCTACCACAAGTTCATGTTGGGATTCTCTCATATCACTTGGTCCTTGAGTCAAGTCACCAAGGGAGGAGCGAAAGCAAAATTATTTTGGTCTAAATCTCAACAAAAGGCATTCGCAGAATTGAAGCATCGCCTATACTCTACACCAATGCTCACATTACCAGACTTGCAACAACTATTTGAGATCGAGACTGATGCCTCTGACTATGCTATTGGGGCAGTCCTTACTCAACAGGGGCATCCAATGGCATATCACAGTGAGACACTTTCAAACACAGTCCAGAAGTATCCCACTTATGATAAAGAGATGTATTCCATTGTGCAGACCTACTGAAAATGGAAGCATTACATTTTGGGGAAGGAAATGATCATCCACACGGACCACCGAACCCTGTAGTTCATATAGATGCAAGGGCAGTCGTAGAATGATGGCCAACAGAAGTGGTCCAGATACCTGCAACAGTTCCATTTGAATATCAAGTATAAGAAGGGCACCGCCAATAATGTTGCAGACTGCCTCAACCAACCACCGATCATGGCATTAACCACCGTGCTCAAATCTTGTGGGCACGAGACTTTTGATTAGCCACTTCTCTACAAAAGTGACCTAGAATTCAGCCACACATACCAAATTCTCTTGGAGGGTCAACAAGTTCCAGATTTTCACCTCTAGGATGACCTGTTATGCCACCGGGGACATCTTTGTGTTCCTTCAAGCGAGCGTGCCAAGATGATTTTGGAAGCACACTATAGTTGAGCCGCTGGGCATTTCGGGGTCGAGAAAATGGTGGCTGTACTATAGAAGTATTTCTATTGGCTGAATCTTCAACAGGATAACACGAAGTACATCAGATCGTGCACTGCCTGCACCGTTGCCAAACCGACCATCAAGAAACAAGGCCTCTATACTCCGCTGCCTACCCCTAGTTGAATTTGGTAATCCATCTCCATGGATTACATGTCGAGCCTTCCTTCTACTAAGAATGGCAATGACTGTGTTTTTGTGGTTGTCGACAGATTCTCAAAGATGGTGATTATGGAAGCATGCAAGAAGAATATCATAGTAGGAGCCACTGTTAAACTCTTCTTTGAACGAGTGTGGGTACACTTTGGGATCCCACAATCTATCATCTCAGATTGGGTTAGCAGGTTCCTCAGTAAATTTTGGTCTAGTCTCTGGTTGATGCTGGAGACCAAGCTTAGTAAGTCCACAACTTTCCATCCCCAAACTAATGGCTAGATAGAGGTCGTCAACAAGATGATCGTACACATTCTACACATGTACAACTCAAAGCATCCACGCACATGGGATGAGAGCATCACCTATGTCTAGCAGAGCTATAACTGGGCTCTCCACAACTCGACTGGCCACAACCCTTTTCAAGTGGGCTTGGGATTCCAGCCACTATGTCTCATTGATGTGGCCATACCATTTGCATCTACTCAGGAAGATTCGGCTCATGTCCAGTTTGAAGCCAATAAGGAAAACAACTTCATTGAGCACATACAACATATCCGCCAGTAGGTCCACGACATTCTTGAAAAATCAAATGGCAAGTACAAGCAGCGACATGATCAACATCGGGTGCCACACATGTTTTAGGTGGGTGACAAAGTCTGGTTGCATTTGTAGAAGGAATGCCTTACCGGAGCCTATCGGAAACTCATACCACTCTAATATGGTCCTTACACCATTACCAAGGTTGTGGGAGACAATGCATTTGAGCTCAACATTCCCCCATTCCTTGGCCTGCACCCAATGTTCAATGTGGACCGCCTTCGACCATACTTCCCACCATTGCTAGACACATCAGACATTGCAGAACAATTCACACCTACATAGTCAAATCCAGATTGCATGGAAAAAGCCACAGTTGATCGAATCATGGACATGTAGATCAAGAACACCTGAAAGAAAATGATCCAACTATATCGAGCTGTCAAAGCAGGCCAAGTCCTTCACCAGGGCAAGTGGCTAACCAAGGACCAAGTTCAACAGAAGTTTCCTCATGGAACTCAATGCAATGGGACCATTGATTCCTAAGGGGGGAGGAATGATCCAGATGGATATTGGTGGCCACCCGCCTATTCCACTTGGACCCCCACCATAGTTTCTTTCAGTTTTTCAGTTTCCTTATTTGTAGCACAATGTACTATTTTTAGCATTTTTTCGAGTCCTGAACTTTCGGAGCCGTTTTGAGGCCCTAAACGACATTTTTTGGGAAAAGTGGGGCAAGGCCATTCAAAAGTTGTAGTCCTCGGATAGATATTTTTAACGAGGTATTGTGCGTGTTAAATGAAGATCCTATGCCAAAGTTACGACCTCAGGAAGTTGATGTACCAATTTACCCAAACAGGGCCCACAGTGTGGCGCTTCATCTCCTAGGGTTAGTTTTTTGAATGTTTAGGGTTTTCTATTGTTTCTCAATAATAAATAGGCCTTTGAGCCTTATTATAACACAGTTCATAGGCATGTATCTACCACATCTCTTTTCAGAGATAAGCTACCATCGCCTGGGCTAGTCTTATTTCCGTTATGTTTGTAAGCATATTTCAGCATTTGATATTAATTAAATGAAGTGTTATTTCTACTGCATCCTTGTATTTATGGTTATATTTGTAATTTTGTGCGTTCCTATTTAAATTTGGATCATTATCCCACCTTGATTCATGGGATTTCTTACAATGTTTAGAGAGTGTGTAACATAGGGAGGGGCATGTGAGATTGTTCAAACTTGTCTTGTATTCATGTAAGGGTTATGTTGTATGATGCTCCACTTTCCAATGTACATGTGAATGAATGTGGCTAATAAAGGATTGGAGTATCATGTCATTGATCATTTATCATTATTGACCCCCATTTTTCTCTGGAGGCTTCATTTTCCTTTGTGTCTTCTAGGGAATTGTGTCCATGGAGGATGTAATGCCACTCCAATAATTCAAACCTTGTGCACATTTGTCAAGCTCTAGATATAATGGAGGTTAGGAGTATATCATTAGGCAGTGCCTAGTGGACCATATGTCAAATAATAAGATAAAAATCATTGACCACTATACGTTTTCCAAATTATAGACTGAGTGTTGTTATATTACTTGCAATAGTGCATATGCCTATGTTTTATTATTAGTCAATACTCCCCAAATCCATCAAAGGAATTTGTGATTGACCCATTGAGGATAAGAATAACCTAGCCTCGCACCTAGCTCCTTGACATTCTCACAATTCAATGACATTCTAAGGCTCTATAAGGAGCACCACTCTAAACTCCCATCAAGCACCCCTGCACTTCAAGGGCATCTTGAGGCTCTATACAAAACGCCACTCTGAACATTCACTAAGGAGAAAGCAAAGTTAACAAGCAACCCACATGATATATATATGATATGTACACCAATTTGAGCATGGAGCACAACTCCAAGATAGATAAGAGAGATAAATTACACAATTTGTTACAGGTCAATTTGGGCACATCAACCCCAGCTTCTAGATCCGTATTATTAGGGTCCATCAATCCCTAATTCAGTTGTTTTCATTCCCTAATGAAGTCAACCTACATCATTCTTGCCTCCCAAGAGTTTCATGTCACCATTCATCCAAAAAATTCCCCTAGAGAGATCAACGCAGGTGGCCCTTTATCAGGTTGCATTGCAATGCAGGAATTGCACTGTCTGGGTGCACTACAACGCAGTTGGCCTTTGTTTCACCTGTGCTGAGTGAGATTCATCGAATTTTTGAAATGAATCCATTGGATTCCTCATCCAATGGATGCTTCTGGAAGTTTCTAGATGGATTGAGCTCGCTTTTGGATGAGGAAGAGGATGAATGAACCTTAATCCATTATCCCTTCCTCCATGGAACCACTTCCCAATTTTGGCAAAGCATTCATGAGGGCCATTAATGGCTTAACCTCCTCCATTTAGCTATAAATTGACCAAGCATTCAAAGGCTGGTCTAGGTTGGAATTTCTTGAGCTAAGGAAATGTTGTTTGAATGAGATTAGTAAGAGTATTGTAATGATGTCAAATTGTTGCTTCATGAGGAGAGAAGGGTTTGAAGCTGGAAGGATGACACTGAATTGAGCATGCATCTACATGGGTTGTAATATTTCCTTCTATCAATAAAGAATTCTAAGCTTTTTCCATTCATGTGTTTATATGATGTATATCGTATTCTTGATTCTATGATATGTTTAGTTAACAGATCATCATTATTGTATGCTTTGATGGGTTTCTGTCTTGGCTTGTGTGCAGGTACTTTCCAAGCGAGTTAAGTACAAAAAGGAGTGGAAAAATCGGTCAAAGGAGAGGGATCGAGCGAAAGTTACAAGTTGGTACCTTTTTTCTTCTTTCTCTTATCTATTAACTATAGGAAAAGCGATGAATTACTTTGTTTGTTGTTTCTAGACTAGCTACTAGGTCTAGAGGGTTAGGCGTTTGTAGAAACACTAAATTTGCCCAAAACGCAATTACTCCTTAATGAATAAAACCTCCAAATACCCAAATACATTCATATATCCAAATCACATCCCCTCAACAATGACTTTATGAACTATTTATATACCTATTCACACATTGTATGTGGTCCCTTTATTACTAGGTTGAGCCTATTTCATATACATCTACACATACATGTAGATTTAATCCCATACATACCCTTCCTTTAGGTCATATATACATTTAACCCCATATATACCCATGTTGAGCTCATATCAATATAAATATGAATTAGTTAATAACTTGAGAGAACCAACAAACAATCATATTAGCAGTTGGAAAGTGAGTTCATGCTAGAAAATCTTATGGAGAGGTTGCATTGTCTTAAGTTCCTATGGTTAGATAATTGATATGATTGTACTTTTAAAGGTGAGTTGAATCAAGTGGATAAAGAAAATCAATTGGGACTTTATCTTGAAGGTAGAAAAAAAGTTACAAAATCGACACACATAAGAGTTTTTAACTAGGGTTTGTCAGATCGATGACAAAGTTTTGCAGGGATAACATTGGATGTCTTCGACTAGTTTTCCAAGCCAAGGAGGTCCCTTTTCATAGTTTCATTTCTTGCATAGCCCACGAGGAGTGGCGGCCCCATGAGTGGCCCCTCGCACGGGCGGGCGGGGTGGGATTTTTCCTTCTGCGACACAGTGATTCGATCGACCATTGCCCAACCGAGCTAAGTAGGAAAAGCATCAAATGTATAAATGGCCATAGAGACCCTAGTAATGGGAGCGTAATAGCAGGTGAGAAGTTGTAAATGATGTCTCCCAAAAGCTGGAAAAAAACCCACAGTTTGCAATTCCAAACAATCGTTTGGAACAATCTCTCCAACATATGAAAGATCATGCCCTGATCTTCAAATTTTTGGGTATCTGGCCTTGAGAGTAGGACATCATACAATCGATCTAGACCAAATGGTCCCCCGAGGGGAAGATCGAGCTTCAATTAATAGCCAAGGGTTTATTTACGGTGATTTTTCACAGATATGGAAGACAGAAAGTGAGTTTTTGAAAACAGACCATACTTGATGAAAAATGCTGAGTTGTTTCTTCGATATTGGGAAGAATTCTATAATCCAGAAAAAAGAAGAATTCCAGGAAGCTCTAGTATGGGTACGATTTTTCTCTCTCCCGAAAGATTTCTGGGAACTTGATATCTTGGAAGGTATTGGGAATGAAATTGGATAATTTGTGAATGTCCCAGAAATAACAAAAATAAGAGGGCATGCAACATATGCCCGCATATGTGTCCATGTGAATATATCTCATCCCCTCCCAGATTCAATAGATATGGTCTACCACTATTTCATCTGGACTCAGCCATTGGAATATGAACATGCACCTTTCAAATGTCACTGATGTCATGAAGATGGTCACTTGTTCTGTGACTACACTCTTACTTTTGTGGAAGAAGCTTAGCATGTTGCAAACCAGAGAGATGAAGAATGCTTCCAATAGGTTGGTGGCAGGAGAAACTGTCCTCCTAGGACTCAGCCTTCGCCTCCTAATTCTTGTCAAAACCAGTTGCCTCAGGGATCTGGTTTTGTTCCCCAACTACAAGAGAAATCCCCGTATGGAGGGAACGAAAATCATTTTGCAATAATGGAGACTCTGGAGCCAATGAAAACAGACACAGATCATCCAACTCAAATGCCTTTACAATCATTGGAAGTGGATAAACAAATCTCATCGCAACTAGACAAAGAAACACCCAAGAGAAAATCGTTGAAATCCCTAGAATAGGATCAAATACTAAAAGAGACTATTGTCCAAACCAGCAAAGTATTGGAAGTTGAGGAAAATAACAACATATTAGGACTAGAGGAATGAAAAATGTTGGAGTTCTTTTGGGTATGGCTCAAAGCAGATGTAAAGGATATTCCCGTAAATCAACTCACTCATTTCTACAATATATTCATCCAATGGAGTGCTCGCTTGGTGAAATAGGATGGGGAACCCAAAGCCCCAAATTTGAGTAAAGGAGGAATTCTGTATCTTACATTCCCAGATCAAAATGTCCCTAACAAGGGTAAAAAGGGGAGGAAATAGATAAAGGAAGCATTCTGTGGAAGTAGGTGAAATTATGCTCAATTATGGTCAAATGGGGCAATTGACGGATTATTTCCCTTGATCCCTACTTCCTTCCCAATGAAATTAGTCTCATGTAACATTCGGGGCTTATACCAAAAGGGTAAGCTCCGATCTTTGAAGGAAAAAATTATCAAATCTAATCCAGATATTGTACTATTGCAAGAGACAAAAATGATAGCGATCAAAATTAGGGAGGTGAGAAAACTTTCCTGGAAAAACAACGAAGTGATGATGATTGATTGCAATTGAGGCGTCATGAGCGATAGCAATTCTCTGGCATCCCAGCTAGGTAATATTCAAATGTTGGATAAGCATGCATCATACCCTCTCAGGAATATTTAGGCCTCTTGGTTCGGATTTGTGGATCGTCTTGACGACTGTCTATGGCCCTTCCACCCCCCAAAACAAAAACCTTTTCCTCCTAGAAATCTCTAGCCGGAGGCCTTGTGTTTCCAACTCTGGTTGGATCCTTAGGGGGGAATTCAATATGATTTGGAATCTAGATGAAAAACGTTGAGGAGTCAGGTGCATTGACCCATGCTTGGTGACCTTTAATGACTTGATAGAGGAGCTGCATCTAGTAGACGTGGACACAAAGAAGGGAATGCACACTTGGAACAATTGGAGAGGCAGATAGAAACAGGTGGCCTACCATTTGGATCGATTTATTAGCTCTGAATATCTGCTCCTAAAGGACCCATTTCTAGAATCTTTAATAATGCATTATTTAGGCTCAGATCACTAGCCAATTTTTTTAATATGGTTATTCATTCTCCTCCTAAGAACATGCCATTTCGATTTGAAAGCTTTTGGGTTTGCGATCCTGGATTTTTGGAGAATTTAGAGGAATGGTGGAAAGCTCTAGAGGTGTTGAAAGGGTCATTCATGTAAACCTTCCAGAGGAAACTAAAGGCTCTCAAACTTAGAATCAAGATCTGGAACAAAGAAGAATTCAGGGACATATTTGTTGAGAAAAGACGACTTGAGGCACAAATGGAGGAGATCCAAATGAAAATTATATGTGATGGGATGATCGAGGACCTAGTTACTGAGGAATGTCATCTTCTGAACTAATTGGAAGAACGTCAACAAGAAGAGGCCTTATGGAGACAGAAATCTAGAATTCAATGGCTTCGTGAGGGAGAGCGAAACTCTAAATTCTTCCATAGATCCATGACTTGTCACCACCAACACAACCACATTGCATCCTTCGACTCTAAGGATAGAAGTTGTCTAGAGAATCACCAAGAGATGGAATGTGAATTAACCTCTTTTTTCTCTTCCTTGTTGACTGAAGAAGTGTATGATCGAGCAGAGGATATCACTCAAGTTACTCAACACATTCCCAAACTAGTAACTAAAGATCAAAATGTGGCTTTATGGAGACCAATAACATATGAAGAAGTTGAGACTATGATTAAGGAATTGTCGGAAAACAAGGCCCCAAGTCCAAAAGGATTCACCTTGAATTTTTTCAAAGCATGTTGGTCTTTTATGGGATAAAAAATAATAGATCTGGTTGAAGAATCCAAGAGGCAAAGCTAATTTTGGTCTGGATTAGATGCAACCTTCCTTACTCTTATTCTAAAATCCAAGGATGCAAACACTCTGGGTGACTTCTGGCCCATTTCCTTATGTAATGTCATATACAATATCCTCTCATCAGTACTCATCCACTGCCTGAAGCTAATTCTTCACCAAATTATTAGCTCAAAACAATCGAGGTTTGTAGAGGGGCGTCAGATCTTGGATGGAATATTATTTTCCCATGAAGTCATACACTCACTCTAGTGTCACAAGAAACAATGAATGTTGATTAAATTGGATATTTCAAAATCCTATGACAACCTCAGTTGGTCCTACCTCCTCTCGGTGCTGAAGTATTTTGGATTTGTTGGTTCCCATCTATGATCTCAACTCCATTATTTTCAATGTTGCTTAATGGTGCTCCTTCAGCCACCTTCCAATCATATCGATGCCTACAACAAGGGGATCTAATCTCCCCTTTCCTGATCATCATAGAAGCATATGGGTTAAGTCATATGATCAAGTTTGCAAAGCAAAATAACGAGTTGAAAGGGATGCACCTTCCATGTACAATCATATTCATGACCCACCAATAGTTCGTAGATGAAAATATTCTATATGGAGAGCCCATGGTTCAGGATGCGTTAATGCTTGATGGGATCCTAACCAAATTCCAAGCTGACTCAGGTATGATCATTAACAAAGAAAAATCTCATCTCTATTTTTTTCATACTCCTAGACTTGTGCAAATCTACTTGGAATGATTACTGGGCTTCTCAATTGATTCTCTTCCCTCGAAATACCTGGGAGTCCCCTTAATTGCTAACCCTTTGCATATTGCATGTTGGAAATACATTTGCATTAAACTCATGAAGAAACTGTACAATTGGAAATTCTGGGTACTCAACTTGGCAGGGTGTGTGACTCTCCTCAAGGAAGTCCTTCAAGCAATCCCGATCTATCAACTCTCGGTACTTCCAGCCCCCAAAAGCATTTATCAGGATTTGATTTCCATTTTCAGAAAATTCTTATGGCATGGAGCCACCCTAGAAAATAAATGGCCCTTAGTGGCATGGGACAAAATTTTCCTTCCTAAAACTCAAGGGGGTTTAGGGTTGTGTGCTCCAGAGAATTTAAATGTGGTTTTGGGTGCTAAACTCTGGTGGCGTTGGATCCAAGGAGGCACAGAGTAGTGGAAGTAAATATGGACTTAGAAGTATGGGAAAGGAAGGTCCCAGCGCATGCTCCTACGAGATTCTCCTTCTCCTCCTAGTTCTTCCATATATAATTTGGCAAGACACAATAGCTATCTTATTCGTGATCACTTTTTTTGGAAAATAAATAATTGTATGTCCACCCTCTTCTGGGAAGAATCATGGCAACAACTTTCTTGTATAGACAGGGATGAATCCCTTCTATATTTTAAGGTGCATTTAAATCAAAGGAGTAATGGAACAATCGATAACTACCAGAAAGAGAACAAAAATCATATGGAGTGGAGAACTTGGAAATCTGATCGTGAATGACAAGTGGAGGAACCCTTGGAATGTTGGCAAACATTGAATCAACAACTACAACAATGGAGAATCCCAATTTCCCAAGACCAAGACAAACTCTGATGGGGCTACTCAATAGTGGTCACTTTCTCCATCCGAGAAGCCTACCTCATTAAGGTCAACGTCAGTAATATGCCACCTTAGAGTATTTGGGACAAAATCCAGTGTTGGAAACTATTGTCAAAAGTCACCCATTTTTTATGGCTAGTTGGTCACAAAAAGATCTTAACATGGGACTGGCTTCTTAAAAAATGTTTTACGGGTCCATATCAATGTCCCCTATGTAAACATCTAGAGGAGATGTTGCCTCATTTACTTAATACCCGTCGTGTTACGAAAGAGGTGTGGGGTATGTCTTTTGCCTTATTTGGCTCCTTTGATCGCAACCAGGACGATATACTAGTTACAATTGAAAACTGGCAAAGAAATCGCTACAAGGACCCGATTGTTAATACAGTTTGGAACTTAGTCCTTGGATTTATCTTATAGAACATCTAGAAGGAAAGGAACCATGTTATATTTCAATACCAACAACCTTATAGTGCCGCCATCTAGAGTACAGTAAAAGAGAACTTGCGGGAGACTATTGTGTTTGAGAAATGGGGACCTGAAGACTGGAAGGCGGACCCTCATGATGCATCAATCCTATTGTCTCTTAATTTATCTTTGGAAATGATCCTCCTTCAGATATCTTCTCAACCAGAAGCTAGACTAGTGTTCTCCCCTTCTGTCTTCAAATGCCCTCCTTTCAACTTTTTTCAAATAAATTTTGATGGGGCCTCCAAAGGTAACCCAAGTTCGATGGGTTATGGAGGTGTGCTATGAGACTCATTGGGATCCCTTGTTAGTATCTATGCAGGCTATTGTGGAAAAACTAGAAACAATGTTTTGGAGCTAGTCGCCCTGGAGAAAGGTCTCGCTCTCGCACTCAATCAGGAATTTTCAAAATTTCAAATTGTTGGAGATTCAAAAATGGTAATCCATATGACACAAAATATCATTGATGGATCCCCCACTTCCAAAATAGTGAGAATCTAGCATTTAGAGACCCAGGTGGGTCTTAAAAACCTCTTATTATAAATATTTTGCTACACCACCATCGGCCATGTCATGCGTGCTGGAAATAAACTTGTCGACTGGCTGGCGAATTGGGCATTGATGAAAAAACACAATCACTTCGCTACTCCATGGCATGAAGTTTTGAGCATAACTGACTTGGACCCTAGGGAATTGCATGTTATTTACAACCTCCTCAAAGAAGATACCCCTTCCATTATTGGGGTGGACACATGGTTAACTGTAGGACCTCGGGGTTATCCCACAGGTCAAGGTTCATCACAATTCATCACCCATCCCACACTTAGCCATTTTTGGAAAATCTTCGTGAACAAGAAAATTAGCTTCACTGGGCCCCGAATGAACTATGCACTGCATAGTCTTAGCCCTCTAAGCTGTCACCTTGCTTCCTGGAACTACGCAATGCGTAGCCTCCATCCTCCAGGGTTTTTTCTTTGTGTAATTCATGAGCCCAACTCGATGTCTTCCTCCAGAATTGCATAGTTGTGTCTCCCAGTCTGCCTTGAATTGCACACTTTGCATCTTCAACCCTCAAACTTTTCTCTTATCTGATGGAACTATGCAATTTTACAAAAAAAAAAAATTCTTCGGCGAAGATCACATGAGACATCATTTGTCGACGTGTTTCGAACCAACCAGTGTGGTTCATCGTCAGGACAAGTTGAAGAAACAGATCTAGCCTAGCAGTTTAAATAGACAGAGCAAAGCCCCCAGCGGTTAAAAAGACTAACAGCTATTTTTGACTAGGTACCTTAAAAAATGCTACCCGGGGGGACCAGTCCTATAAATAAATTAATATAGTGATGAAAATATTAAAAATAATTAAAAATATATAATAGTTATGCTCAATTATAACCTAAAAATAATTTATGTTAATAGTTAAAGACCAAGAAATAAAAATCAAATCTAAGGGGAAAAATTACCCTAGAGGGGGACAGTCCCTCAAATAATAAAGATAATTTTTTTTAAAATAAATAAATAAACAAAATGTTCAATTAGTAAAAATAATTTATAAGAATAGTTAGTTAGACATAAATTAAAAAATTATATCTAAGGAAAAAATATTTCTTATAGAGGGACCAATCCCTTAGAAAAAATTATGCGAAAACTTTTTTATTAATGAAACTAATATGATAATAGTTAGTAAAGCTAAAATTATATTAAACTATATTAAAATCAAATTATAATTAAAACTAGATTATATTAAAATTATATTAAAATTAAAATTAAAATATAATTAAATTATATCTAAAATCAAATTATATTAAAATTATATTATTAAATTATATTAAAATTATGTTAAAATTATATTACAAAATAAAATGTTTTAATGATAATATATAACTCAAAATTTTTATTTCTTTTAAGTTAAATGAGTAATTAAAATACTTAGTGATAATATTTCGTTACAAATAAATTATTAAAAATAAGAAGGAAAAATAGGAAGGAAAAACAATATGAGAAAAATATAAATGTATATATAAAAATATATAAATAAATAAATAATAATAATAATAATAATAATTAAATAAATAAATAAATAATTAAATAAATACATTAAAAAATAAAAAATAAAAAATAAAAATAATACTAATAATAGCAATAATAATAATAATAATAAAATAATTCAGAATAATAATTCGGAATAAAAAAAAAAGGAGGACTAGGATGAGAGTGCTGGGACCCAACACCGACTGATTTTCCAGCCATCATCTCTATTGAGATTACTCGGCCTCTTTTCAATCTCAAGCGCTTCCCTAAATTTCCGATGATGGAAGTGTGAAACCTTAGCAATAACACTAGCTTCTTCAATACAAACATGATGATTGGTTTTCTCGGTGTGCTCAGCCAAAGTGGAAGACTTAGTACGCCTATGCTTAAGATCAACTGCATGCTCACTAATCCTATGATTAATGGAGCGACTAGTTTCCCCAATGTAG
Organism: Pinus tabuliformis; assembly: GCA_031772625.1. Classification (NCBI taxonomy): domain Eukaryota; kingdom Viridiplantae; phylum Streptophyta; class Pinopsida; order Pinales; family Pinaceae; genus Pinus; species Pinus tabuliformis. The sequence continues at coordinate 677,493,765 of CM062817.1, forward strand.
GGGGTCCCACAAGAACAGGGGATCAAGTACACACCTTTCATATCTTTAGGGTCAATAGGATCCTTCGCTGATCTGAGGGACAAGTGAATGGTGTTCAGGGGCCTAAAGGTCACCGGAACATCATGCGACCTGAGAATCCTACCAATCTTATCAGTAGTCCCCTGAACATAAGGAAGAAGGACACCAGGAACTCGCTCCTTTGGTTCTCGATGAGATAGCGAATTCTTCGAAGCTTTAACGAAAGCCCTCTGACCCAGGAATCTACTATAACCGTTCTCAACAAAGACATCAAGGAGATGGGATTTTTCTTTCTCCAAACTCTCCTTATCCGAGATCCTTAGGGCCCGAGTAGCCAGGGTATTGAGAACACCCAACTTTTGAGCCGGGAAATGATGGGAACTGGCATGAAGATACTGTTCAGTATGCGTTTTCTTTCGAAAAACTCGGTGGCCGAGGGAACCATCACTATTCTTAGAAATAAGAATATCGAGGAACGGAAGGCAACCATCGACCTCCTGCTCCATGGTGAACTTAATGGCAGAGGATTGTTATGGAACCAGCTCAAGAAAAGATAGAAAAGATAGATCAACGCCTTAGAATTCAGCCTCTTCGAGGGGGCAACCTCCTTTACATTACATAAATGAACAATTCTTGGATGATACAAATGACAAAACCTCCTTTCTATATATAGGAGTCTAAGGAGTCACAATATAATCCAGCCAACCTAACAATAATAATATAAAGCCACAAAAATAACAATAGAGGGATTCTATGGGGCACAGAAATAACAATATGGGGGTAATAGGGGCACAACAATATAAATAAGGGGTATAACTACAATAGTAATGGGGTAATCACTAGTATTATAGGGACCCAACATGCCCCTCTCCTTCAAAAAAGTGTTGTCCTCAACGCTTGAGTAGTTCTGGATGCTTCTGCATAAAATTCTCATCCTCCCATGTGGAATCTTCAGCGGATAAGTTCTTCCACTTGATAAGATACTTTGAAATTGATCGATTTCGTAGCTGTCGAGTTCTTGTTTCTGTGACTGCTTCCGGTTCCAATATAATTTTTCCTTCCTCGTCAAGTTCTGGCAATATTGTTTGAATTGGGAGCTTGTCACCTATAACCTTCTTTAAACATGTGTTACACTAAAATTTGTCACCATGACTATTTGCAGTCAGTATGGCTCCATCAATAACCATACTGTCCTCCTTGGCAAGTCTTATACCTCTGCTCCTCATGTCAAACTCCAAAAAAGAGAGAAAGCCTTTAAAAATCAATATAACTCTGGTTCCGCACTTTCTCTTACTCTTACCTGCGGGCACGCACCTCAAGTACATAATACCTGCGTACTTGTACGCTCTGTCTGTAAAGGGATGGGTGCGTACCCCTGTAAAAGTCAAAAGGCGCAAGTTTTACTTCAAAAAACTTACTTGTGGTCGATTCTAGAGCATTCTAGAAGATGGTTTGACGTGGATTGAGCGCCTCCAGATGGTTCATGCATCCCAATGAAAGAGGAACTTATCCCATGAAGAGGGGAGCTATCCCTTTGAAAGAGGGGCTTATCCCATTGATGGTGGACCTGTTTAACTTCCTCCAAAGCATTATAAATACAGGCATTGGGCCAGAGGCAAGGGAGGTTGAAAGTTGAACATTCTTAAGGGTAGATGCTGCTGAAATTAGGACTCCCTTATAGAGCTTGAGAGGAGAGATCACATTCCTTTCTTAGCTTCATTTGGAAGTGGGTGAGCTGATCAAAGTAGATGAGAACTCTTGCTGGACCCTAGGAGGGACCTGCACAACACCAAGGCGTTGGTTGTAAGGTTTCTTTTGTTTCCAATTAATACAATTAAGTTCATTTTTCTCAACAAGTTGTTATATATAATTTGTTTCATAAACTCCTTGGTCTTTATGATAAATATGTTTTATTATATGAGTTATTCAGGTGCTATGTAATCGTTTGCTTGTTTGTGTATGCAGGCTTCAAAGAGAGGAGCTCATCTGGATCGAAGAGGCTTGGCTGCTACAAACAACGTTGGACTAAAGGTAAGCCTTAAACACCTGGTTGCTTTTATTTTAAATGCATATTTAGGGAAAGATAGTGCTTGATTGTTTTGTTTATCACTAGAAAAGCCTTAGTTTCTAGGGAGGTCGGTTTTGTCCGCAAAATTGACTCTTTCCGCATGACAAAATGGCGACTCCACTGGGGAATCCATGGATTTGATTGATTTCTCTTTTGATTGATACTTTGATTTGAGAAACGTTGATTTCTTTCTAGTTTTTTACTGAGTGACTGTGAATTTGGGTAGAATAGCTTAGGATTGAGTTAGTTTTTATTTTTCTTGTTTTTGAGAGAAGTACGCACCCTCTGAGTTAAGCACAGTGCGTACCTGTACGCACTTCTGCTTTGCACACAGAGCGTGGCCGCACCTGTGCAAATGGGCTGCCTGCGTACCCTGTCAAAAGTTTAGAAAATTTCAATTTTTTCCTTTTTTACCTATTAGATCTTGTTTATAGCTTATTTGTTGCTTCCCAGATCCACTGGTTACCTGTTAGAAGTTTTCATCTAGGCTTGTTTCATTAGCATCAAGGGTTTTAGTGAAGTTCATAAAAATTCTAGCCCTAGGTTTGATTTTTGTATTGGTCTTGTAGTGACTCTGGATTTAGAAGTTGTAGAAACCTTGGATATCCCTTGTCTTTTCAGTCTTCTTAGGAGTTAGACCATTCATAAAATCCACCTTTGTTTGAGAAACCTACCGTTGTGTTGTCTCTTTGCGGAATTTCGAGAAGGCTTGTTTGTTAAGCTGTGAATTTCATTCTTAAGAAAAAGAACAAGAGCTTTTTATTTTTGTTTTTGACTGATTTATGATTCTGCATGAATTAGTCATTGGTTGAATTGTAACTGAGTAAAACAACCTGGAATTATATTTTGTAGGCTTTTACCTCATTGGATTTGCTTTTAGATAAATTTCTCTTAGATTTTCATAGATCTTAAAATTGATTTTTTGTTAAGTAGTTTTACATGCTTTGTTAAAATAGGAAAAATACAAAATCTCTTTTGAAGAAAGTTTGTTTTAGTAGCGTTTGAAGTCTTTGAAAAGAGAAAGGAAGTTTTCGTGAAATAATTAGTGGTCTTGTGTTGTGTGCTTTGGAAAAGATAAAGAGATTTTTCCTTTGTTTTTCATTGCTAAGAAAGTTGTCTTTATAAATTTTGCATTCTCCAACTCTCTTAGCTAGGGAATTCATTGAAAAGGAAAGATTGTTTTTTCATCCTAGGTGCATCTTTTTAGTGGATTTGAGTTGAGTCTACACATCATAAGTTTCATCTCCGCTACCTTTTGTCCTAAAGAAAAGCCATAAAAATAACGCTTAAAGTAAAATTAACTTAGTAACTTTTTATTTACTAGGGCTCTGATACACCAACATAGATCAGGCTAGTGTCTTGGAGTAGGAGAGTAATTAACTCTCCAAGACAGTAAAAACAAACAAGTAGCTTATCTTGCGGTAGGATAAATCCAATTGTCACATTTATGCTCTGGGAAGGCTCCTCTTAAAGGAGAAGCACGAGATCGTGTCTGAACCAGTGAGGGGATCAATCCTCCTTCATTGGGAACGACGCCAGATATGCACGTACTACAAACGGTAAACCTCGGATTAACCATTGTCGAGGAGCCTGGGGTCACTTGTCGGTAAACCTTGGATTATTGTCAAGGAGCCGGCAAGGGGATTGAGCTTGTTACTCTGCCCTTGCGTGCGTATCGGATCGTAGACTGTTCCCCCAGGTATATTTGTTGCTCTTGGTGACCTTAGTGACTATTATCTTTAGGATTCTTCCTAAGGTGACAGTGGAGGGAAGATCCCACTGTACTTGGAGCAGACGTCGGCTAGACTCACTTGGATTTTCTGGGGGGTTCACTTCACTCGAGACGGTTATTAGTGGAGGAACTTGTGCCAGTCTATTCATTAAGCAGGTTGCCGGGGTAACTGTTCCACCCGCCATTTCTGTATTGAACTCTGCGATGTTGGATTTCATCACCAACTAGCATTTTCAGTACGGAAAGTTACTGTTTGTGTGTGGTTTGACGCCCTAGATTCTTTAGGCGTGTGATTCGAATTTGTTTGGTTCTTTAGAGACTTTAGGCAGTTTGCATTGAGATTTTACTTTGTTTGCGTGTGAAGTAGTTAAAAGTTTTTAACTGTGGCTGAATTACCAAGACAGTCCCGTAGACTTCGGGGCCAGTCTCCTGAGGTTGTAACCGTGGTTGATTTGTTGAGGAAGTCCCGTAGACTTCGGGGCCAACCTCCTGAAGACGTCCCGAGCCATTACGAAGGTTTGAAAGTCCTCGTAACTCCTAGTGGCAGTAAAGTTGGGTCACCTGAAGAAGGACAGTCTTCGTTAGTTGTTCATCCTGATTACCAAACTCTAGAAACAAGTTATAATCCTGAAGCTATTTCGGTTTCCGAACTTGCTGGTAGCTTTTCATCTACTAGTGATATAGGCGAAGAACCTGAGATATCTGAACCTGTTACTCCAACATCGTAATTTGTCTCTCCAACTTCTAGTGCTCCTAATTCACCTAGGGTAGAAAGAGTAATCACCGAAAATCTTCCTTCTGGTTTGATAGCTATTGAAGAACTTGCTCCGGAAGAAGAAATAGGCATCCCTATCCCTCAAAATCAACCTATTATCGAACTAAGGGAGCGTGAATCAATTTTTTACAGTCCACCAAGGAGTACTACTTGGTATATTTCTTTAACAAATTTCTTAGAAAACCCAGGGCTAAGTTTTTCACCACCTCGAGCTCCTTTTCACCCGACACCTAGAGGTTTTTATACTCCCGTAAATATGTCAGGTCAGTCGTCCATGTTTACTCAATCGCCTGAATCTTTTTTGTACGACGGTCCTTCTGTTCCCTCTGGGTATCAGTCACTTTCTGGTACTTTTTCGGGAGCATCTCCTCAACCCATTGAACAAGGGTTATTCACTGGAAGCAATGGTGCAAAGCCGTTGAGCGTAGAAGACATTCTTATGATGTCAGGTTCTATTCCCAATTCTCAACCTCAAGGTGGCCAGTTACCGCCTGGGGGGCAGCCTCAATTAACGCCTGGGGGGCAACCTCAAGGTACACAATTTGCATCTGGGGGGCAACCTCAAGGACAGTACGTGCCTACGGTGCATTACGTTCCTCAAGGTCAACCCCAGACTCAATATGTACCCCAAGGTCAACCCCAGTATCAATTTATACCTCAAGGTCAACCCCAGTATCAGTACATGCCTCAAGGGTATCTACCCCAAGGTCAGTACTCGAACCAAGGTTTCCAACCACCCCAAGGTCAATCTTATGTTCAAGGAACGGGAAATGTACCTTTCAATTATCAATCCTACCCTCAACCTGGTTTTGGATCTCAATATTCTCAACCTGTTATGGGTCAGTACCCCGGAATGAACATAGTGTGGGATCCATCGCAAATTCAACAGGTGTTGCAGCCAAATGTACAGTTGTCATCTCAAACTGGACAACCCTTAGTTTCTGGTTCACCCCAGCAACCAGTCCAGTCTAATATTCAAACTTCTGTACCTTCGGTAGTTTCTCAGTATGGGCCTATTGCGCCTAGTACTCCATCTCAAACGACTGCTGCAACTGCCGCAACATCTGTTCAATCTACCCCACCTACTTCTAGAGTATCGATAGCTCCGGTTTCTACTGTTCCTGTATCTACTCCTCAGACGTCTTTACCATCGTCTGGATCCACGATTCAAACTACGGTTCAGATGCCTGTAGGACAACCTGGTTTAAGTACGGTTGTCACAAGTCAACCACAATTCACTTATCAACCGTACCAGGGACAGTACCAATTCGGTCCTGCTGTCCAGTAGCCAGTTTATCAGTATCAACCGTATCCTGGGTACACTTATCAACAACCACAACAACCCCACTACGGTCCGGTTAATCTTGGTTTTCCAAGAGGATACAATATCCCGAACGCGATTCCTATTCCTAGTTATCCTAGATATCCTCCTCCTAGGGCTGGTCTCATGACCCAGAGTTTTAGGGATCCTAATCGGCAGCTACCATTTATCGCAACTTTGGACTTACCAGACTTGTCGCGCCTAACGAACGATCCAATTAATTATCTTCCGTTTTGGCCGCCAATGCCGAATAAGTTGCCCAGTGACATTCCCAAGTTCGAAGGTAAATCTGGAGAGGACCCGTCGAACCATGTGATGACTTACCACCTCTGGTGTGCGTCTAATTCCATCTCGGATGATTCGATCCGCTTACGTCTTTTCCAGCGCACTCTCATTGGTCTTGCGGCCAAGTGGTATATTGAGTTACCACGGGCCTCTTTTTATAATTTTAGCCAGTTAGCTACCTCGTTTTTAACTCATTTTCAGTTGCCGGTCAGATATGATAATGGCACGGAGTTACTAACTTCATTAAAGCAATCGACGTCCACTTATATTTCCGATCATATTCATGAATGGAGACGTCGAAGGCGGTTAGTGAAAGTTTTTATCCCGGACCAGATCTTAGCTGAATGGTTTGTTAAATCATTGTTACCGAAGATTACTGAAGACGTAGCTAAGGCCGGAGTAGTTACTGAGGAGCAAGTGATTGCTCAAGCACAGTACCTTGACTTAGTTTATACTCAGTTAGGTACGTTGCACGAAAATATCCCCGATCTTCCCAAGTCAAATCAAATCGCTGCAACTCCTTCGGGATCTCATGCCGCTGATGGTATGATTGGTACGGTTAACACTAAAAGTAAGAAGAAGTCTTCCAAGAATTCTTCTCCTATCATAACCTTGCCTGATTCCCCGACAGGAGATTCTTCTGCAGAGGTTTCCGCCAATGTTCACATTGTAGAATCATCTATGGCTAAATCAAAATCCGGTGGGAAGAAGAAAGGGAAGAAGAAGAATAAAGCAGACAAAACTCCAAAGGAGAAAACTGAAAAATTGGAAACCAATGACGAAAAACGCAAACCTCGATATCCTTGTCTTATTTGTGAAGAGGAACACTTTACAAGAGACTGTCCACATCGAGCAGAGGTTGCAAATATTGTCAAAGGTTCCAAAACTCCTGCTGTTTTGAAGGACCCATTTCCAAATCAAGATAGCAAGATGATAGGTTCTTCCTCGAGTGCCAATGAAGAACCCATATTGATGATGTCCCATGTAAGGATTGCGACTCGATCACAAGATTATGGTAGTAAAAGTCCTGTTGATGGCAAAGAAGTAGAATCTTCTCATTCTAATCCATCAACCTCAGCTCCCGGTTCCGATCCACTACAGATCGAGAAGCTTAATCCAGACTTAGTAATCAAACCGCCCGCCAAGGGTATACTTCGAAAGTTTGCTTTCAATCCACATGCGAGAGCGGCCCAGAATTATAACATTGTTGAGGACTTAGCTGTTTCACCCTCAGCAATGTCGGCTTTGGAAGTGCTGCAATCATGCCCAGCACAACGTAAATTACTTTTGTCGGCTATAGGAGCTGTTGATGTTCAGGACCCGAACCTAATAATCTTTGATCTAGAAAATAGTACACCGCATTTGCCTCATCAAATGGCTTTCCAGATCCTAGTGATAGTAAAAAACAGGCCTATTCATCGGACTGTAATTGATGAGGGAGCTTCAACGTGTATTATGTCGATACAGTATTGGAGATCGCTTGGTTCTCCTTCACTAAATCAATCCCCGACAATTCTTAAGGCCTTTGATGGCCGTGGGTTTCATCCTTTTGGCATTCTATAGGATTTGCCTATAGGGGTTGAAGGAAAAACTGTTAGTCTAGATGTGGAGGTCGTTGATGCCCCTCTAGACTACAACCTTCTCTTGGGTCGAAGTTGGTCTTACGCTATGACAGCAGTCGTTTCATCGATCTTCCGAGTAATAAAGTTCCCACATAATGGACAGATCGTAACAATAGACCAGCTGGCTTACTTTTCATCCGACCCAGCCTCTTCAGAGAGTATTCATCATGTTGGTAAACGACTATCCCATATAAGGATGTTGGAGTAGGATTAGTTAAAGATGCCGGTTTACTGGGAACTTTTCCTTTTCCTCCAATCAACGCATTATCTTCATTTGCATCCATTCATATGATTACGTCAAACACCATTTTTTATGATGATCCTTGGATCGTTCCTTCTGAATCTGAGATAGACTCATTTGGTAATTTTATGCCTTTGAGTCCATATGAAATTGCCTATGAAGCCGTGCAGTCTTTTACCGACCCGTGTTCAACCGAAAAAGACTTAATGAATGTGGTCTGTGAGGAATCACTTTTCACATCAACCTCGGATTTAACTACGTTTTCTGAACTTGTTCACTCTGATGAGAAAATTCGTGAAATCCTATGTGTAGATGATTTACCATGGGAAGATCTCCATCACAGATCTTCGTTTTTACCTGAGGATGATCGTTTTGAAAATGATTTCTCATCAATCTTTACGACTGAATATGTCAAGGAACCTTAGAATCCAATGAAACATCCCAATTCAGAGTTAAATTTGGGAAACATCTCTCGAACTATTCCCATTGACATTTCGGTTAAGCCTGGAATTGTTGAGAACATTTATATAGGTGCCTCGTGTACAGGTGACGAAATTCAAATATATAAGGCCCTATTTCAAGAATTTCGCGACGTGTTTGCCTGGTCCTATGAGGAAATGCCAGGAATTGATCCCGCGATTGTTGTTCATGAGATCAAGACTTACCCGGACGCTAAACCCGTCCGGCAACGTTTGAGTCAGATTCACCCACGAAAAGCTGCTGCAATTAAAGCAGAAGTTGAGAAACTGTTGAAAGCAGGTTTCATTTATCTGATCTCGTTAACGGATTGGGTATCGAATATTGTTCCGGTTAACAAAAAGCAGGGAACAATAAGAATATGCATCGATTATAGGGACATTAATCGAGCTTGTCCAAAGGACAACTACCCAACTCCATATATCGATCAAATCATTGATGACTGTGCCGGCAGCGAAATATTTTCCTTTATGGACGGTTTTTCCGGATACAATCAAATCAATATTCTACCTGTTGATCAACCAAAAACGGCTTTCATTTGTCCATGGGGGACATTTGCTTATTGAAAACTACCTTTTGGGCTCAAGAATGTCGGAGCAACTTTTCAAAGGGCGATGTCTTATGTGTTTCATGACATCAAACACATTGTGCAACCGTATCTTGATGATTTGCCTGCTCATTCATTACATCGAGCTGACCACCTCGTCCACTTACGTGAAATTTTTATGAGGTGTAGGCATTATCGTATTCGGTTGAACCCACACAAATGTGTCTTCTGTATAGAAACGGGTCGATTGCTGGGATTTGTAGTTTCGAAAGCTGGCATTTGTGTTGATCCCTCGAAGGTCGAAGCTATTATCAATTTGCCTCCTCCTTCGAGTCTTCGCCAACTCCAAAGTTTGCAGGGGAAAGCAAACTTTTTACGACGATTCATTCCTAACTACGCCGAGGTTACAAAGGGTTTTACACGGTTGTTGAAACAGAACGCTCAATTCTCTTGGGATGAGATAGCTCAGAAATCTTTTGATGCACTCAAGCACGCGTTGACCCATGCACCGTTGTTGCATCCTCCCAACTACAACCAGGATTACTTTTTGTATCTCGCCGCCTCCCATTCCACCATTGGAATGGTCTTAGTTCAGGAAGATGAATTCAGAACGGAACATGTGATATATTACCTTAGTCGAACATTAAATCCAACTGATCTAAAATACTCACATGTGGAGAAATTGGCATTGGCAGCCGTTCAAGCTGTCCAACGTTTTCGTCACTACATTTTACTACGTAAAACTACAGTCATTTCGGATTGCAACCCTATGATCTACATTTTGACCAAACAATTGCTAGGGGGCAAGTACTCTAAATGGATTGTTATCCTGCAAGAGTTCGACTTGGAGTTTGAGAAATCTAAGTCTAAGAAATCTTTAGTTTTTGCAGAGTTAATGTGTGACTTCCCGCATGCTGACACGGAAACTGTGGCAGAGGAGCCCATTGCGGATGAATCTTTGTTTCTAATCAGCACTTTAGATTCGTGTATGAGGATATCATCGTCTATCTCCAGACCCAATCCTTTCGGCCCGAAGTTTCAAAGTCGGAACGTCGGAAAATTCGATTCCAGTCCCAACAATACAAAATTATTGGAGATACTCTTTATCTTCGGCAAAATCACATAACCAATATTTCGTCGACGCGTTTCAACCTATCCGTGGATCCCTCAGATCTGTGAAAGACCCGATCGACCCTAAGGACATGAAGGGCGTCTATATCATTCCTTGTTCCTGTGGAACCCCCTATATTGGTGAGACTGGTCGCTCGATCAATCAGCGGATTAGCGAGCATTCGGCTGACTTAAGACATGGGAGGACCAAGTCCTCGGCCCTGGCTGAGCATGCGGGAAAGACTATGCATCATGTGTGTATAGAGGAGGCTCAAGTCATTGCCAGGATTGCGCAGTTTCACCACCGCAAGTTTAGAGAGGCCCTGGAGATTGAGAAAAGGCCGATCAATCTTAATAGGGATGATGGCTGGAAGATTAGCAGTTGCTGGGTCCCTGCCTTGTCTTCCTAACCTTTTTTCCCCCTTTTTTAGGTCGTAGGGTTTCTGTTTTTCCCCTCTTTTTTCTCTCCTTTGGCAGGTTTGTCCTGTTATTATGGGGTGTTTGGGTCCTTTTTTTTTTTTTTTTTTTTTTTTTTTTTTTTTTTGTTGCTTTGTTTGAGTTTCGGGCTTAGTAATATTAACCTTTCATTCTATTGGGCATATGTGTTTTTCCCTTATCTCTTTATATTTTTTATTTTTTACTTTATATGTTCCTTATTATTGGCATAGTTAACTGTAATAATTTTGAAATAATTATATATTGTATTTTGACCATTAAGTTTTAAGGATAGATTTTGATATATCAACCCTAGATTTTGACATTCTTCTTATAAGTAATAATTTGCTTACCTATATTCTTAGTTAACCTCAGTATTTTAACAAATATAGTTCTAATATTGATTTTTTGACCATTAGGTTTAGTTATTAGTTATGATATTAATAGTCCTAGTGTTAATGACCCTAGATTATGAAGTTATATAATGGAACTAATTTCTAGAAATATTAATTATTAGTAGACATAAATTGTTTATAATTATTTTTTATAACTTTTCATTTTAATGACCAATTAATTTAATCACTATATATGTTTTATTCTAAAAAGCATGATATATCTTACCTTAGATAATTATGAATAAATTACCTAGGGTAAATAAAATTCTAATAATATTAATAATGGGTTGTCTTTACTTATAGGTTATATTTGAATAATAATAGATTATAGTCTAATTTTTATATAGTATGACCATTATTATTATAATATTAATTTTCTTAATATTTAGGATAATATTAATATTATTATTATTAATATTAGTATTAATATTAGGATTATTATTATTTTTAATATTAATAACCCTAGATTAGGGATTTACCTATTGTAACTAATTTCTAGAAATATTAACTATTAGTAGATATAGATGATGTAATAATCATATTGACCAAGGATTTTAAACATTATTTATGATTTATTCTAATAAACACGATCTATTTTACCATTAGATAATTATCAATAAATTACCTAGGATGAATAAATTCTAATAATTTTAGTAGTGGGTTATCTTTTCTTGTAGGTTATATTGGAATAATAAGGGATTAGAGATTATTTATTATATAATATGACCATTATTATTAAAATATCAATTTTTCTTAATATTTGGGATAATATTAATATTTTATTTTCCTTAAATTAACAATTGAATTTCCTTAATTTACCTTATTTTACTTTCTTCGAGAAATATTAACTAACTAATTTAGTGGTTTGACCTGGTCAAAATTAGCCGTTAGGATTTAGCTGTTGGAATCTCTGCACACTCTATTTATTCTCGCTACGCCAGATCAGTTCTTCATCTTGTCCTGACGATGAACCACACTGGTTGGTTCAAAACGCGTCGACGAAATATTGGTTATGTGATTTTGCCGAAGATTTCTATACTATGTTATGGATCACAGAAGTCTAAATTCCTTAATACTCTTTATCGCCGTGGGGCGAACTCTATTTTTCGACGTTGCTTAACTCACGAAGAGGCTGAAAGGGTTCTAAATGACTGTCGCTCTGGAGCGTGTGGCGGTCATGTCTGGGTATGCCACAGCCCAAAAGATATTGCGCGCCGACTACTTCTGGCCGTCCTTGTTTAAAGATTGTATCACTACGGTCCGAAAATGCCACAACTGTCAAGTGTTTGATCGAAAGATGCGCGCTCCACCTGCTCCTCTCCACCCTATAATTGTCGTTGGTCCTTTTGCCAAATGGGGTATCGATTTTATTACATGTAACCCTCACTCGGTCGGGGGGCATGTGTATATCATCCTTGCGGTAGATTATTTTACTAAGTGGGCTGAGGCGATGCCTACATTCGAGGCAGACGGCAAGACAACTGCAATTTTCGTGTTCAATAATATAATTGCTAGGTTTGGTGTCCCACAAGCGATAATCACTGACCATGGGCGCCATTTTCGAAACGTTATGATGACAGAACTTACAGGCCAGCTTGGTTTGCGTCACGATAGCTCCACTCCTTATTATCCACAAGCGAATGGTCTGGTTGAGTCCATCAATAAAGTTTTAGTTATCATGATCCGACGAATCATTGGTATTCATCGGTTGAATTGGCATAACATGTTATTTTCCGCGCTTTGGGCGTACCGAACCTCAGTGAAAACATCAACAGGGTTCACTCCTTTCCAACTAGTTTATGGTTTGGAAGCTGTGCTACCCATTGAATGCGAAATCCCGTCACTGCAAATGGCCATCGAGTTACTTCCAGCTACTTCCGAAGAGGAAAAGCGTTTATTATACTTAGCTCAATTAGATGAGAATCGACGTGATGCTGCATTGGCGATCGAGACTCACGCAAAACGTATGAAAGCTCAGTATGATCGAAATGTGACCCCTCAAAATTTTTCGGAAGGAGACCTAGTGTTATTGTATGATCAAGCTAATGATAAATTAGGTGCTGGAAAACTCGTTCCTATGTGGCATGGGCCCTATATTGTCAAGTGAAAGCTAACAAAAGGGGCCTATGAGTTGGTAGACTTTGACGGGGACTCTTTAGGTAAACCCAGAAATGGTCTTTACTTGAAGAGGTATTATGCCTAAAAGATGGGTATGGAGAATTTTTAGTTAGGATAGTTTTTCTTTCTAGCTGGTGTGCTTGTTAGTTTAGACAGTGTGCTTAGCTTAGAGAGTGTGTTTTCGTCGTTATTTCTGCTTATCTTGGTTTTACTCTTGATGTTGCAGATGTCGATGCCTCTCCAAACATACATTGGTTTCGCTGATGGTGCTTGTCGTAGTACACGGAATATCTATTCCACAGCTTGGGTTATCTATTCGCCCTCTGACGAGTTAGTATCTATGCATGGGTTGAGCCTCAGTCAAACAACAAACAACATTGCCGAGTATAGTGCAGTGATTGAGTTATTATCTGAATCTATTTCATTTGGGATTCGGAGTTTGATAGTGAGGTTAGATTCTGAACTCGTTGTATTACAGCTTAATAGAGTGTATGCCATTAGAAATCCAGTGTTATTAAGATTATTTTTGAGAGTGCGTCTCTTGGAACGTGAGTTTGATTACATTGAATATCAACATATTCCAAGGTCTTTAAATACATTAGTAGATGCAATTTCTTCTCGAATGTTAAGTAGACATTTGCAATAATCATACATGTAAATTTAAAACCATTCCATAACATGATTTACAATATAAGCCGGTAATAATGATATATATATATATATATATATATATATATATATATATATATATATATATATATATATATATATATATATATAGGAGTGTGTCAAAAAATACATCGTCTTCGATCATAGGTTGAAAAACACCTTATGATCGGCAAAAATGATAAGTACAAAAAACCAAAATGTCACATGTGTCTACAAAACGACCATCCAATCACTGGTGATGATCTCTATATGACACCACTGTACGGGCCACCCTACACAAGAACCTCCTAAAAGGTCCTGGGACCCCGACTACATAGCGCTGAAGCCTGATTGGAATGTCATCTATGGTAGTCTCCGGTATATCTGCTGTAAGACGCTCCAGGTCACTTTCCAACTTAGCCAAAGTCTCTGTGGCCTCGTCCTGTGGGGCCGGTGCTGCTGCAACTGGTAGTCTCCTCTCGTAAGGCCGGAGATTGGTTGGACGTCGTGGGCCTACATCTGCATTTTGAAAATTATTACTATCAGTTTTGAGACGATATAAAACGAACAAAAATAATAGATAGTTTAGAAAACTTGTGAAAAATGAAGTTACCTGTATCATCCCATTGTTCTCCCGGTGGAAGAACCATGTCCGGATCTCCACGAAAATCAACTGCGGCATAAGGAAAATCCTGTATAGAAAAGACCTGGTTTTCTAACCAGCGAAAGTACTCCGGAGTAAATCGGACAACCTCCGTCCCCTCATCAGGATGACGGGCCATAACCGCAACCCATCTCATCATTTTGGGCTCTCGAGGAAGCCCAGCCTCAACAGTGAGCTGCTGTGGGATCAGCATCGGAACCCTCTCTAAGCCAAAACTCACAACTAAAGCCCCATAACCAAAGGTCTTTAGCTGTCCGTTTTTGGCTCTAGTCAGTTGGCCTTTTACATTGGCCAACACAGCATCACACCAGTTGAAAATGGTACCTCGATAGCAATCAATTGCCATCCGCATCTGGGATCCAGTGGCAATGTGTAAAGCGGCAGCCCCGCAAAGTCTGGTAACTGTAAAGGCAATCACCATAAGTTCAGGACGAGATATAGTCTTGATCTCTATCCCTTTCTCCTGAGACTGAATGTTACACTACTCTAGTCGGAGACTAGCGATAGACTGGCCACCTGCCCTAGTCCCGAACAGAGTTAAGTGTTCGCCTCTCTTGGGCAAACCAGTGATAAAGTATATATCTGCCGGCTCCATCTCAAGCTGGTGCCCTCCAATATAAAAACATTGGTCCTGAACGTTCCATCTTTCTACCAGCCACTCTAGAAAGCTCACTTGGGCCCTCATGCCAGGTATGGCCCAAAATTTATAAAGGCCACATGCCTTCAAAGCATCAATTGACGGTTGATGATTAATGGCGGCCAAATCAACATCTTCGTGCTCTCTCTCGCGCCAATCAAGCATGGTGAACAATCTACATACCATTAAACATCCATTAGATTCCATAAAATAAAAAAATTTTGGTCCATTTTGGAGAATTGAGGTTTTAAAAACTTGTTGTGCCGAGTACGCACCCCGCCTTTAGGAACAGAGCATAGGTACGCAGGGTTCCTGAAGGCAGGGTGCGTGCCCCTGACATTTTTCCAACTGAGAAAATGTCGGGGTACGCGGGTCCCTAGTGTGGCACCTGCGTACCCCGAGAGGCGGTTTTTGAAACCCTAAAACCTCCCAAAAATGAAATATGGGGCCTAAAAAAGAATTCTAAATGTATGAAATTGAAGAGGAGGATGTTGTAGATTACCTGGAAGAGACGGTGTTCGATTTCGACGGTCGGATTCTCCGCAATGTCCACGGGAAGTTTCTTGCCAAAAGCCCTTTTTCTCACCTGAAATAGTAAAATGGTAAAAATGAATTGGTAAAAGCCCTTTTTATAGGTTTTTTGGGTAAATAAATGGTAAATTTGTTTATTTTTCACCATGAAAAGGTATTTTTCAAAGTATTATTATCTATCTTCAACAGGTATGAGTAATGTGTTGGTTTTTGTGCAGGATAAAGGATTTTCAGGGAAAATTGTCATTTTTTACAAACAAAAACATCAGAGTCATCTTTAAGCTCTTTTCTGATCCTAAAATGTGAAAATATTGCCAAGTTTTCTTTTTAGCTCGTTAAAATGGAATTAGAAAGACGGTCCTCTTACAGCCCTTTTCTGACCGTAAAAACATGAAAAGATTGCCGGATTTTTGTCGTTTCAAATTCGATATTGGAAATAAAACGACGTGTCCTTGATCGCTTTCTACTTTTCAGATTAGAGACACTAATCATGAAAGTACTCCTTGGTCGTAAATATCAAGCGGTTCTCTCAAGTATTATTTTATACTTTTTCGGGCTTGGGAGACACAAATTTACGAAAAAGCTCAAACCTGGAGTCTTCTTAAGTTTTTCAGACTCTCTAAAATTGAAAAACGCCGAGTTTCTCCTATACTGGACTCGTTAAAATTTCATAGTAAAGGACCTGTTCAATTACAAACAGGAACGGACCACTCCTTCTTAGGGTTCGAATCTAAACTAAGTTGGACTCATCCGAAGGATGATCTTATAATCAAGCAAATGTTATCCTCCTCAAGCTTGTAAAAAATAAAGAGGTACTTGCCAGAAATGGTGGGGGAAAAGAGAGGAAAATGAGCCTATTTGTTATACTTTGTCTCGGAAAAATCTTATCACCACTCTTGAACACGACACTTTTCATTCACCTGGGTTGGGAAATCCTTTGCCTAATAGTTGATCAAACCACATTGAAAGTTTTCAACCGGTTTCCGGGTATTAACTTTGGGACAATTGTCACCAAACCATCTGTAGTGTCGTTATGTGTTCAAGATGAGTCTTGCAAATAAACCATTCATCTGCAAAATATTTGTCATCCATCTTGACTATCCCTGAGTCAGTCCTTACAACTACATTTCTTCAACTTGATCTATGATTTCGTGTTGTGGGCTTACCTGCAACGGATCGCTTTCTATCGACTTCAGTTCATTATCTAGAAAGATGATCTAGAAATCATCAGTACCTTGGGATATGCATGCCTCAATGGCAGGTTTCTCGCCTTTGACGACAGGTTACATCAATGACTTTCGATCAAGGGATTCTGTGACATGTTCGACATCAACACATTCATTCACATCTCATGGACTGTACTGGGTACTTTGAGAACCATTGACATCATTGGTGGTCTCTCTCACACTTGTTAACAGTTTACATCATTGACTGGTAATCAAGTGGTTTCTACCATGTTCGACATCAACTCATTTATTCGCATGGATAGAATCGTACTATTTTGGGAAGCAGAAATGAAGACCCTGGATCTAGTTTCCGCCATCCAGGCTGCGAGGAGTTTTGTATTCATTATACAGTAGACTAATTATAAACAGATGGCTGCGTCCATACTGTGTCTACATGTGTCTATGATTATGATGTATTGCGAAATCATTCCTATATCAGAGCAGTAGTTAGTTTGTTAGTTAAGTTTTTGATCTGAGTATGGGAATGCCTACCTCAGCGATGATATGATCTCATATATGTATTTTGTGTTGAATATTTGCAGGTCCCGACTGGGCTCTCCACAAGATAATCCTCGAAATGATAAAGTGCTTCACCCTTCCTAGATGATATAAAACCCTAATCTACTACAGACCTCGCACTTTAGGGGGCAATATGTTACACTAAAATTTGTCACCATGACTATTTGCAGTCAGTATGGCTCCATCAATAACCATACTGTCCTCCTTGGCAAGTCTTATACCTCTGCTCCTCATGTCAAACTCCAAAAAAGAGAGAAAGCCTTTAAAAATCAATATAACTCTGGTTCCGCACTTTCTCTTACTCTTACCTGCGGGCACGCACCTCAAGTACATAATACCTGCGTACTTGTACACTCTGTCTGTAAAGGGATGGGTGCGTACCCCTGTAAAAGTCAAAAGGCGCAAGTTTTACTTCAAAAAACTTACTTGCGGTCGATTCTAGAGCATTCTAGAAGATGGTTTGACGTGGATTGAGCGCCTCTGGATGGTTCATGCATCCCAATGAAAGAGGAACTTATCCCATGAAGAGGGGAGCTATCCCTTTGAAAGAGGGGCTTATCCCATTGATGGTGGACCTGTTTAACTTCCTCCAAAGCATTATAAATACAGGCATTGGGCCAGAGGCAAGGGAGGTTGAAAGCTGAACATTCCTAAGGGTAGATGCTGCTGAAATTAGGACTCCCTTATAGAGCTTGAGAGGAGAGATCACATTCCTTTCTTAGCTTCATTTGGAAGTGGGTGAGCTGATCAAAGTAGAGGAGAACTCTTGCTGGACCCTGGGAGGGACCTGCACAACACCAAGGCGTTGGTTGTAAGGTTTCTTTTATTTCCAATTAATACAATTAAGTTCATTTTTCTTAACAAGTTGTTATATATAATTTGTTTCATAAACTCCTTGGTCTTTATGATGAATATGTTTTATTATATGAGTTATTCAGGTGCTATGTAATCGTTTGCTTGTTTGTGTATGCAGGCTTCAAAGAGAGGAGCTCATCTGGATCAAAGAGGCTTGGCTGCTACAAACAGCGTTGGACTAAAGGTAAGCCTTAAACACCTGGTTGCTTTTATTTTAAATGCATATTTAGGGAAAGATAGTGCTTGATTGTTTTGTTTGTCACTAGAAAAGCCTTAGTTTCTAGGGAGCTCGATTTTGTCCGCAAAATTTACTCTTTCCGCATTACAACATGAAACATGGAAAACTGGGTGCAATCGAGAAGCTGCGGGAAGCTCCAATTTGCATGCCATAGTACCAATCTTTTGCAACACCTTGTACGGACCATAATACTTTGGTGATAATTTATTATCCTTCTTAGCTTGCTTTAGGGACATTTGCTTATATGGTTGTAGCCGTAGGAATACCCAATCACCTACATCAAAACTTCTTTCACTGCGATGTTGATCTGCCTGTTGTTTCATTCTATTTTGTGCCAACGAGGTTATCCTTTAAGAGTTGGAGGACTTGTTGTTGATGTTCGATGTGATGTTCCACTGCCTGAACCTTAGAATTTTCTCTTAAATATGATGTGATGGATGGTGGTTGATACCCATAAAGTGCCATAAATGGGGTCATTTTTGTTGCTGTATGGAAGGAAGTGTTATACCACCATTCAGCCAGAGGCAACCATTTGACCCATTGTGTCTGTTTATCAGATACAAAGCAACGAAGATATCCTTCCAAACATTTGTTTACTATCTCAGTTTGCCCATCAGATTGAGGATGATAAGATGAGCTATGAGCTAACTGAGTACCAAGACAAGAAAATAATTCTGTCCAAAAATTTCCAGTGAAAATGGGATCTCTGTCACTTACAATAATCTTTGGGTTTCCATGTAGCTTTTGAACTGTTTCCATAAATGCAGTAGAAACTGTACTGGCTTTAAATGGATGTGATAATGCACAAAAGTGTGCATACTTGGTAAGTCTGTCAACTACCACCATGATGACACTCTTTCCCTCAGACTTGGGTAAACCTGTGATAAAATCCATTGAAACCTCCTCCCAACGTTGGCTTGGAATGGATAAAGGTTGTAATAGACCCGGTGTCTTAATTGTTTCAACTTTATTTTGTTGGCAAACCAAACATTCCGCCACAAACTTTTGAATATCTGATTTAAGGCCATCCCAAAAAAATTCCTTCTTAACCCTGTGGTAAGTTTTTAAAAATCCTGAGTGCCCTCCTAAGGGAGAAGTGTGCAATTCCATAAGAATCTTTTGTTTTAGCTGGGAATTCTTACAGAGGTATAAGCGATCTTTGTACCATAACGAATCATTTTGCCAGCTAAATGTATCAGAAGTACTGGAATCTTGTTGTAGCTTTCGAATAAGTGCCCACACTTCTTCGTCATTCTTCCATTCCTCCCTTGCTTCGTTTATCCAATCTGGTTGGATAATAGAAATGGCACACAACAATGCTTCCACATCCTCATCCTTTCTTGAGAGTGCATCTGCCACCACATTTTGCTTCCCTTTTTTGTAGATGATTTCAAAGTCATAACCCAACATCTTTGTGACCCACTTTTGTTGCTCTTCAGAGGATAATCTTTGTTCTAAAAAGTATTTAAGGCTATCATGATCCGTTTTTACCTTGAAGTGTCTTCCCATTAGGTAGGGTCGCCATTTCTTAAGTGCATGGAGTATTGCCAACATTTCCTTCTCATAAATAGCTTTGCTTAAAAACTTTCCCTTGATTGGACGACTTTCAAAAGCAATGGGTCTTTCATCTTGCATTAGAACAGCACCAATTCCATTTCCTGAAGCATCACATTCCACAATAAAGGTTTTTGTGAAGTCCGGTGTAGCTAAGACCGGTGCTTGGCACATTGCCTCTTTAAGATGTTCAAAGGCCTTTGTTGCTTCCGGAGTCCATGAAAATGAATCTTTCTTCAATAATGTTGTTAGAGGTGCTGCTATTCTCCCATAATTCTTAACAAACTTGCGATAATACCCTGTCAACCCAAGAAATCCTCGCAGATGCTTTATGGATGTGGGGATTTTCCATTCCTTAATGGCTTTAATTTTGCTAGGGTCTACCTTAACTCCTTCATGAGATACAATATGACCCAAATATTCCACCTCCTGGACTCCAAAGAAACATTTGGATCTTTTTGCATATAATTGTTTCTCCTCCAATAGTTGTAGCACCCTGTCAACATGTTCAACATGATCCTTCCAAGACTTGCTGTAGATTAGTATATCATCAAAAAATACTAACACAAATTTTCTAAGGAATGGTTTGAAAATTGAATTCATCAAACCTTGAAATGTTGAAGGTGCATTGGTAAGGCCAAAAGGCATGACCAAAAATTCATAATGACCCTCATGAGTTCTAAATGCCGTTTTCGGAATGTCTTCAATCTTCATTCTGATTTGATGATATCCCGAACGAAGATCCAACTTGGTGAAGTAAATTGATCCATGCAATTCATCCAGTAATTCATCAATGACAGGAATGGGGAACTTATCTTTAATAGTGAGCTTGTTGAGCTCCCTATAATCCGGACACATGCGCCATGATCCATCCTTCTTGTGCACCAATACTACTGGAGCTGAGAAAGAACTTTGACTCGGTTGAATTATACCAGCCTCTAGCATTTCTGCAACCATACGTTCAATTTCACTTTTTTGGACATAGGGATATCTGTACGGCCTGATGTTTGGAGGAACACTTCCTGGAATCAGATGAATAGCATGATCATGATCACGCATAGGTGGGAGACCTTTGGGAGTCTCAAATACCTTGGAATGATTGTCCAGGACTTTTTGGAGATCTGGAGAAATAGATGATTCCAATGTGGAAACATCTAGCGAACATAATTGTGCAATTACACCTCTTTGCTCCTTTTTTAGAAGCTTTGTCATGCCATTAGAGCTGATTATCTTTCCTGGTTTCCCTGCAATACCCCTTAATTCAACTTCCTTTCCTTCCGTAGAAAATTTGATGAAAAGTTCTTGAAAATTAAAAGCTATTGTACCCAAGGATTGTAGCCATTGGACTCCTAGTACAACATCAGCACCTCCCATTGGAATGGAAAGCATTGGGCTAGTCAATACATATTCTCCCATGGATAGCTTGATATTATGGCACTTTCCAGAGCAATTTATTGTTCCTCCATTTGCAATCATCACTTGACACTCTGGTGCTGGATATAGGAAGCAATTCAATTCTTTTGCTACCCTACAATGAATAAAATTGTGGGTGCTTCCTGAATCAATCAACACTATTACCTTTTTCTTCTTGATTTGTCCTTCTATCTTGATGGTTTGAGGAGTGGTAATTCCCGCCAATGCATTACAAGATATGGTCGGATTTATTTGTTCTTCATCTAGGCTTTGTTCCTGGAGTATATCTTCTTCTTTTGACCTTTCTTGCTCCTTTTCTTCTTCCTCTTCACAATCTATGTAGAATAATTTCTTCTCAGCACACTTATGACCTTTAGTGTATTTGCTATCACAACTGTAACAAAGCCCTTTTGCTCTTTTTTCTTCCAATTGTTGTGGTGTCAACCTTATAGGTTGTGGAAGACTAGGGGCAACAACACTTCCGTCTTTATAGTTGTGAGTGGTATGCTTCCTGGTTGCCATAATTTTGCTTTCCATTTTTCTTGCTAACCTGAATGCCTTCTCTAATGAATCAGGTTCCCAAAGGCGAACATCATGTTGGATATTATCCTTTAAAGACCCTATGAACACATCAATCCTATGCTCCTCTGGAATATCTTTTACCCTTATGTTCAATTTTTGGAACTCCTCAATGTGCTCCATTATTGAACCCTTTTGTTTGAGACTTATCAATTGGCTAAAAAAAGTGTTGCTTTTTGTATCCTCATAATGTGCTATCAATTCTTCCGTAAAAATTGCCCAAGTGATAAATTGTTTACGAGAGCAAAGCCATTGATACCATACAAACTGATTTGGTTCCAAATATACAGTTGCCATACGTACCTTTTGTGTGTTTTGCACATTATTGAGATCGAAGAATTGCTCCATCTGTAATATCCATGTGGCGGGATCCTTGCCATCAAACTTCCTCATATCGATTTTTGGAATATGGTGATTCTTCGATCCAACATTAGCGTCTATGGAATCATGATTAACATTTCTTTTGTTCTCATCATGAGTTTCCTTTACTACCTTTTCACCATTAGTGACCCTTTCTTGTAGCAACTTCTTCAATTCTTCCATGTCTGTCTTCAAATCTATCTTCAAATCTGCCATCGAATCCTCCATCTTAGCTTCCATGCCCTTTATCTTAGATTCCACGCCATTTATCTTAGATTCCACACCACTTATCTTAGCTTCTGTTAGCTTTTGTGAGCGTGACATTTGTTGCACTTGTTCTTGTAATTTTGATATATCATGTAGCATTTCTTCCTCTTCTTCATGAGTCATGCTAGAGCTTTCAGGTTCCTTACTAGGTGTTTGCATTTTCTTTCCTCGGGGCATCAGTTACCGATAATAATGCTTTACTATGCCCTTTGAATTCCGTTAAACCAAGCTTACACAAAAAAAAAACTACACACCTTTTTTCACTTTATAGAAGCCTGATATTGAATCTGATGTATCTCTGTAATTTCAGATCATCCAGTTCTGAAATTGCTACCTGTAGTAGCCTTCTGCGTCCTCTTTCCAATGCCACAAGTCTGAGCCAAATTGGATTCTCCAAGGAAGAGTTATGTGAAATCTCCCACAGTGACTTTCTTTTAGACTAGTTCAGTAGAGCGAACTTGTACGACGTGCCACGAGTCACTGTTTCAACCTTTGAATCTGAAACACACACACAAGAAACTACAGTCTGTCCTCTTTCTGTACCTTCTTACGAAATTTCAATCCGATCCCCAGAGAGAAAGTTATGACGATTTTCCCCAGGTCACCTGTTTTGAATGTAATTCAGGAGTCTGCAAAAAGACCAACTTCCTCAGATCATATCTCCATAAATATTGTGCGAAAAGCTCTGAAATTCGGACCCAAGGTTCAGCGCGATTTCTTCTCAAATGGGTTTTTTTTGCGACTTCTGAAACGTCACAAAAAAAAAGTTATAGTGAAAATTCCACGATGACCTGTTTGGAGCAGCGAAACCCTAGAATCCAAAGCTCTGATACCAAATGTTATGAAACCAGCTCAAGAAAAGATAGAAAAGATAGATCAACGCCTTAGAATTCAGCCTCTTCGAGGGGGAAACCTCCTTTACATTACATAAATGAACAATTCTTGGATGATACAAATGACAAAACCTCCTTTCTATATATAGGAGTCTAAGGAGTCACAATATAATCCAGCCGACCTAACAATAATAATATAAAGCCACAAAAATAACAATAGAGGGATTCTATGGGGCACAGAAATAACAATATGGGGGTAATAGGGGCACAAAAATATAAATAAGGGGTATAACTACAATAGTAATGGGGTAATCACTAGTATTATAGGGACCCAACATCATGTTTGTATTGAAGAAGCTAGTGTTATTGCTAAGGTTTCGTACTTCCATCATCGGAAATTTAGGGAAGCGCTTGAGATTGAAAAGAGGCCGAGTAATCTCAATAGAGATGATGGCTGGAAAATCAGTCGGTGTTGGGTCCCAGCACTCTCGTCCTAGTCCTCCTTTTTTTTCCGAATTATTATTCTGAATTATTTTATTATTATTATTATTGCTATTATTATTTTTTTTCTCGGTAAAAAACTAATCTATTAAAATATGTACAGAGGTCGAAAATACATCATGGCGAAACCAGTGTGAGACAGGCTCTGGGCATCACACCCGAGAGCCGAAGAAGCACCAAACACAAAAGCAAGATCTCGCCCGCGCGGGGGCACCAGACTAAGACCGTGACTGACCACCGCTGCAAGCCCGCGCAGGGGCGACAAACTAAAAACCAAGGTTGACCATAAGTGCAAGCCCATGCAGGGGCATTAGACAAAAAAGGAGATTGACCACTAGATATGGCCCCTACAGGGGCGCCATCCATTTCCTCCCTCGCAGGGGAGACTATTCTTGCCCAATTCATTAACAAAAATTCCAAAACAGAGATGACAAAACAGAAAACACCAAAGACCATAACTGAACCAAAGACAAATAGCCGATAAGACCAGTAGACCAGGCGAAAAGCTAATAGAACCTTGAGTGCGGGTGCCTTCATTCGTCCCATTGCTCTTCCTCAATTCGGCACCACCCATAGGTTTCTTGTTCTGCATCAGTAGGAAAAGTCACTGCCTCTTCCCCGGTTTCCGCCTTTTGAACTTTCTGAGTATGCTTACCAATTTCCGAGTCTGTAGCTGGTGCCTTTGCCTCCTGCTCCTTATCAGCTTCCGGAGCCTGCACTGCTTGCCCTAGGTTGACATTCATCCGTTGCCTTTGTTCATCCATGGCGTCGTCATTGTCTTGAGCATTCTCAATAAACAGTATAGAAACATGCGCACTGATCCTTGGGTTGTTTGTAGAGCTGGTAAAATTGAAGATGGTGGAGCCAAAGGCTGGCAAGGTAGCCGAGCCCGAAGCCCCTGCATCCAGGAATTGACTAGAATGTAAGGGGTTGGCTCCAATAGAGCTAGCAAGATTGCAGTGGCAACAATGGCCAACACTGTCCCCTTCAGGCCTGCGTGAGACCCCTCCTCTGGACGTGCCTCGACGGCTGAGCATACGCTGTCGAGGTCTCACCATTGAGGGACGAGAATTCCAACAGGCCGCGGGATGAACCAGACTTACTGCTACCAGCGTCGAACGAGTGATGAGCCCGTCCGTCTGAGAAGGTATCTCTACAAAGACAGAGAGGCCAGTCGTCGGCATAACTACAAACATTCCCTGCTCATTCCCTGTTATATTCCAGACCTCCTCACCTACCCTGCTCGAGATCACATCCGCCATTACTGCTGCCATCCGCTGGGTCGAATAAGTTCTCCAGGCATTAACTATCCCCTGCCCCTTTGCCTTAAACCACCCGCGTCCTTTTCTGCTGCTAGCTGTGGGTGCCACGTGATGGCCGAAGGTCGGCATGTGTCCGGCCACCCACGCCTGTCCCGTCTCACATAACACCCGCATCCGAGGATTATTATTGCTATTATTAGTATTATTTTTATTTTTTATGTTTTTATTTAAATATTTATTTATTTATTTAATTACTGTTATTATTTTTATTATATATATATATATATATATATATATCTTATTATTATTATTATTATTATTATTATTATTATTATTTATTTATTTATTTATATATTTTTATATATACATTTATATTTTTCTCATATTGTTTTTCCTTCCTATTTTTCCTTCTTATTTTTAATAATTTATTTGTAACGAAATATTATCACTAAGTATTTTAATAAATAATTTAACTTAAAAAAATAAAAATTTTGAGTTATATATTATCATTAAATCATTTTATTTTGTAATATAATTTTAACATAATTTAATAATATAATTTTAATATAATTTGATTTTAGATATAATTTAATTATATTTTAATTTTAATTTTAATATAATTTTAATATAATCTAGTTTTAATTATAATTTGATTTTAATATAGTTTAATATAATTTTAGCTTTACTAACTATTATCATATTAGTTTCATTAATAAAAAAAATTTCGCATAATTTTTTCTAAGGGATTGGTCCCTCTATAAGAAATATTTTTTCCTTAGATATAATTTTTTAATTTATGTCTAACTAACTATTCTTATAAATTATTTTTACTAATTGAACATTTTGTTTATTTATTTTTTAAATTTTTTTTTATCATTATTATTTGAGGGACTGTCCCCCTCTAGGGTAATTTTTCCCCTTAGATTTGATTTTTATTTCTTGGTCTTTAACTAGCTATTAACATAAATTATTTTTAGGTTATAATTGAGCATAACTATTATATATTTTTAATTATTTTTAATATTTTCATCACTATATTAATTTATTTATAGGACTGGTCCCCCCGGGTAGCATTTTTTAAGGTACCTAGTCAAAAGTAGCTGTTAGTCTTTTTAACCGCTGGGGGCTTTGCTCTGTCTATTTAAACTGCTAGGCTGGATCTGTTTCTTCAACTTGTCCTGACGATGAACCACACTGGTTGGTTCGAAATGCGTCGACAAATGATGTCTCATGTGATCTTCGCCGAAGAAATTTTTTGTAAACTTGATATGGATCACAGAAACCTAAACTCTACTATTGTAACTATGCAATGTGTAGAAGCCCAACCTCCCTTGGCACCCAAAACTACATAGATGCTTCTCCCAGTGTCCTTTCCCTCAGCTGGACCTCACTGCCTCCAGGAACTGTGCAATTCTGTCCTTCAAGCCTTCCTGAGATGCACATTGGGCAGTCTCAATGCCCAGTCCCCCTTGCCTCCTAAAACTATGCAGTTTATCCTCCCAAGGCCCCATCCTGTAGCCTCCACTGCCCACTTTAACTACGCAATTTTTTCCGTCAATGGGAACTACACATTTTTTTCCCTCAATGGGCATTGCACAATTTTTTCCCTCAGTGAGGACTAGGCATAAATTTGCCTCAATCTGGACTGAGTTGTGCACTGCACAGTCTTAGTGATCAACCTTGACCCTTGGCTACTTAAACTATGCAATTGCGCAGTTATTGGGCCTTCTCTCTTGACTTAACCTAGTCCCGACCCATTTCATGAATCCAAATGCTCTATCTGATGCTAGGGGTTTTTAGACTGATGTCGTCTCATCATGAGTGAGTTGCAGATGCAGGTACTCTCTTACACCATGAGAGGATGATGAAGAGGGAGATGCAAAAGGGGATCATGTAGAAAGACATCTTTGCAGCTGAAACATGCAAGCTCATCTATCAAAGCAAAGAAAAGGGACACAATTTTACAACTATCATCCAAGACTAAAGATCGTTGAAGACTCTGCATCACCAAGCCATGCAGAGGAGAAGAGAAAGCATATCTAATAAGGCATCCAACACTCAGCAACAATAATGACTTGACATTGCCACATCACTAAGCAGTCCATGTCAGCAGTGTCATGTCATGTCATGTCATGAGTGGTCATATGCCACATCACTATTGTGGACCATGTATATTATATTCAAATGTATTGTAAAGTGGAAGTCTAAAGGACACACATGAATATGGAGAGTCATGTAAGTTGAAAAGTCATAGGAAGTTGAACAGTCATGAGGGTAGTCAAAGAGTCACGAAGGGGAAGCATCATCCCTTGGTTATATATACCCCCTCATTATATGAGCAAATAACTTTTGACCTTGGCTCCTCCCGCAAGGCATTAGAGAGATCAACTATTTCTTTGAGGAGCAAGGAGTGGCTCTAATGTCCCATTACTGGGGCTAGTGATGTACATTGTAAACATGTGTCTTGGAACTTTTGCTTAATAACAGTAGCATTTTAAGGCTAACACGTTCTTCATGCATGGACTATGAATTTTTGTAAGAGTATTCTATGGACGTTTGTATTTCATGTTTTCTTTCACATGTACTAAGATAGTTGAACTATTTTGATTATTTTAGTGCTTATATTATTGAGAATGTGTTGTAATGGTTGTTATTTATGTCCCATCCTTGTGGACTATTCCGTGGGATACTAGACAGATATTTCCTTGTTTGTTGCTTGTAACGATCGTCGCATCTGCTGTGGACTATTCCGTTGGATGTTAGACAAAGCCTTCTGGTTCATGTGTGTCTCTTCCTAGGTGGTACTATTACCTCTCACTTAGAGGCTCACTTTTCTCTCCCCTTTGCAGTAGAAGAACCTTGAAACAGTTGCAACTACACGCTCTCCAAGCACACTTCCCTTGCTTTTCGAAGACACCATTGCATTACTCTCTTGTACTGACAGCGAGAGCCAAGGAAAATCTTTAAGGATTTGGCAACCGGGCCTTTATACCGGATGGGAGTCCTGCACCAAATAGTGTGAGGTATGATTAGGACTTCATATCAGTGAAATCCCCTTAGTTGACGGATTTCCAACACTATCAAAAACACCTTCACCCCAATCTAAATTGTAGTTTCAAGGTCGAATGCCCTTTAAGCATTGAGAAGGTAACCTTGCTACACTGTTTATGTTTGTCTAGTTGGTTTGCTAATAGTTATGTGGCTAAACTCTAGGAGAACTTCGAAGGGGATTCTGGGGAGCTCTAGGGTTTGCGTCTTGGGGTGTTAAGTGATCATGCCCTAGTCATTGATCTTGACTCTAGTCTTTGTTTGTGGAAGTTTGGTTTTCATCTTTTCCCTTGTTTTGGCATAACATTGGCAGCGACCCTCATCTGTAGCTTGAACAAGTGGGTGTTTAGCCCCCTTTTAAGACCCTTGTGTTTGCCAGGTTGTTGTTGTTTCGGGTCCAGTGCTTTGTGGGTAGAATCTCTGACTAATTGGGTCGAGGAATTTAGCATTTAGGTGATGTGGGCTTCAGTGACACGTTTATTCTTGGTAATTGCTTTGTTTTAGGGAAGTCTATCTCTATCTGTTACAGAACCTCTTCACGTGTGGTATTTATCATTTTTAGGAAAGGCAAGTTTCATTGTTCTACTGGTCGTTGTTTCTACTTTTATCTAGCCAAGAGATTTGGGGATCGCTCAAAAGACCTTGTTTATCAGTCCTTCAGGTTCGAGGGAAATGCCATGTCAAAGAGGGAGGCCATGCCATGGGGGCGGACATCACTTCAATGTTGGTCATCTAGCCCATAGCCATAACTCTTCCTCTGGAAATTCAACAAGTATGGAATGAAAAAGGTGAGGTGGCTCATACTCCAGACCATTCTCCAGGTTGTATAGTTTTTCCAGCCTCCTTGGAATCTATAGCGGAGCAACTAAGAGGCATCTAGGCCAACGTGATATTATGCGTGATCACAGGTATGAGGACTACAACGATCTAGTTGCATATATGAACACCATTCAATTCATCTAGAACAAGATCTTGGAATAGTTGGACAACCTCCAACAAAGCCATCGCCGAACTAGTGATCATCTTTGCGACTGGAAGTTCATGTGGAACACATCGACTTCCACATGCATGAACGTGCTAGTTATTTTTGTTCTTTTTGTCTCCTATGTGTGATGTATGGTTTCTAAGCCTGATTGAAATAATGCATGCAAATACCTATATGTGGC
The DNA here is from genome assembly GCA_031772625.1 of Pinus tabuliformis. Lineage (NCBI taxonomy): Eukaryota > Viridiplantae > Streptophyta > Pinopsida > Pinales > Pinaceae > Pinus > Pinus tabuliformis. The sequence goes on from CM062817.1 coordinate 677,523,210, forward strand.
ATCCTCCAACCCCAATACCAACAAATCTGGTCGAAATGAGATAATGGGGTTGTAGAGACACCTTTTATGTACTCTCGTTTTTATGGAAACCTAATAGAAAAAATTTGATTGACCAAAAAAAATTAGAAAAAAAGATTCAGATATAAATACTTTTTATTGGTTAACTATAATTATTATTTTATATTATTAAATATATGATTTACTAGTATTATAAATTAGTTTGTTTTCGATTTTTCATATTTCAGGTAATTGATTCATATTGATTTAAACGATATTAAATATGTTTTATGAATTTGAGTTTTGTATTTAAATTATTGCTTTTAAATTAATGGTAAGAAAAATTAGGTCAAAGAATGTTACACTTTCAAAGATGATTTTCATATTAGAGATTTCATATTGAACACCACGTGTATCTCACTCTCTTTGCAGTACTCTTTCCACTATTTAAATTGATGATCTTATTTTACCTTTTAATTTTCAATATTATTATGTTTATTAAGTAACTAATAATTTAATAATTAGATGTGAATTATAAGTTTTGAAGCTTGTTGAATTTGATTTCAATTCAACATAATTTTAGTTTAGCGTTGATTTATTGTTAGTTTCCTTTTTATTAATATCATGTTGGAATAGGTTTATGTCATTAAAATCTATTTTAATTGGTAATACTATTGGTATATATTTTAATCTTCTCAAAACTCTATGAGGATATGTGATATATTTTTTCAATTTTCAAGGACGTGTAGGGTATTTTTTTTTTACCATTTCAAATATTTTTTTTTTAAGGTTATTATCATTTTCTGTTGATCAAAATTTTTCTAATAATATAAATTTTGTGAAATTCTAAGTTCTAGATATAAAATTATGATTCCTAAAAATTTCGTTGTTTAGGTCATGTCAACATACCATATTATATTTGGGAATACATGTGGAAGAAAATTGTTTGAACTTCTTGAAGTACCTAATATTTTAGGCGAACACTTCACTTATCATCAAAGACATAAAGCTCATGCGAGATAGGAGTGTGATCATAAATATATAGAAAGGAGAATTGGATACAAGAGAAATCCATAAGATGAAATGACTATTGGAAATACTAAGAAAAAGAAAAAGAAAACTAATTTATGGTTAAAATTAATGCAAAAGAATATATTTTTAAGAAATTAATAAATTAGAGAAAAAAAATTAATAAATAAATAATAAAATAGAATAGCACAAAACATAAAATAAATTAATATAATATAGGTCAAAAGGCAAGTTGGGGACGGGTTACATTAAGAATAAATTAGCTTAACTTATTCCAAAGCGAGAATTATATTAATTTAAGTTATTTTATATTTTGTTCTAATTTATTATTTATTTATTAATTTTAACCTTCTTTCTCTAATTCATTAACTTCCTAAAATATTGTTTATTTTAAATTCTAAAGGTTATAGAGAAAAGGGAAAGATTGGGAAAATAATAGGATTTTTAATTTTTTTTTTTAATAATGGCAATTTGATTTATAAGAAGGAGAACAAACAATAATAAATTTATTAAGGGGAATAAGAAGGGAGATTAAAAACAAAAGAGGAAAATTGATTAGAAAGGGAAAAATACCCATAAGAAAGATCAAAAGAGGAAGGAAGAGTAATAATAAAATAAAAGATTAAGAAGGAGTGGTGAGGTGGATAATTAGAGGAAGAAAGAGAAAGAAGGGGTAGGGGGAGAAAGCAAAGGAGTCTGGATAATAGGAGTTTGGATAGTAGGTTTCCAAGAATGAATTAGCTTATAACCATCTTTATGTTTGAAATTAGTGAGGTGTTTTTCTATTTCTAGAGCTTTTCTAATAACTTGAGGGGAGTGAGAGAGATTAAAAGTGAGAATTTTAGTTTTATCAAAGTCAATTAAGTGTTTGGTATTATGGGAGTGTTCAATGATGACAAATTTTGAAATTCAATTGTGGTAGTTGTTAGTCATGTTCTCTTTAAGGAAACCTTTAAATGAACTCCTAGGTTGGCTTATGTAAGTCTTCTAGCAAGAGCAAGGAATTTGATAGAGTCCTAGGCCAAGCATAGGGTCAAACTTGTCTTTAGCGAATCTAAAAATCTAGTTCAGGATTTTATGGGGTTTAAATAAGGCTTTTATATTATTTTTATAGAGGATTTTAGAGATGTGGTCAATAATCCCTTGACACATGGAAGGAAAGTGGTAGTCCTATGTCCATGTGTCACCATTGCCTAGTGCCATGTCATATGACATGTGGCAATCTTGTGCCCATGTGTGCCACCATATTGCGTCAGGTTTACAAATTGGACATGAGGCCTCACAAGTCATATCCAGATTTGGATATTTCAAATAATCTTTTTTATTAAAAAGGCTATACTTTCGAATATCTAGAACATATACCATCTGGAAGTTCAAATAAATCCTTTAAATTGAAAAGGTGGATGCGAATATCCAAAATATATATATATATATATGTATGTATGTATGTATATATATATCTATATATATATATATATATATATATATATATATATATATATATATATATATATATATATATATATATATATATATATATATATATATATATATATATATATATCTATCTATATCTCATTTTTACTAAAGAATTGGATCTCCAAATTCTCAAATCATCTACTTTCGAATATTCTACACATCATCTTCCATAGTAACTACCTACCAACCTCCACCTCAACATTATCAGGCCTTTGCGCCACATCGTCATGATGCCACCTAAGCACAATCAACACGAGTCAAATTTAATCTCTTCTAGATATTTGGAAACCTAATAAATCCATTTTTACAAAATCCCAGATTTCCATATTTCTGAATTGTTTCATTTTAGGCACAATCATAGGATCTAAATGTGAAACAAATACTGGACTAGCTACTTGGAAAACAAGGAATAAGAGAATAAAACTGCTAAAAATTGACTAATGAACAGAGGAGATAATTTGAATTACTCATAAAATCATATGATGTATTATTACTGAATATGAATATATATTATAGAATCTTGAAGAGGAAGAACCAATTCTAATTAAGTCGTGGTTCCATGCTCATGCAATTAGGTACAAAAGCAGTTCCCAAATTGGAAAGTGAGTAAAAATTAGAACACAAGACCCTAAATTAGAAAAATATTGAATAATGGAGTGAACTAGAAGTAAATAGAGTGAGAAATCAATTATAAGTAATTAAAAACTATCATATACAAAAAAACCTAACTTGTTAAACTAAGTTAAAATCCAAAATAGGACTAAAAGTCAACTAACAAGTGGAGGAGAGAGAAAAATTATAGCTAACTACTAAAAATTAGGGAGGATTGTGCATTCATAATTTGGGGGGGGGGGGGGGTATCCATGAGGGAATACACATTATGGAGTGGAAAAATATATGGAATCCTCCAACAAGTGTCTAGTCAATGCCATATGTCATCCTAGATGGCACCCCCACTAAAAATAGTCATGTTAAAAATATAAAACCCTAGAGATAGAAAATGTGCCAAATGTTAGGGAATATCTAGTAGTGAATGAGGCATGGTCATATGTTCCCATAATAATTTTGAAGAGTGTCTAATGATGGATAGAGTGTCGATATTTATGAATTATTGTGTAATGTTCCCCAACAAGGACTTCACATACTCACCATGCTAGGTGCCACATAAACTACCACATTGACTTCATAGCACCTTCATGTGACATTAAAATACCATGTTGGCATGACATTGACATGCCACATCATCTTGATTTATCCTTCATGTCACATCAATAGAGATATGTCATCATGCCACATCAATAGTGAGATATCAACATGCCACATCAGGAGTGGCACGTTAACTTGACCTTCATGGTCTAGGGTTTGCTTACATGGACTCAATGTGTCCCCCATGTGCATTGGCTCACTTGTATTTGGATGTTTCAAATGTTAGCGTTTAAAAATTTGTTTGGATCTTAAAATATCCAAATATTTGAATATCTGAAACATTCGATCTGTGTTGGACTTTTGCACTTATGTGATACACCATATGAAAATAGTTTAGTATGGTTTGTTCTATTAAAATACAATAATGATATAGTTATTAGTTTTTAAAATAAAATGTTAATTATGTAAATATTATAATTAACTAAATAAATAAAAATAGATTTGATAACTTCCTACCTAAACCACGTGTAAAAAAAAAGACAATCTATGTTCTAAAAAGATTTAGTGGTGACATATTTTGAGGAAGTTGTTTTTAGGAACCTGAAATTTGACAAAAATCTTAAAAGCCCACTTTTCTTAGTAATTATTCTTATAATGGCATGGAAAAAACTTGGCCAAGGTGATGAATTAGGCACCGATATTTTTGGGTAGTCAATTGCTAGGTGTAGGAAAAGAAAAAAATTATGCTAAATATAAACTGAGAGATACTTTCTTCTACAGGAGCATCGAGAGATGGTGTTAAGAAGAAGTATCAAGATATAAAGAATTCAAATTGAGAAAAGAAAAGTGGAAATAAAGAAAGTGAAGAAGTCTGACTAAACATTGGGCGCAACCCAACTTGGTCCAAGTTTTGGGTCAAAGACTCCGCATTTCGAGGAGCGGAGCACACAGAGTTGGTGAAGTTTTATTCATTGCACAATGTTTAGGGGCTTTGGGGTGGGTTAAAAGCCCCTTGTTTTGTAATGGGTTTCGGGTATTAATCATGGTTTTTTTGAATCCGTGGTATATGGACCATGGTTTTTGTAATGATGTAATGTATATAAGGAGATGTAATACTTTGTAATAGAATCATGTAATGATAGAAGATCATAAGCAACTTGAGCCTTTGTTTTTGGGTTTATATTTTTGGGGAAGGCTCTGCACCTGAGTGCATAGAGGCCTGGAAGAGTTTGCATCTGATTGCACATACCACCTACAACTGGATGCATAGGTCGAAGACGTATATGTATTGAAGATCTGTATTTATAAAGAAGAAGTTTGACGAAATATTGTATATCTTTCTATGTTCATTCTCTGTTGTTGTTATTATCGTTATGCATGCTTTTTACTGAATTGCGTGAAATAATACATGTTATATTTTATATTATTTGATGCGATAAGGGTAATTATGTAAATTTAATCATCATCACGAAGTGATTCATGTACACGAAGTTGTAGGTAGGTAGAAAACATAAGTAAACACATGGACACCACATCGCACATATCCCTCTAGTTGTGGGAACCTGGTTCTACAACCTCGAATAATCGCTTCGGGTGAGACTGCGATCTGCTTACAGGTCGTTGCTGAAAGGGCCAGTGGTTGAGGGTTTTTATGATGCGCAACACACTTTGAACCTGGGTCAAGCCCCCTTAAACGAACACTAAATTCTTTTTACAACCTAAAAGTGGGTTCAAGAGAAACTAGAACTAACAAGGAGGTATTCTTATTACTAAAAGTTGTGGTTGGAAGAAACGTGGAAGCAATGAATTTATTAAACACAATCTTGAGATAAGTTTTATTTTATTTTACTCTTAGGAAAAAGAACAAAAATCTAAATCTTTTGGAATTCTTTTTTCAATAGTTTTATAATGAAAGTATGGCCTAGTAAGATTTGGTCATAGTTTATATGTAAACATCTTTTGATTATGATATTATAACAATATTTAGATAACTATGTGAAAAAATTGGAATACTTTTTAGAAAACAAGTTAGTAATGGTATAGAGATAATAGAAATACATTATAATAGAAAAGAAAAAATATATGTACGAAATTTTTTTTTTTAGCAGAAAAAACTCCCAAGCTAAAGATTTTGTATTTAAATTATTTATGTCATACAATGTTATAGTGCATTCACATTGATAATTTCTATTGTGAAAGGGATAATAGAAAGTATACAAAAAATATTATATTGTTTAAAAGAGAAAACCAATTCATGAAGCGTTTGATGTTAAAAGACTCATCGAAATTTCCTTTCTAAGAAATATGGCTAGTGGCAATCTCCATGGATAAGATCATGCTCTATGTTTTTTAAAAATTATATATGTTTAAATTATATATTAATTCTTATAGTTAATAAAATAAAATAAAAAATTTATAATTATGCAGTTAGGCAATACTATTTTGGAATAGGGTTTCTAAAATTTTAATTTAATGATAAAAAAATATGAGGTGGATAGTAAGGGATATTCATAATAGTATACACAAATCATAGGTTGAAATTTATTTTCAAAGTAGTTATGTCATTTTTCCCTTTAAATTAAATTGATTAATTAAGAAAGATCTCATATGGACAAGTGTCATACGAAAATAGTTATGGGATTTGGGCATGTAGTATTGATAAGCCATAGTATTGACCCATGGTATTGTAACAAAGCTTATTTACAGATTAAGAATCTTGATAGTGAAGTATGCATAAGTGTTTTGATATTTATCATGGATTGATGTCTATTGGTGTTTACTAGCCATTTAATTTATATGGTTGTGCTAGTTTAGTTAGTTATTATGAATTTTTTTTAAGCAATGTGAGATGTATTATGAAATAAGTGTTTTGATGCTTATTATGGATTCATGCCTATTTGTGTGTATCATCCATTTAATTTATATGGTTGCACTAGTTTTATGTCATTCAAAATTATAAATTCACAAGAATCCTATCAATTTAAATATCAAATAATCATGTTAAAACAATAATTATATGTTTTTATATATGTAGTTGCATATGCACAATTGAAAATTTAAGAGTTAGAGGATGGTATATTACAACTTACCAAAATTCCCAAATGTCTAGATATCTAGATATTTGGAACATTTGCATCTCTCCAAACTTTTACACCCCCTTTATCCCCTTTCATTTGTTGGCCATCAACCATGGGCCCCAATGGCCCATGGGACTATGGACTAGGGCCAATACTTAAGACCCCTAAATTAACAAATTGTAGGTCTTCCAATGGTGGAAAATGATGCCTCCTTTGACCAAATTCATATCAAAGAGTACGATTAATTTTCCCATACTCACTTTAAGGGCATTAAGGCTATTCCTAGCCTATAGTGGCATCTACATCTCCTATCCACAACCATTAACCATGATTTTTCTATAAGGAGTCAAAATGAAACCAGTGTTTGTAGTTTTCCCATCTGAGTGGAACCTCTCACTCAATTCAATTCATGCACATAGGGATTCAAGTCGAATACATCCTCAACTAAAGCCCAACATCAAGGCCTATCTTCACAATGAGCATAGTCCTTCACAAGCACAAACACAAGAAGACCTCCAAATCTTTTTTATCCCAAAATATGGATACATTTTAGATACTCAACCACACAATTGTCCCACATAGAATACTTACAATAATAGATAATTAAGGGGAATTAAAGACCAATTCATTCTTAAATTGGACCTATAGACTCCAAGAGTCATTATTGGACTAGTTATCATTTTATATCAGATGTCATGTGAAGACTCCCTCCTCAGAGTCTTCACTCTAGAATCAAGGCTTTTAATTTTGTAGTTAGGTTATGATTTACATGGGCTCTTAATCCCATAATCACTTTTCTCAATTAACTAGACAATATGTCAATTCCTTCCCAAGTCTAGTGTAGACCAAACCTTCATATCTAAGCCATCAAGGCTATCCTAATATGTTGAAGGATTAACATCCATTGTCTTCTCATCCATAACATATTTTTTGTCAAAAGGCCTATAAAAACTTTACCTAAGGGCTAGGAAATCCATTAATAAATGTTATAAGACAATGATAAAAAATCCATTACATTAAGAATTAAATATACATTACTTGTTTACATACGATTCAATAGGAAAGCACGTAAATGTACACAACCATCAACATAATTTCTATTTCATCTAACATAATTTACATTAAAGATTTGAATTCCATGGGTATTTATCTAAACATGATGCATAAATTCCTGTAACTAATGGAGAGTGTGTCCATTCCCAACCAACCATAGAATCTACCATGTATTCTATCCTTTGTAGTTTACGGTGCCTTGAGTGAGACCTTGAAGCCATGTGGGAAGTCTCTCAATACTCAATCATTAATGATGGAATCATGAAGTCCGCACTCCTTCATCAATTCAAACTCAACAAGTTCTCTTAGAATCCCACTGATCCCAGAGCCTACCCAAATACTATGGGTGGTTTCTCAGTTGTCTTGCATAGCCAACCAATCCCTAGGTGATCTCTCCTTTCTCAATGTTCAGTGCCTTTCCCAAACAGAACCCAAAAACAAAATTTCTCTCTCATAGTGGTGCAAGGATGAAGGCCACTCTTATTCATCCACTTAAAATTAGTTAGCTCCCCCCAAACCCAAAAGAACTAGGAGCTTGAAAATGTTTATGGGTGTTTTTTAGATATATTACATGGAACAAAGGGAGCCCCTCCATTTCCCATTAGTCCTGTAGTCACTTATCCTTTCCTCAATGCTTAATTCCCTACCCAACAAGCACCTAGAACATATCTCTACACAAAAACTTGGGTTTGGGACACTTGCACATAGTTTTCTTAGGCCAAGATTGAATCTATATAATCCCTCACTATGTTTCCATATCTCAAAGGCCTCATTTTCTATTTGATCATGGATGCACACAACTGGGGATTGTTTCTCTCTCCATCCTCTTAGGTTTCTTATCCCCCTTCCATTTCATGTTTTATCTACCAATTTGTGGTTAAATTAGAATCTTATAATCATACCCCCAAAAACATATGGATGGGTACTCTAGCCATACCTTGGATGAGATAGTTGGGTACAACCCAAATAGTGTGTAACACCCTCCTCCCACATCTACCCAAGTAACCAGCCAAAAGGGGTAAACATGTGATGAAGGGTTAATATGATATGATTCAACTCCCTATATATCATTTAAGGAAGTGGAACTGATGAAAAACAACCAACCTAACCTTCTACACATGCAAAAAAAAACCCCAGGAGCCATCCAACCCATCTAGGTGACCAGCCCCTGAGAAAAACTAACATGTTTCTACATTAAAGCCTTAGTTGTTCCCTTGACATGGGAATGCATGCAACTGGGAACCTCTAGTTTCTCCCACAGCAAGGCATGCCTGCGACTAAGGAATTTTCTAGGTAGTTCTATGCCAGTGACTCCAAATTTCGTGCCACCTTTTCAAGGCCAGGACTCAGGCCACTGCCCAGAACTCCAAGAAACTTCCAAAAATGAAAAGTAACATCAAAACAATGATACAAAAGCAAATACTTGAACAAGTAATTGAATGGACCCCTACTATCCATGACATGTATCTTGTCAAACATGTCACAAATATGCATCCTATAGGTTTAAACAACAAATCTAAGCATAGGGGTCTCCCACTTAACTGAGAATCACTAAGAAGCATTGGTTCCTCATCACCATAACTTCATTACCATCTATTAAGCCATATATTCATTTTACATTCAATGATTAACCAAAACATGATGAGATCCATACATGATCACTATCATAAAACTCACTCATAACCAACATATAACCAGTAGAAATATCAAGGATAGAACAACCATATAAGCCACATATAAATAAGTATATTTACCCATAAAATACCAAGGAGAAAGAGCTCTTATTGATGACTGCATAAGCTGACCAGGTATGTGACTTCCACGAACCACTTGACCACAGACTAGGCTAAACCAAATCTTTCTTTCAGCCAATCACCCCCATGCCATATTCCAAGCATGAATGTGGGATCTCATAAAAAAATCAATTAAAACCATCCAGAGATTCCAAAGGCCAAACCACCTCAACCATTAATCGATGATTCCACCTTAAGATCGGAAATTAGTAACCATCACCAGATTGGTCTCTACCCAAGTTGTCTAGGAATCTAGAGCATTTGTTCCAACCAGGGCTTCTAGGACTAGTAACTCAACCCATAGCTACCATCGAGATTCCAGACCATTTGTTCTACCAGGGCTTCCAAGACTAGTAACTCAACCCACCAAGGGATTCTAGAGCATTTTTCCAACCAAGGCTTCCAAGACTAATAACTCAACCCAAGATGTTACAGGGCTTCCAGATCATTTTTCTAACCAAGACTTCCAGGAACTAATAACTCAACCCACAACCAAAGGCACAAGAAAACCAACCAAAGAAAAAAAGTATAACTCACAACACCATGGCTATCCAAGAAATGGCAAGTCTAGGATAAACCACTATCAATCCAAGAAACCCTCCATGCCAATGACAAATCATGACTAAATAACCACATGCATATGCCATGCATGCCAAAACCAACAAGGAAATCATACATGCAACTTGGTACCTACAAGAAAAATATAGTGTAGTTGTTGATCCTAATGTCCTCTTGCGCTTTCCTGCTTTTCCTTTGCCTTCTTACTCAAAATCCCAAGTAGTGCTCCAAGAAAAATCTAAGTGTCCAAGAGTATGAGAGAGAGAGAATAGAATGAGAGCTCCAAAATTGAACTGAAAAAAATTATGTGAACTGATCCTCGGAATTCGTTTTATTAATGAGGCCTCTAATTTCTTCAATTTTCCACTATTTTCCTTCATTTTACTCCTCAAATGCAATTTGTGACCTTTCATCTTCATTTTCTCCTAATTTCCACTATTTTCATAAATAAATGCCAATCAATTTCATTTTTCCTTTCCAAAGCATTTTCCATTGCCTTTGCCAATTTCCTTAGCCATTAATAAACTGAAGTGACACCTTGCTAGGATGTTTTTTCCACCATCCATCTTGGAATATGTGTCTCGTGACCAAGGTCTTATTTTACCTTTATTAACTTTTAATAATTACTAATTAATAATTATTCAATAATAATTAATAAATACATGAATAAATACATATTAATTATAAATTAATATGTATTAATTAATTAATTAATTTTAATTAATATGTATTAATTAATTAATATAAAATATCGTAGTAATTTTACATTAATTAATAAATACATGGATTTTTTTACTAAGGTTTATAGAACCCTCCCCCTTGGGGGAACACCATCCTCAGTGTTCAATGACACCTACAACCAACAAGACTGTTGAAAGCAAAACATACTTCCCATGGAGCTTTATAACTTAGCTCGTTGTAGTATTTACAATGATCAACCTGCTGAGAAGCAAACCAACATGAAAACATAAAAATCATGACAACCATTAAGACACGACACCATACCTCTTATTGGAGATTTATAACACAACTCATGGTTGTATTTACATCCATATACATATGTACATATATCCAAAACATCATACCAAGCATATACCAAATACATATATCAAGTATATTCACTCAACTAGTGAATAGAGAAGGATACATAGCCCATGTCTGATCTGCCATCTCCCATGTAGCTTCATCGGGCCAAAAGTGCTTCCACTGCAGTTTAAAATGCTCGATTTCTCGTTTCCAGAGCATGAAAATATTTCTTTGCAATATACATTGAGGTTCGTGCTGGAATTATCCTTCTGGCTCCACATGCAATACAGACCAGTCAATCACATGATCAACATATTTAACATACTTTTTAAGCAATCATACATAGAAAACATCATGGAATTTCACTATCAGAGGTAGCGCAAGTCGATAGGTTACTGGTCCAATCCTTTCAAGAATCTTGAAAGGTCCACAAAATCGAGGTGCCAGCTTGGCACATGATCCAATCCACAAGGAGATCTTCATGGGCTTGATGTGCAAGTACATCTATTTCCCAACTTGAAACTCCTTAAACAACTTGTTCTGATCTACATAACTTTTTTGTCTATCCAATGTTGCCTTTATATTATTCTTGATTAAACGAATTTCCTATTCCATTTCTACCAACATATATAGTCCTATCAATACCATGTTAACTAAATCACTCCAACTAATAAAGTGCATCAAATAGACTCATCCTCAAAGGCTCCTGATACCCATTGTTGCAGAAAACTCTACCAATGGAATATACTCTTCCCACTTTCACTGTTGATGCATCACATACAACCTCAATATATCCTCCAATATCCTATTGACCCTCTCTCTTTGTCCATTTGTCTGTAGATGATAAGTTGTGCTAAAGGCCAACTCTATGCCCAAATATGTAAATAACTCTTTCCAAAACCTATAAGTAAACTTAGCATCCTTTTCTGACACAATCTTGTTCAGGACACCATGCAACCTCACCACATCCCTGATGAAAACCCATGTTACATCATTGGCTAAATAAGTAGACTTCACTGGAATGAAATGCGCTACCTTTTTAAACCACAACCATAATCGATTCATGATGTCTAGATGTACTCAGTAAACCTATGATGAAGTACATGGAAATGACCTCCCATTTGCACTCTGGAATCGAGATCGGCAGTAGTTACCCACCTGGATGCTTACACTCCACCTTTACCTATTGATAATCCAAGAATCTCGCTATGAACTCTGCCACTTCTTTCTTAAAATTTGACCAATAGTGGAACTTCTTCACCGCTGTCAATGTCTTCTGATATCCCAAGTGACCTGAATATTGTTTTTGATGAAACTCCCTGAAGATAATCTTATTGAGCTTGCTGTCATCTGGCATAGATATCCTGTCCCTAAATATGACCAAGCCATTTGTTATGAGATGATAGTCCACATCCTGTGCACTTGTACCTACCCCTGTACCTGTACCTGTACCTATACCTGTGCCTATCCCTATTCATGTACCTATACTCTACTCTAACCTGTGCCTGAGTTCCATGTACCTATTATCCTGCTGACCTGCTTGTAATATATAAGCTTGTAAATCTGTCCCATAAGAACTCATAGCTTCTATGTGGTTCACCTGTATCTGTCTGTTAAGAGCATATGCAACCCCATTCTCTTTACCTTTATTGCACTTTCTCTTAAAGTCGAACTTGTTGATCGTGGCCAACCATCTAGATTGCATGGCATTCAAATTTAGTTAGTCAAATAAATACCTCAATCCAATGTGATCTCTCATCAGTACAAATCTCCCCAAGAATATAATGCCTCCACATCTTCAATGCATGGATGATCATTGCCATATCAAGATTATGTGTAAGATAATTATGCTCATGTTCATTCAACTTCTGTGATTCATAGCATACTACTTGAACTTCCTGCATAAGAACTCCACCAAGTCCTCTCTTGCAAGCATCTTTTTATACGACAAACTATTTGTCCAAATCTGAAATCTTTAGCACTGGAGCATTTGTCAACAACTATTTCAACTACTCAAAACATGTTGCACAGTCTTCTGTCCATTCAAACTTCTTACCTTTTCGCTGCAATGACATGATAGGATATGCAATGCTAGATAAGTTCTTGATGAACCTCATGTAGTAACCTACAAACCCCATAAATGATCTTACCTCATCCGCATTCCTAGGAGCTTCCCATTCCACGATAGCCCTTATCTTCTTTGGATCCACTGCTATGCCTTCCTTGGACACAACATGTCCCAAGTAATGTACCTCTATCTAAAAAAAATTGCTTTTGCTAAGATTAGAATACAACTAATTCTCTCTTATCAATCTCAATACAAACTTGTCTAGATAAGGAAAAAACACACTATTCATCAAGCACATAAAAGTAGCTGGAGCATTAGTCAAACGAAATGGAACTACAAAAAACTCATAATTTATGTAACTGGTCCAAAAAGATGTCTTGTGAATGTCATCTTCTTTAATGTGTACCTGATGATATCCTGATCTCATATCAATCTTCGATAACATTGCTTCTCCCTTCAACTGATCGAACAAATCATTAATCCTTGGTAATGGATACCTGTTCTTAATGGTCACCTTGTTCAACTGCCTGTAATCAATGCACAACCTGAGACTACCATCCTTCTTCTTCAAAAAAAATATTGGTGTGCCCCATGGTGATACACTTGGCCTAATGTATCCCTTGTCAAACATTTCCTTCAACTGCAACTTTAGCTCTACCAACTCTGGGGTGCTCATCCTGTATGGTTCTTTTGATGTTGGTGCTGCCCCTGGTACCAACTCAATAGAAACATCCACTTCCCAGTGAGGCAAAAACTTTGAAATATCTACGGGAAATACATCTTGAAACTATTTTAAAATCGGGTAATCGCTCAAAACATTCGCATCCTTAACTTCCTTACATTTGTCACTAGAAATATTTACCATAAATAACACACACCCTTTCTAGCGACTGCACTTCACCTACATAGTTGTGACCATTCTAACTTATGTTTCCTTCTTCTTACCTTGCAAGACTCTTTGTTCTCCATTTTCATCCAACCACTCAATAGATTTTTCATAAAATTCCACTTTGGTCCTATGGAGATACAACCAGTCCATACGCAAAAACATGTTATACGAACCCAACGACAATACATTCAAATTTGCTGATGTAGATACACCATTCAACTCAAATGCACAAGCTCTTACCCAATGATAAACTTGCTTCTTTGTACCTTTATCTAACTGTACTAGCCAAGACTCTTCATGTAATTCGTTATTCAAATGTATGTTTTAACCTCTTACAAAATTTACCTGCATACAAATCTAAAACATAGAAAAAACAATGCGAGCAGAGACTATTTCATCAAACTGCAAGGTAGTTGCATTGCTACCTATTGCAATAACCAGAATATCCCACGAATCTGGTAGAGAACACAACAAACTAATGCACTTATCTTCATCAAACTACAAGGCAGTTGCATTGCTGCCTATTGCAATAACTAGACTATCCCATGAATTTGGTAGAGAACACAACAAACTAATGCACTTATCTTCATCTGAAATTTTAATATCAACAGATGCTAACTGATTTACCATAGTATTAAATGCATTCAGATGCTCTGTCACTGAGTCTCCATATTTCATCCTCAGGTAATACAGCTTTTTCCGCAGGAACAATTTATTCACTAGAGACTTAAATTGGTACAAAGTCTCTAACTTGTCCCGCAAATCCTTCGTTGTAGCTTCCCCTAATACATTCAACAATACTGAATCTAAGACACATAATTGGATTGTGCTCTTTGACTTCTGATCCAACTTCTTCCATTCTTCATCGGACACTTCCGTTGGTTTAGTACCCAGATCTACTGCGATCCACTGATCTTTATCCACCAACAGATCCTCCATCTTGAGTTTCCACAACTCAAAAACTTTGACCATTAAATTTCTCGATCTCTATCTTTCCACTGCTCGCCATATTCTTTCACAACCAGAATCAATCTCGCAGATCTCCCACTGAACAGGGTCTACCATAGGCCCGAGCGAAACCCCTCAGCAACAAAGGCGTCCCTTTGAAGCCAAAAATAGATCTGATACCAAATGTAGGTTTTAACCCCATACAGAAATTACCTGCATACAAATTCTAAAACACAGAAAATAAAAAATGCGAGAGCATAACACATAAAACACATATACACAGAGATTTTCCCATGGATCCCAAAACCGGGACTACTAGCTTGATTTTTAATTATGTTCCTTTCAATGTTATAATACATATTTATACATGCTGAAGCATCCAATACCATGGATCGAAAACCATCACGTCCAAAAAATGTGTGAAAATCATGCACAAAACTATAGGTGGGTCTGGCCATCCTAACATAGGGTCCATAAAGTGGGGTTATGTGTACACCTCAAACCCCCTTTGACCCCCCCCTCGCTACACAATCAACACAATGAAGGGGGGCTTCGCGCCCCCTCTAACCCCCCAGTTAACTACGTGGTCTAGTTGTGGAAAGAATATAACACAACCAAACAAAACCACACTTGTCCACCAGGTCATGATTGACATAACTATAATTAGATCCAGGGTCAATCAAAATAGAATTAACTTGATTATAAAGCTTACCGTCCATCTTGATAATAGATGACTAGTGATCTACCTTCCTGTTATCCAACGCTGCATAGATATGAGGAACACTTTGTACAACATCCCCCACTGTCTGTGCTCCCTGAGCACTGTAGATTTGTGGTCTACCACCCTGATGTTGCAAACAATCTCTCGTATGATGATAATTGCCACAAGTCCAACACTATATAGGCTTCCAACCTGCACCCTTGTTTTGCTCCTCAAACTGAAACCCTTTCCCTTTGTCAGATGCATTGAAATTCTTTTGCGGTGCTGCATTATCTTTGTTACTTATGTTTTGAGGCCTTTCTCGCTTCTTATCCCATTTCCCTTTATTCCTTGCATTACCTTTCCAGTTCAGTTTAGTCTTAGATCTTCACTTTGATTACTCATAAAAATGCTTTAGCTTCCTTATGGCCTCCTCTAATGATCTAGGCTCATCAAACTCAATCTCTATCGACACCCCATTGATGAATCTCTGAATCTTGGCCTTCTCCTCCTTGAGTTAAGGCACATATCTCATCAACTCTAGAAATATGCTAGTGTACTCCTCATCAATCATAGAGCCCATCTTTAGCTCATAAAACTCTTTTTACCTATCGAAATAGTACATCTCTAATAGATATTTCTTCCTAAATAGTCTCTCGAATTCACTCCAAGTCAACTCCTCATAAATATCTTTGACATTCTTTACATCTTCCCACCAAATATCTGCTTTACCTTTAAGACTGAATGTAGCTATCATGGCCTTCATGTTCTCTGAGTAATTGTGCAATCTGAAGAAATTATTCATTCCAAGAAACCATGCTTCTGCATCCTGTGTTTTCTTCATTTCCCCATTGAATGTAGGTGGCTTTTCTTTCTTGAACTCATCCGACAAATATCCCCTATCACTCCTCCTGTAAGGATGATAACGATGATGACCATGATACCTGTCAAAACCAGAACTAGAATAGTACCTGTGTCCATCACCCCTCTTGTCTGGAGTATCCAAGAACCTTCCATCCTTGATCATGTCATCTCTATCTGACCTGTGCCCATTATGGGGTCTACTTCCATAGGCCCCATTAGTCCTATCCTCCTATCCATAGATGATCTGAAGTGGTTCTTGTGATCCAAAATGGATTTTGGATAGACTTCTAAGTCTAAGTGCTCCTAACAGAGGAAAATGAAAGTCCAAGGATGCTCCTGCAAATAGTCTCATTGCGTAGATCTTTTCATTCAGAATCTACTGCAATTTGAATGGGCTAAAATGGACTTTGGATGCGGAAGTTATCGCAGAAAGAAGATTGCCTTTATGGGCGCAAATGTAATAATTTTGAAATCTGACCCTATGGGTTGCAGGTCGGGTTTTTGTGTATTACCTGTGTAATCCATATCTCCCGATAGAGGGGATGGTTCCGAGTTTTAAGGGTTTAAAGCCAATTTTGCTTCACATAGGTAATGTGGACCATTTTTTGGTAAACACAAGGAAGTGTGGTTTACCCTGTAAAATATGTAATGTACTTGTTTTGGTTAATAGAAAGCTCCATTCTTACTTGACCAAAAAAATAAAAAGGAGGCATTTCTCCTAAAAATGGCATAAAAGGCTTTATAGAGGAAAATCACATTGGAAGGGTCGAGCGGAGGACTTAAGGCAAGGGAAGAAGGAACCTTCGATTGCGACCTCCGACTTATCACATCAGAGGTAGGGCTTCACTCGATGTCGGGACCCTGGGCTATGCGATATATGATTGCCGATATTGGCTTCGACATATGCCATAAGGGAAGGACCCCCGAGCCTATGCGACATGCGATTGCCGATTATCGGCGTCAGCGTATGGCATATGAAAAGACCCGGGCCGTAGCGAATGCGATATGCGATAAAGAAATCCGCGACATGTGATCTTAGCCATCGAATCGGGAAAAGAGATCAATGACCAGGAATTAATCGGTGGTCAGGAGATCGGTGATCCCCGACACAAAGGGTCAATGCAATAGCGATATGCGATGCGATATAGACCGTCTGACTCGGGAGCAGATCAATGGTAAATATTTAATAGGCGATTGACGATTGGTGAACCCCGATGTCAGGGCCAATGCAATTGTGATAGCAATATGCTGATAAGGGCTGGACCCGATGGGTTTATTGATCCGATTTCATAATTTTTGAAGTCCGAGAATTCAGATTTTTCAATGTATTCCCGTGTATTTGGGGTTTTGGCCAATCTGCCTATGCGATGTGATATGTGACTAATGGCGGACTCGAGAGGGTTTATAGGGGTGATTTCATGCAATTTGAAGTCCGTAATTCACGCCCAATAGTGTATTTTTCATAAAATCTCTGTGTATTGGAATTTTTGTCCATTTTCGAGTTTTTTCCTAGAGCCGAGAGCTAGAGCGAAAGCTGAGAGCCAGAAAGCCGAGAGCTTCAGAGCCAGGGATTGGTTGGTGTTCTAAGCCCATTGTGTTCTATGTAAACCAGTGGAGTTGAGCATGGAGCTTGTAAAAGAATTGCTGCCATAATCCCAAAGAGCCTAGTTGAGTTGAGTAGAGCTCAAGGAGACATAGCCCAAGAGTTTTGGGTGAACTCCATATTAAACTTGTTGTCTTATGTGTTTGTTATTTGCTGTAATATTTTAATGTTATATGTATGTTATATCAGCATAAATAACATAATTTTAAAGCACATAAACAGTAAAAAATAAACACTAGCATACACCTTATTTTCAAGCACATTATTAATTTCGCAATTGGTTAATCATTTGGGTCTTGGGAATATATAAGCTTTGGGAGTGGGAGAGGTTCTTATAAGCTTGACAAGAAGCCTTTAGTGTCCCATTTTCAGATCAGGTGGTATTGGAGCCTAATATTGGTTCACCCCACCTTCAAGAAGGTTATAGAAAAGT
The DNA here is from genome assembly GCA_031772625.1 of Pinus tabuliformis. NCBI lineage: Eukaryota > Viridiplantae > Streptophyta > Pinopsida > Pinales > Pinaceae > Pinus > Pinus tabuliformis. Next base: position 677,541,873 of record CM062817.1, read on the forward strand.
TGGTTGTACCAGAGAAAGTGGTATTAGATCAGAATGCTTGATTGACAGAGCAAAGGATTTCTTGTTTGAAAGGTGCTTCGGTAGTCAAAGATTGATTGCCTAATTGATTGTATGCTTGTTTGCAGACTGACTATTGTTTGAGTTTGCAGAGGTGAAGGAAAAGCTATTGATAGCTCAGTCCAAGAAGGACAAGAAGGAAGAAGGGTTGAAGGCATTCTTCTATCCCAAAGGACCTCAAGGCAATCCTTGAAGTACAAGAGGTTTGTTGCAAAAGGTTGCTTGAATAAGCTCTTTATTAATCTTGGTTGAAGTTATTTTGTTCATTGGCATAATGACAACTTCTACAAGTGAGTCCTCAAATTCCTTCTTCATCACAAGATTCCTTGATGGAGACATGAAGCAAGACTTGTTCATCATGATGGACAAGGTAAGAGAAATGTATGAGGATGGAAGGAAGAGCAACATACTTAGAGAGAAATTGAATTCTGTGGAGGAAGATAAGTAGTTGCTTTTTGACAAATTGTAGGAAATGGAGAGGCAACTTCATATTGCAAATATGAACCTGAAAAGTATGTATGAGTTGGAGTCACATCTATTTATTGCCAAAGAAGCCTTGATCAAGTATCAGCTTGAAGAAGAGGTAAACCATTCCAGCTTGTCTTCAAATTCTTCTAAGAATGCTTGTATTGGTTCTTTTGAAGAGCATACCAGAGGCATAGCTTCCAAGCTAATGTCCAAGATGGGCTATGAGGGAAAAGGCTTGGGTAAGCATACACAAGGTATTGTTGAGCCAATAATGGTTGAGGAAAGGCCTAAGTATTTGGGTCTTGGCTATGGACAGTCTTATGGAGGAAGTTCCAAAGCTGCCATGAAGGCCATTGAAACAGTTCCAAGAAGGAGTTTCATTTCAGGTCTTCTACCTCAAGAGTGTGAATATTGTATTAAGGAGGAATGCAATAGCTTGAAACATCATTTGCAGGATGCAGGTGTTCAGAAGCACACACTTGAACCAGAGAGTTGTGGAAACTCTAAAAGCCTTGAAGAGATTGATGGTGTTCCAAAGGGATCCACTTCTTGATTTTCTTCACCTCCTCATGAAGGCAATAAAGGTGAAAGAGAAAGGTATAAATCTAGTTCTAATCATCTTCCTTTTGATTTTACAAAGCATGATAAATTTCCACATAGATATGGGAAAATAATTGCATGTTCCTTTTGTGGTTTGGATAACCATAATGTTTATAGATGTTGGAAGAGGATTGCCACATGCAAGAAACTTTTGAAGGAAAGGAAGCAAGAAGCCAAAGGTCCATTGGACAAGGAAAATCATACTGTCAAGAGGATGCACATGTGTTTCAGTTACTGCCATAAGCAAGGGCATCTTGCTGAAAGATGTTGGACTCTGAATCCAACAATGCTTCCACAAAAGCTGAAGAAAGTGGAAAGAGAAGATGGCAGAAATGGAAAGGAAGTTTCCATAAATGATGTGTTTCAAGATGATTCACATGTTAATGCTGATGTGCAGACAAAGGAAAGACCTTTGAAATGGGTTGGTAAGAAATGGTTAGAATTATTATCCAATTAAGATTGCATGTTTATTTATGCATCTATTTGCATTTCTTTGTTAATGGAATGAAAGTTGCAGGATTTTACCAAGAAGGTGAATGGAAAGGTTGAGTAGAAGACTCACTGTGTTGCTGCAACATTATATTTCATTTTAGCTTCGAAAGTACAGTGTGCTTAAGCGAAAGTTGAAGGATGAAATGCATGCATGAGCATGATGTGCATGAACACAGGGATACTGATGATTTCCTTGTATTGGAACATGTATGTGTGATTAACTTGGAGGGTTGATTGCTTTGTTGTAAACATGCATGTAATGTTGACTTGGGAAAAGTTAACTTGGTCTCCAAGATGGAGATAATGATGAAGTGTTTCATCTTTTGAAAAGAGTCCTAATGGTCTTTTTTTTTCTACATGCTTGACTTGAAGGGTCATTTGTTTTAAAAGCATGTTTTGTGGGCTTGTTATCTAGTCCATCATTTGTATGCAGATGTAAGACAGGGAGGTACTCACAAGATGTGAAATTTGTTTCTTTTGTTGAAGCAGGAGTTTAGTCCATCCAGTTGTTGTTTGTATTTCTATTGTTGTTAACAGTTGTTGTTGACAACTTTTCAAACAGGTACAAATGAAATTTTTGTGAAGTAGATGTACTTCACATTTGTTTGAGCCACCTTGGATCAATGATCAAGGTAGAAAAGTTCAAACTACCTTCTGTGACCATCTCAGCAGGAGTTCTACAGGAAGGCAAGGAGGAAGGCAGTTCTTCCTAGGAGGACCAGCACATCCAGGAAGGCACTATGCAAGGCAAGTGTATGGAGGCTGAAAGAGAGGGTGTTGTTACTCTCATTTACTGTTCAGATCAGTATATCAGTCTTTTGGAGACCAAAAGTTCTTTTAGTGGGAAGGCGTGATCCAAAATGGATTTTGGATAGAATTCTAAGTCTAAGTGTTCCTCATAGAGGAAAATGAAAGTCAAAGGATTCTCCTGGAAATAGTCCCATTGCGTAGATATTTTCATGCTGAATCTACTGCAATTTGAATGGGCTAAAATGGACTTCGGATGCAGAAGTTATTACAGAAAGAAGATTGCTTTTATGGGCGCGAATGTAATAATTTTGAAATCTGACCCTATGGGTTGAGGGTCGGGTTTTTGTGTATTACCTGTGTAATCCATATCTCTTGATAGAGGGGATGGTTCCAAGTTTTAAAGGTTTAAAGCCAATTTTGCTTCACATAGGTCATGTTGACCATTTTTTGGTAAACACAAGGAAGTGTGGTTTACCCTGTAAAATATGTAATGTACTTGTTTCGGTTAATAGAAAGCTCCATTCTTACTTGACCAAAAAAATAAAAAGGAGGAATTTCTCCTAAAAATGGCATAAAAGGATTTATAAAGGAAAATTGCATCAGAAGGGTCGAGTGGAGGACTTAAGGCAAGGGCAGAAGGAACCTCCGACTGCGATCTCTGACTTATCGCATCGGAGGTAGGCCTTCACCCGATGTCGGGACCCCGGGCTATGCGATATGTGATTGCCGATATTGACATCAGCGGATCGGCATCGGTGTATGCCATAAGGGAAGGAACCTTGGGCCAATGCGACAAGCGATTGCCGATTATCGGCATCGGTGGATTGGCATCAGTGTATGGCATATGAAAAGACCTGGGTCGCAGCGAATGCGATATGCGATAAAGCGATCTGCGGCGTGCGATCTCAGTCATCGGATCAGGAAAGGATATCAACAGCCAGGATATAATCGGTGGTCTGGAGATTGGTGATCCCTAACACAAAGGGCCGATGCGATAGCAATATACGATGCGATATGGACCGTCTGATCGGGGAGTAGATCAACGGTCCAGATTTAATCAGTGATCGGTGATCAGTGAACCCCGATGTCAGGGCCAATGGGATTGCGATAGCGATATGCCATTAAGGGCCAGACCCGATGGGTTTATAGACCCGATTTCATAATTTTTGAAGTCCAGGAATTCAGATTTTTCAATGTATTCCCGTGTATTTGGGGTTTTATAAAATCTGCCTATGTGATGCGATATGCGACCAATGGCGGACCCGATAGGGTTTATAGGGGTGATTTCATGGAATTTGAAGTCCAAAATTCACGCCCGATAGTGTATTTTTCGGAAAATCTCTGTGTATTGGAATTTTTGTCCATTTTCAGGTTTTTGCGTGGAAAAATGCCTCGATCCCTTTGTAACATCTCCTAATCATTGTTCCACATTGCAAGCAGGCATTTTGCAGACAATGATGCATTTGGGAATGCGCAAAGCCACAGAGTCATAGAGCCAGATGGTCATTCGAACAGACAAGGAGCAGAGAAGCCGCAGAGCCATAGAGGGATGATACACACAGAGAAACGATTGGGGAAGCCACAGAGCCATAAAAATGCCTCAAGAGAGCCAGAGAGCCAATTGACGGGGCAGCTAGAGAAAAGCTAACGCGCAGAGCAGCTGAGGGAGTCTTGGAGTTGCTTGGAGGTCAAGTGGAAAAACCAGAGAGTTGAAAGTTGTCGAGACAGCCACTTGGAGGTCAAGTGCACTACTGAACGCTCACAAAGCCAGAACCAAAGAGCCAAAGCCAGAGCCCAGAGCTAGAGCTAGAGCCAGAGCCAGAGCCAGAGCCGAGAGCCAGAGCCAGAGCCAAAGCCAAGAGCCAGAGCCAGAACCGAGAGCTAGAGCAAAAGCCAAGAGCCAGAAAGCCGAGAGCTTCAGAGCCAGGGATGAGATGGTGTTCTAAACCCATTGTGTTTTGTGTAAACCAATGGAGTTGAGTGTGGAGATTGTAAAAGAACTGCTGCCATAATCCTAGAGAGCCTAGTTTAGTTGATTAGAGCTCAAGGAGACCTAGCCCAAGAGTTGTAGGTGAATTCCATATTAAACTTGTTGTCTTATGTGTTTGTTATTTGTTGTAATATTTTACTATTATATGTATGTTATATCAACATAAACAACAGAATTTTAAAGCACATAAATAGTCAAAAATAAACACCAGCATACACCTTATTTTCAAGCACATTATTAATTCCGCAATTGGTTAATCATTTGGGTCTTGAGAATATATAAGATTTGGGAGTGGGAGAGGTTCGTGTAAGCTTGACAAGAAGCCTTTAGTGCCGCATTTTCAGATCATCCTGTCTCTTCAAATCTGACAAAATCTGAAGAATTACTGCATTTACTTCTACTTATTTCTCCTGTGCATACATGATTATGTCTTTATTGGCTTTGCAACTCCTTATTTCTTCCTTCAAACTCCTTAATGTGTTTTCTAAGTCAGAAGAGTTCACAACACCACATTTCCCATCTAACTCATATGGAGAATATGTGTAGTCTACCATATTTCCAGACATCTTTGATCTATTCTTCCTGCAAGGTGTATTATGTCAGCTAAACCAAACCAAAAACAAACCAGCGTACCTTAGTATAGTTCGGGGAGGATGTCTCGTCTGCAAGACCGACTAAATTAGCACAATACATATATAAACATAGTCAAATCAACATATAAGAATATTTTCAGCCATTATCCAATTATCAATACATGACTATGTTAACCACATACCATGAATTCATGCACAATGATCATCATCCAGCCAATGTATGCATAATAACCTATAGACACTGACAGACATAATTGATGCACGACCGACATACACTCACCACAAATACATTCAGCAATGACACCATCGACTTTCACATGATGACACCACTACAATCATAACCAATTACATGCATACGCAACAAGCACATAGACCAAAATCACAAGGACCTATATGCAACTAACATGTATTACCTGTGTAATCCATATCTCCCGATAGAGGGGCTAGTTTCGAGTTTTAAAGGTTTAAAGCCAATTTTGCTTCATATAGGTCATGTGGACCATCTTTTGGTAAACACAAGGAAGTGTGGTCTACCCTGTAAAATATGTAATGTACTTGTTTTGGTTAATAGAAAGCTCCATTCTTACTTGACCAAAAAAATAAAAAGGAGGCATTTCTCCTAAAAATGGCATAAAAGGATTTATAAAGGACAATCACATCGGAAGGGTCGAGCGGAGGACTTAAGGCAAGGGCGGAAGGAACCTTCGACTGCGACTTCTGACTTATCACATCAGAGGTAGGCCTTCGCCCGATGTCGGGACCTCAGGCTATGCAATATGCGATTTCCGATATCGGCGTCGACGTATGCCATAAGGGAAGGACCCCCAGGCCAATGCGACATGTGATTGCCAATTATCGGAGTCGGCGTATGGCATATGAAAAGACCCAGGCTGTAGCGAATGCATTATGCAATAAAGTAGTCCACGACATGTGATCTTAGTCGTCGGATCAGGAAAGGAGATCAACGGCCAGGAATTAATTGGCGGTCAGGAGATCGGTGATCCCCGACATAAAGGGCCGATGCGATAGCAATATGTGATGCGATATGGATCGTCCAATCGGGGAGCAGATCAATGGTCTAGATTTAATCGGCGATCAAAGAACCCCGATGTCAGGGCCAATGCGATAGTGATAGCGATATGCCAATAAGGGCCAGACCCGATGGGTTTATAGACCCGATTTCATAATTTTTGAAGTTTGGGAATTCGGATTTTTCAATGTATTCCCGTGTATTTGGGGTTTTGGCCAATCTGCCTATGCGATGCGATATGTGACTAATGGTGGACCCGATAGGGTTTATAGGGGTGATTTCATGGAATTTGAAGTCCGGAATTCACGCCCGATAGTGTATTTTTAAAAAATCTGTGTATTGGAATTTTTGTCCATTTTCGGGTTTTTGCCTGGAGAAGGGGCTCGATCCCTTTGTAACAGCTCCTGATCGTTGTGCCACATTGCAAGCAGGCATTTTGCAAACAATGATGTGTTTGGGAATGTGCAGAGCTGTAGAGGTATGATTACATGTAGAGAAATGACTGGGGAAGCCGTAGAGCTAGAAAAATGCCTCAAGAGAGCTAGAGAGCCCAATTGATGGGGTAGCTAGTGAAAAGCTAACGCGCAGAGAAGCTGAGGGAGTCTTGGAGTCTCTTGGAGGTCAAGTGGAAAAACCAGAGAGCTGAAAGTTGCTGAGACAGTCGCTTGGAGGTCAAGCGGACTGCTGAACACCCACAAAGCCAGAGTTGAAGAGCCAGAGCCAGAGCCAAAGCCAAAGCCAAGAGCTAGAGCCAAAGCCGAGAGCCAAATCCGAGAGCCAGAGCCAGAGCTAGAGCCAAGATCTAGAGCCAGAGCCGAGAGCCAGAGCGAAAGCCGAGAGCTTCAGAGCTAGGGATGAGATGGTGTTCTAAGCCCATTGTGTTCTGTGTAAACCAGTGGAGTTGAGCATGGAGCTTGTAAAAGAACTGTTGCCATAATCCCAGAGAGCCTAGTTGAGTTGACTAGAGCTCAAGGAGACGTAGCCCAAGAGTTTTGGGTGAACTCCATATTAAACTTGTTGTCTTATGTGTTTGTTATTTGCTATAATATTTTACTGTTATATGTATGTTATATCAGCATAAACAACATAATTTTAAAGCACATAAACAGTAAAAAATAAACACCAGCATACACCTTATTTTCAAGCACATTATTAATTCCACAATTGGTTAATCATTTGGGTCTTGGGAATATATAAGCTTTGGGAGTGGGAGAGGTTCTTGTAAGCTTGACAAGAAGCTTTTAGTGCCCCATTTTCAGATCATCCTATCTCTTCAAATCTGACAAAATCTGAAGAATTACTGCATTGACTTCTGCTTATTTCTCCTGTGCCTGCATGATTATGTCATTATTGGCTTTGCAACTCCTTATTTATTCCTTCAAACTCCTCAATGTGTTTTCTAAGTCAGAAGAGTGCCCAACACCACATTTCTCATCTAACTCATAGGGAGAATATGTGTAGTCTACCATCTTGCCAGACATCTTTGATCTCTTCTTCCTATAAGGTGTATTATGTCAGCTAAACCAAACCAAAAACAAACCAGCATACCTTAGTATAGTTCAGGGAGGATGTCTCGTCTGCAAGACCGACCAAATTAGCACAATACATATATAAACATAATCAAATCAAAATATAAGCATATTTTAAGCCATTATCCAATTATCAATGCATGACTATGTTAACCACATACCATGACTTTATGCACAATGATCATCATCCAGCCAATGTATGCATAATTACATATAGACACTGACATACATAATTGATGCACGAACGACATACACTCACCAAAAATACATTCAGCAATGACACCATCGACTTTCGCATGACGACACCACTACAATAATAACCAATTCCATGCATACACAACAAGCACATAGAATAAAATCACAAGGACCTATATGCAACTGACATGTACATGCGACAACACCTTCATCCAAGGGAAGCTTAAACCATAGATTGCCCAAGGAGAATGGAACCATGCTTTGATACCACTCTGTAATAACCTCCTCCCACATCTACCCAAGTAACTGACCAACCGAGGTAAACATGTGACAAAGAGTTACTATGGTATGATTCAACTCCAAATATATCATTTAAGGAAGTGGAACCGATGGAACACATCCAACCTGACCTTCTCCACATGCAATAGAATCCCTAGGAGCCATCCAACCCATCCAGGTGACCAACCCTTGAGACAAGCTAGCATTTTGTTGCATTAAGGCCCCAGTCGCTCCCTTGACATGGGAATGCATGCGACTAGGAACCTCCAGTCGCTTCCACAACAAGGCACGTATTTGACTCGAGACTTTTCCAGGTAGTTCTGTGTTGGCGACTCTGGATTTTGTGCCACTTTTTCAGTGGCAAGACTCGGGCCACTGCCTAGAACTCTAGAAAACTTCCAGAAATGAAAAGTAACATAAAAAAAATGATACAAATGAAAATACTTGAACAAGTACTTGACTGGACCCCTACTAGGCATGGCAATCATTTCACCAAACATGTCACAAATATGCATCCTATAGGAGTTTCCCACTTATTTGAGAATCACTAAGAAGAATTGTTGCCTCATCACCATAACTACATTACCATCTATTAGGCCATATATTCATTGTACATTCAGTGATTAACCAAAACATGATGAGAGCCATACATGATCATTTTCATAGAACTCAGTCATACCCAACATATAACCAACAAAAATATCAAGGATAGAAAATATATATAAGCCACATATAAATAACTATATTTACTCGTTAAATACCGAGGATAAATATATCATATTGATTATTACATAAGCCGACTGAGTATGGGACTTCCATGAACCAATCGACCATAGACTAGGCTGAATAAAATCTTTCTTTCAACCAATAACGCTCATGCCATATTCCGAGCATGAATATGGGATCTCATAAAACAAATCAATTAAAAACATTGAGGACTTCCAGAGGCCAAACCACCTCAAACCCCAACCTGTGATTCCACCTCACGGTCAAACATCACTAACCATCACCAGATTGGTCTCTAACCAAGTTGTCCAGGTCTCTAGAGCATTTGTTTGAACCAAGTCTTCTAGGACTAGTAACTCAACCCACATCTGTCGTCAGGCTTCTAAAGTGTTTGTCCAACCAGGGCTTACAGGATTAGTAACTCAACCCACCAAGGGCTTCCAGAGCGTTTGTCCAACCAAGGCTTCCAGGACTAGTAACTCAACCCAAGCTGTTACACGGCTTCCAGAGCATTTGTCCAACCAAGAATTCCAGGAACTAATAACTCAATCCACAACCAAAGACACAAGAAAACCAACCAGAGAACGAAAGTAAAACCCACAACACCATGGCTATCTAATAAATTGCAAGGCTAGGAAAAGCCATTGTCAATCCAAGGAATCCTCCATGCCAATGACAGTTCGTGACCAAATAACCTCGTGCATATGCCATGCATGCCAAAACTAGCAAGGAAATCATACATGCAACTCGGTACCTACAAGCAAAATTCGTTGTAGCTTATAATCTTGATGTCCTCTTGCGCTTTCATGTTTTCCCTTTGCCTTCCTGTTCCAAATCCCAAGTATGCCACACTCCTCCAAGAGTGCTCCAAGGAAACTCTAATTTTCCAGGAGTATGAGAGAGAGAGAATAGAATGAGGGCCCCAAAACTGAACTGACACAAGTCTATGAACTGATCCTCAAAAGCATTTTTATTAATGAGGCCTCTAATTTCTTCAATTTTCCATTATTTTCCTTCATTTTCCTCACATGCAACTTGTGACCTTTCACCTTCCTTTTCTCCTAATTTCCATTATTTTCATAAATAAATGCCAATAAATGCCATTTTTCCTTTCCAAAACCTTTGCCATTTCCTTTTCCAATTTCCCTATCCATTAATAAACCAAAGTGACACCCCACTAGGATGTTTTTCCCACCATCTAGCTTGGAATATGTGTCCCATGACCAAGGTCTTATTTTACTTTTATTAATTTTTACATGGATTTTTTACCAGGGTTGTTATGTAGTGTTATAATTATGAGAGTTGTATCTCAACTCCCAACTCCTGCCACATTGATTTCTTTCTTGGAAATTTGGCAATGTTGGATGTTCTAAATATTTGGCTCAAGCAAAAGAATGATTGGTGGTGATTATTTCTATGGTTAGGTTTGCTACCATATCTCCCTTGTTAGCTTCACTCTCTCTTGGATTCTCATGGTGCATATCTTCATTATTTTTTTTCATTTTACATTAAAAAGAAATTACAATTGTTACAAATATTTCAACCATTTTATATTTACATGCCCATATAAACATCATTAACATAATTAATTACATCATCAATCGGGGATTAGCAGCTAAGGTGTTACACTATTCCTTTCCTTCTTAATTTGGGCCATTTGGAAATGAATATCTACTTGTAGGTTCATGCGGTTAAAAAGTTACCATGTAATATTTACATTTTCTAATGAAGCACCACCATATTAATGTTATTATTGCCCAAAAATTATAAACATTTTTGTCAAAGTGGATTAGCAGCTAGGGTGTTACACTATTCCTTTCCTTCTTAATTTGGGCCATTTGGAAATGAATATCTACTTGTAGGTTCATGCGGTTAAAAAGTTACCATGTAATATTTACATTTTCTAATGAAGCATCACCATATTAATGTTATTATTGCCCAAAAATTATAAACATTTTTGTCAAAGTTGTTTTAGTCAATATCAATGTATCTCCCAACATGTTTTAATTACCCTTTTATTAATATAATTACAATTTAATTGACCTTTAAATGCTCCATGTTAATTATGTTTTACTAGTTAATGATATTCTTCTCATCAAATCATGTTCTCGTTCAAAACACCACCCACTTTTTCCTTAGTTCGAGCCACTTGGAATAGCTTGTATACTTATGAATTCATGTAATTGACAAGTCATCGACTCATAGTTAATTTTCTAATGAACCACCACCACATTAATATTAGTCCCATATATATAATTTAATTTTAAAATAATAGAAAATCCATCTCCTTTTTACGTTAAACTTTATGTTTTTTAAAAGAGTAAGAAGTTTATTTTTTTTAAACTAGTTTTAAAATTTATATTTAAAATTTAAAAAATATTTTATTGTGTCAAGAGGTTTTATAAGACTTGGTTTTATAAGACTTAGTATATTGGAGATGTTTTAGTGGTGTGTTAATAAAACAAACATAAATACATATTAAATAATAATTAGTTATTGAAGAGATGTGTCTCAAAGGACATGATATTTTACGATATGTTTGTGTACAATACATTTTAAGTACAAACAAACATTATTTGTTTACTACAATGATAATAGAAAACCTAAACACAAGTTTAAATAAGGAAAAAATCTTAAATGGTCTTTATCACTAAATTTAAGCGAGGAGAGTTTGAAGATTGATGCACCTGCAAAGCCTAATGTTTCCCAGTTTGTTGATACCAAGAAACATGCATCTTCAAATATTTCTCAAAGAAATAGTATAGAGAATAAAATCATAGTAGAAATTTCTAATAAAGTTTCTAAAGATTATCAATCAACTCCAATCAGTGAACCTTACAGTTCAAGGTCTTCGAATAATTTAGATGTTCGCAGTGGAAAAGATAACATATAGCAAGATAACTTTGGTAAGAAAGTTGATGTCTCCAATTTCAAGACTTCGGCAAGCCATGGATTTTAGAAGTGCATTTACGAAGTTTCACCCTCCAAAAATTTCATGTCATCCCAGACAATTGGAGGCAATGGATACAAGAGTTGAATCACTCATACTTATTTAATATATTGAATATATTGATTGACAATGAATACCACCTTTCATCATTGGTTGTGTCTAAATGGAATGGGGAATATTCTCCTTATTTTGATGGTTTGAAGGAGTATGCAATTAATTCTTACCATACTTTAAGCAACCCATTTTGGATTAACCAAATGGGTTTGGAAGAGAATCAACTATCATTAAAATTGTTGGAATAATAGTTATAGGCATTTATTTTCACCAAGGAGACCCTACCAAGTTTTAATGAAATCACTAATTATCAATAATACCATGGTCTCCCTGATTATAGAAAGGTAATTGCAGTGTTTATGGTAGAAGTTAGACAAAGAAAAGTGAGGATAGAATGTGATCGAATTGTCCTCACCGCAAGAGAAACTAAAACTGACATTCATATGCCATGGGATTTGATAGCCTTGTGGAAGAGTATAAATATTCTTCGCCCCAATTTCTAGTAAACTAATGGCAACATAGACCTATTTCATTTTGTCAATGAATTCCACAAGCTAATTGAAGCTCTAAGCATTCATTTTAGTACAGGCAAGCTCAAATATGGAGGGGTAGAAGTGGATAAGGAGGAGAAGCTGAATATGTGTCCAAAGATTATAAAGCTAGCTCAGATTAATAGTTTGAGTTTAGAGGAATCATAATCTATTACAAAAAAAGAGGTCAATTCTAATTCTTTATGCGACATCCTGCACCTTGTTTACTTTAAAGATGGCTACATAAAAGACAAGAATAATTGTGTACATAATTCATGCCATGTTTAACAATGTGTAGTTGACTTAATTTGATTATTAATTCAAAGTCATACTTTCCCACTTGTGGAATCCTGACGTGACTAGTGAGGAGCTTAACTCTTTTGCAAATATTACCAATGGGTTTCTTGGCACAATAAAAGAGATCGTCCACCTGTATTTGTTCATAGATCCGTTGTGTGAAGCACTAATGACTCTGATTTCTTGATTTTATTCAAATAGCGATGAATATGGAAATCATTGCACAACATTTGAGAATATAATGAAGGTTCCATGTAGGGTTTGTGCTAAATTTGGGGTCAATGTAGTTGAATGGATGAGCTTGGGGGAGGTGGGGATGATAAGTCAAGTGAAACTCAATTTAGAACATGCACTCTCCAATATTGAGCTAGAGGTCATTACGTTCAACAATAGGCACCTGTTGATTGCCCTTTTTATCAGTAAATATATCATTCAAATCCCCACAAGGGACAGAGCTTCACCTGAGGAAATGAAGGTTCTTCTAGATTTCTCCATGAGCACCCTAATGACTTGTTACAAGTTTCATGGATGTCTGGAACTACAAATTTTGGTGAACCATTCCACTATCAAAATACATGTTTGTTGCAGCTTTTCCCACCCCCCTTCCCTCCAGCCATAAGACACTAGCATATTGAGTAGTGAACTGACACGAGACACATATACGACCCCAACCATTCGATTGACTCTTACATTAGTGAAATTTTGAGGTAAAAAATGGGCCTCAAAACAAAAATGTAAAACCAAAATCAAATTTATAAGAACTAATAGGATTCAATATGATTATGTCAGCATCCATGGGGGATGGTTCACCATTTTTGGATTAAAAAGGTAAAAAGATTAAAAAAAATAAAAATAAAAATAAAAACTATTTTTTCTACTCATATTTTCAAGTTAGCTCCCTACATTTTTACTCAAATTTCGAGCGGGAGCACTCGTTGGATGCATAGTTTAATTACTCATCCAAGGAGTACCCATGTTACATACTTTCGATGAACCCTTCTACACGAAAAATGAAAAATACATGAAAACGTGATTGCAATAATGTTGTTTCATGTATTTCTAATTTTTCATATAGCAGGGTCCATTGAAAGTATGTAACATGAGTACTCCTTGGATGAGGAATTAAATCTGCATCCAACAAGTGCTTCCTCTTGAAATTTGAGTAAAATTCTAGGGAGATATGTTGAAAATATGAGTCGAAAAAATAGTTTTTTCTTTTTTCCCTCTAAAATTGGATGACGCAATATAACCTTAATTTATTATTTCCACTATTATTTTATAATATTCCTTAGGAGGCCCATTTTAGACCTCGAAATTTCTCTAATGATTTTTTTTCATATTAAGAGGGAAAAAATATTTAACTCACTTTTATAATAATAATAAAGTAAACTTATAAGTGTGTGTGTATTATTTTAAAAAATTAAAAAATGAAATGTGGGTCCGCAAAAAAGAAGATCAACCTCAAGACGTTGAAGTCATACCCATAAAAATAAATAAATGGTGCATGCAACTAAAGAGAATCTTGCTCATGAAGCTTTGAGGACAAAGCATTCCTAAGAGAGGGAAAATGTAACAAACATAAATATATATTAAATAATAATTAATTATTCAAGAGACATGTCCCAAATGACATGACTATTTGTGAAGGGTCACATTTCCCCTAGTACATGAGCAAGTCCTTAATTGTAAATTCAATCATTCTATTAACTTATATATATATATATATATATATATATATATATATATATATATATATATATATATATATTTGTTTACTATAGTTAGATGAGGAATTAGATCTAAATGTTAGATATATTCAAATTATATGCATTATGACAAAGATGTTGTGGTAATTGTTACATGTTAGACCAATGACACAATAGATCTAATATGTTTGTATGTGTGTGAAATCAACTCAATTGAAATTAAACACACATAGACACACACATTAGTTAAAACAAAAGGGAAGGTAATCATGACTATCATGATCAAAGTAAAGGGAAAAATGGCTCTGTCAAAAGGAACCCTAACATCTGCAAGCAAGGTTTTCATCATTGATATTTCTTCGAGTATGGATTGCTCCTTTTTAGGGTGGAGGAGGGATTGGTCTCATCATTTGATCCCTAAGGATCATGTTTCATTTACTTGCGCATTGAATTCATGATTGTTGCATCGATTCCATACGTCTCAGGGCCATGTTGGAAGGTCGAAGCAAGAGGAATCTCTCGAATCTGGAAGAAATGTGGCTGATTTTTTGTTTAACAATACTAATGTGGCAATTTCAATGACAAAATGGGAAGACCTGGCTCGTGATTGGGACTACTAGGGCCTTGTGAATAAGGGAAGATTTGTTTTTTGTGACTTTCCCGTGGGGCGGTTTCCTTCTGAACTTTTACCAGGTACAAACTTCCGATTTTTTGTTAAATCCTTATCAAGGGTTTCAAATCCATTATGGGTTTTTTATTCTAAATATATGTTTGAATCAAAACTTGAAATAGAAGACTACCTGGGGATACTTTCCGCTCAACAAAGATTATTTTTTGAAGGAAAGCAACTGCAGGATTTGAAAACTTTACGAGAGTATAAAATCATTAAAGATTAAACAATCCTCACTCTCTTGAGGCTTCATGGAGGTGCAACAGAAGAAAAGGCATCAAGACCTAAAACAACAACCCCTTCATTCAAGGATGTAATAAAGGGGAAAGGGGTTTTTCCATAGGAGAATATTTCTTCTCTGCTAGGCCCTTAAATAGTGGAGAAGGCTGAAGACCAAAGGCCTAGTTTGGATATCCATAATCAACACGTAACTGGTGTTTTCTCAATTCTCCATGTACATGCATTAATTTGTAGGTTCAATGGGTTTTGGCCTAAATCATATGCTTTATATCATCGGATCTACAAATCTTGGACAAAAATTTATGAATTTTATCTATGTTCAAAAGTTTTTTTTATTTTCCAATTTGAGACAGAATCTAAGCTCCAGAAAGTGTTGGATGATGGTTGATCCGAATGGAAAATGGCATCAACCCATGGTATTCATCCACCCATGGTATTGTAAGTGGCATCCACCCATGGTATGGTAAGTGGCATCCACCCATGGTATTGTAAGTGACATCCACCCATGGTATTCATTCACCCATGGTATTTGCCCATGGTATTGTGACATCGACCCATGGTATTCATTCACCCATGGAATTGGCCCCCAAGATCTGAAAAATTGAATTGCCAGAAGAAAAAGAGGAGAATTCCAAATAAACAAAACCACAAAGAAATTTTTTATTAAAACGGAGAATAACTGTAAGAGCTACATTGTGACAGAAAAACTGTCCTTTTACAAAATGCGATTTGTTACTTATAGTATTTTTGGATCAATGGTCCCTAATTTTGGGGACGAGTTGGGATTTTTATGGCTAGATGGTTTCTGGAATTTGATCCTTTGACGATGGTGGTTTCTAGAATGTTGGTGTGGGTGAGGCTTCCAAACCTCTCACTACCCTTTTGGTACAACCAGGTGCTGATTGATATAGGGAAAACAATTGGAACTTTTCATAAAGTTGATGATGAATGAATATAACAAGGGTTCTTCACCTTTACTCGGATTTGTATAGAGATTGATCTGAGAAAAGGCCTTCCAGATAGAATTTTATTAAAAAATGGAACTTTTCAATGGATACATAGTATGGACTACAAAAATACAGTATTTAGATGTCATACTTACTTCCAAATAGGTCACCTACAATATTCATGCCCACAGAACAAAAAATCATCGAAGAAGAAGAAGGGGCCAATAAGGAAGAAGAAAGGATCGCAGTAATCTGTTGAGCCAAATTTGGAGGAGGAAATTGAGGAAGATTCTCTTTTTCAAGAGACCAAGGAACCTCAAAATATGCATGATTCTCAACAAGCAAGCCATTCCGAACAAGATGGGGATCGACCGCAGGAAGGTGTCTCTAGTTCAGTGGCAACACTTGCTGATGGAATGGTGGGAACTAAAAGAATGTATGAATCTAGAAATTCCGACTCATATAAAGATCAACCCCTTCCGGAGCCTATTTTGGATTTGTTGTTTATTTATACAGAATCTTCTGGTGGTACCTCGCAGAAAGTGTAAAGGAAGAAAGGGAAAAATGGGAATCTTCATGATTTTTATAATTCACGATTCTCTCTTTTTTTTTACATTAATATTTTTCTCATAGTATGTTTTCAAGTCTATATTTTTGTAGCCTGATAAAGGAAATTTTCAGAGTGCTTAATGCACATACAAAATGTAATTTTCATATTTTTTAATGAAAGTTACGATTTTTTCCTTGAAAAAAAAAATAGTTAAAACAAAAGCATCAAATAATTAAAAGTGAGAAATTTTTAAAATAACTAAAGGAATCATTAAGAGGAGGGTCACTAAGGAAAGAAACACACATTTTTAGGTAAGGTTTTCACAAATATTTATGTTTATGCATACATATATCCATTCATGTTTATGATTTATGGTTTTCCTTTTGATGTTGACATAAAATATCAAAGTTTCTATGTTTAGCTATACGAATTACATCGATGGTTATATTTAAATATAATTACATTTAATATAAAAATTTACTAGGAAATTTTGTTGAGCGAGTGTTTCCATTGATGTGAAGCCCAAGGAGATTGTCAAGCATGTTGGTAGTTGTAGTTGATTGTGCCATGTTTAAGGCACGAGCTTCACTTAATGAACCTCTGACCTATCATGTGCATTCGTGGCAAATTAAACAATACCCTTAATTTAATTACATATTATAAATACCCCTAAAAATCACATTATTTAAGCCCCTGTTAATATGAAACCAATACACCTTCCCAATTTAAAAAACCCCTACTTCCACTAGATATTGTAGGTTCCATTTTTTCATTAACATTTTTTATACCCCTTTATATTTTTTCATTAACTTTGAGTTCCATTTTTTTATACCTTCCAATACAAAAACCCTTTACCCATTATATATCCCCCAATATATTAGGCCATTTTTTCCTCAATATATATCCCCCAATATGAACCCACATAGTATGGTATTTCTCTCCCTAGTGAAGCCCCCATGGTTCAGGGGGAGCCTAGTAAGTGTGCTGATGTGTGTTGCTATCAGCCGAGGGTCAAGGATGTATATAATATCTTTGAAGGAAATTTTTATATAGGTAAATTATTCAAAATCACATGTAAATTCTTTAGTTGGATATCCCTCTTAGAGATCTTTCCTATGGCACTTAGTCAAACTCTTAAGGATTGATGAGAAAACACGTTTTGAAGTGAAGGTAATTTATGTTGGCTAAGGCATCCAAGATATTTGGGCACATATAAGAAATTAGAGGTTGAATTATTTTTCCAAAACTGTATTCACTTGGAAAATATGGGGTTGAATTATTTTTCCAAAACTGGATAATCTGGGGGTTTCATTATTTTTCTAGAGCCGAATTTCCTAGTGCAAACGATGATGTGGAATCCATGTGGAAAAGTCACAAGTGGAAACTATAAATTGGTTGATGTGATGACTTGGGAAATGAGTTGGTTAGTTAATGTGGCGGTGAGAAGTGTATCCAAGTATATGGGCCTTTGTGTATGTAGCAATTTTTCCAGTTTCCAAAACAGTTGGATACCAAATTTTCTCATTTACAGGTGGAGGACCCCAACTGAATTGGCACTACAGGTAGGATGACAAATGGCACCAAGCGGCAATGACATAGCAATGGTGATGACATGGAATGACAAAAAGATTTGGACCTTTTGGGTGGCCAAGTGACCCCATTCTGAGTGACACGTGGCAATGACATGGCAGAAATATGACACATAAAATGATGTGGTAGTGGCATGGAAGATATGATGTAGAAGAATATTACACATGGCAAGTCATCATTGGTTCTTGAATATTTGATGTGGCAGTATCATAACTCATGTCAGGGATTTTTTGGCAATGTTTTGGTGTATTTAGATATTGACTAAATTAGCGGAAAATAAGGAAAATTTCCCCAAATCAATAGAAGACTTATCCAACTTATAATTTAGATTTTCGGGGTCTCTAAGAAATCAGTGCATATCATCTTTTTCCATAAAGATCTAGATATAATGAAACAAAAATAAATTTAGCTTATCTAAAGATCCAAGCCTTGAGCAAGTGTGTCATAAGAAAATATATGAATTTTGTATATCTAAAGTTCTCTTTCTTGGGATGTGGTGCCATTAGATGGTCATATGGGATGATGTTAGCCTCTAGAGATGGAATTAAAAATAATATGGGTTGAAAATTATTCATATATGACTTAATTTTCCATGATTAGATGGACCTGGATCCATATTTTTGGGACTATGATAATATCTTATGGTAATTTGAGTTAATCATTGAAGCCCCAAAGAGCCAAGGAGCCAAGCTATATCTTAGTCATCTGGACTAGATTTCTAGCAAGGAAATATATAGGTTGTTTGTTTGAATTGTAAACCTTTCTATGAATCATTGCTTTGAAAAAATATAAATAAGAAAGAACACTTTGGAGTTGTGCGGAGATTGGACTGAGAAAAGAATAATAAGAATTTTTAATGCACTTTGTTTCAGTGGATCAAAGGGAGTGAAACAATTCATATGAATGAAGTCTGTAGAATATGTCTGATTGATACGCAGTTAGTGAAATCATAGAGCCAATGATGAAGACTGATTCCGAGGGTCTGATAAATTCGACCCCTCATGGTTCAATCTCCTGAACTTGTGGGTTATGGGCCCACGAAACTTTGATATATCCACCTTATTTGTGCAACAATGGAACCTATTCATCTAAAAACCCTAAAACAATAATGATGTGTAGGCCATCATCTTCCTTGGCTTTCTCGGTTGCCTCCTATCAAAACTCGCTTGCATTTTATGTTATACTCCAACCCCAAACTTCACTCAATTGATGATGGTGGAAAATGAGTTACATGATAGTGGGTTGGTCCAAGTATACTTTGTGTGGGGGATCAGGTCTAAAATTTCCTTTATCGTGTTCACAACACGTTGACTCACTTTCCCTACACCCAAAATTTGACTGCCCTAAATAGTTCAGGTCTCGACCCACTCTTGGTGTCACAGTTTCATTCGAGGGATCGAACACATGAGTCCCACCTTGAGTCTAGGATTAAATATGTTCATGGTCAACCCCTTTTCTTTCTCCTTATTTCATGATGAGACCGAATTCTTGAGTTCGGGTTTGTCTTCAACACTTTCAAACTATTGAGGCACCAAATTCCTCTTACATCCCAAATCTACACCAACAACTCTTTACTCGCCAAAATATCGCCTCAATGTAGCCTTTGGTCCTATAGTTCCACCCTCTTGAGGTCTTATCATTAGGCTTTGTCTCTCCCACTCTTGACTTTAGCCTTGACCGATGTTATAGTGTCATGCAACCTTCTCACCTTGTAGGTTCATCCTCTCTAGAGTTCCTTTTTTCCCCTACTAACAAAAATGTGGGAGGAAATCAATGGAACAATGTTTGAATTTGGTAAACACACACAGATAATAGAAAGGAACATGGTTTTGTATTACAACCTCTTAGAGACTAGATTCAAAAGTAAAAAAAATGACATAATATGACCTATCAAGCTTGATGGCCTCTCAACATGGTTTTATTACGTAGGGTTGACAACCTCCAAAAATCTCATAGGATGCCCATTTAAAACAAACCCCAACTAATGAAAGAGGATTTTTTTCCTCTACCACCTTACGCCTTCTAGAGTCTTACAATATTTTTTTAAATTACAAAAAAATAATGGGAATTCATGTCCTTTGTCTAGGACTGCCACGACGATCCTCCTAGAGGCTTCTAGGAATCAAATTATATTTAGGGAGGGGTTCATGCCCTTGCATCATACTCCCACAATTGAAAATATTCATGATCTCATTATCATGTGTTGTCATTGCTCCATCTCGATCATCTCCATCTTGGTCATCTTTCTCCTCATGTATCATCGAGCTTTGACTCATACTCAATAGTGAGATGCAATCAAGCCTCCAATGACACATCACCAAGCTCTCTCATATGGCTCGGTCTTTTAGCATCTTAGCTTCACCTCCTCTAAAAGCTCTCGAGCTTCTCTACTTTGTTGGTTGTTGCACATTTTCTCACTTATCTTGACAATTCTACCCTCAACCACAATTGTGAAACTTCCACAACAAATTCTACTAACCACAATTAGAAGTTGTTCTCCTTCCTCCTATAGGAAAGCTTCCCTTGCTATGATACCACATGATGACGACCGATTCTCGGGTCTGATAAATTTAACCCCTCAAGGTTTAATATCTTGAACCTGTGGGTTATGGGCCCACAAAACTCTAATATCTCTACCTTATTTGTGCCACAATGGAACCTATTCACCTCAAAACCCCATATAAACAATAATGTGTAGGCCACCGTCTTCCTTGGATTTATCAACTACCTCATATCAGAACTTTCATGTGCATCGACTTTCTTCTCTAACCATATATACTCCAATAAATCAGCGATGGAAGCAAAGGAGTTATATGACACTGTTCCAGTCTGCGTATACTTTGTCATCAATGGTTCGGGTCCAAAACATCCTTTAGCATGATGACTCACTTTCATTGCACCAAAAATATAGATGTCCCAAATAGTTCAGAACATGATCCACTCTCAATGCCACAACTTCATTCGGGGGCCCAAACACATAGGTCCCACCCTAAGTTTAGGGTTCAGGATATTCAAGCTCAACCTTTTTTCTTTCTCCTTAATTTGTAATGAGCCAGAATTTTTGAGTTTTGGTTTTCCTTCAACACTTTTGACCTATTGATGCACCAAATTCATCTTACATCCTAGATATACACCAATGAATCTTTACTCACAAAACTCTAGCCTTGATGTAACCTTTGGTTCTGTAGTTCCACCTCTCAAGGTCCCATTGGTAGCCTTTGTCTCTCCCACTCTCGACTCTCTCCTCAGCCGATGTTGTAATGTCATGCATCCTTATCACCTTGTAGGAGTAGTCTCTCTGGAGTTCCTTTTCGCCCCTACTAAAAAAAACATGGAAAGAAATCAATGTAACATGGTCTGAATTTGATAAATTCACACATATAACATAAATAAACATGGTTTATTATCACAACCTCTTAGGGCCTAGATTCAAAAGTAAAAAAAATGACATATTATGACCTCTCAAGCCTTATGGTTTCTTGACCTAGTTTTACATTGGGTTGGCCGCCTCCTCACATCTTGCATTTTTCCCAAACCTAACTGAAATAAGAGGAATCTTGTCCTCTGCCACATCACGCCTTCTAAAGTATTACAATGTTTTTTAAAATTACATAAAATAAGAGGAATTCATGTCCTTTGTTCATGGCTGCTACGACAATCCTTCTGGAGGATTCCAGGAACCAAATTTGATTTGGGAATGGGTTCATGCTCGTGCACCATACTTCGGCCATTGAAATATTCACAATCTCCTAATCATGTGTTGTCATTACTACATCTCGATCATCTTTCTCCTCATGTATTGTTGAAATTCAACTTGTAATCATCAGTGAGTTGCAACCAAGCTTCCAATGACACTTCATCAAGCTCTCTCCTCTAGCTCAATATTTTGAATGTCAGGTTTACTTCCTTTGGAAATTCTTGAGATTCCTCTTCTTTGCTAG
This sequence comes from Pinus tabuliformis, assembly GCA_031772625.1. Taxonomy (NCBI): domain Eukaryota; kingdom Viridiplantae; phylum Streptophyta; class Pinopsida; order Pinales; family Pinaceae; genus Pinus; species Pinus tabuliformis. The sequence goes on from CM062817.1 coordinate 677,564,057, forward strand.
TTGTTGCACATTTTCTCACTTCTCTTTACAATTCTACCCACAACCACAAGTGTGGAATTTCCACAACACATTTTACCCAACCACATTTGGAAGTTATTCTCTTCCCCCCCCCCCACGGGAAATATTTCCTTACTCTAATACCACTTGATGATGATTGATTCTTTGGGTTTGATAAATTCAAACCCTCATGGTTCAATCTTATAAAGATGTAGGTTATTGACCCATGAAACTTAGATATCTTTGCGTTAGTTGTTCAACAATGGAACCTATTCACCTCAAAACCAAAAATAAACAATGATGTGTAAACCACTGTCTTCCTTGGATTTAATAGCTACCTCATATTGAAACTAGCTTGTGCTTCCATGTTCTCCTCCTAAACTAGACTCCAATCAATCGAAAATAGTGAAAAAAGAGTTACGTGACAGTGGTTTAGTCTTATAACTACCCCTCCCACATTTACCCAATTTCATTGGTCAGCTAGGGTAAACATGAGACAAAAAGTTACTATGACATGACCTGACCTCCAATCTCTAATTATGGAAAAGAGGATGAAAACATTACAGCTCACAACATCCCTCAGGGCTATAGGACACTCAGGGGCCAAAGGACCACCCTAGGTGTCTATTCCCTAAGCTAGAACTTCTTTTCCACAAAATTAACCCCCAACCGCATGCATGACAAGGCTTGGTTGTGGTTATAGGCCTCCAACCGCATTCACAACACTGCCTCCATGTGGTTATGGCCTAGATTTCCTATTCTAGAGGGTGTGGTCCCAGGATTTAAGCCACCTTTCTAGGTCAACCTCTAGACCACTGCTCAAAATTGCCTGAGACTTTCTAGAATAATAATTAACATGATGGCTAAGCTAAACATTCAAATTGAATAAAAAAATTGACCTATATTTCCTAGAACACAATATACATTATTTCAAGCACATGGCAGAAATGTAAGCTACAAGTAATGAATGCATATCTGATCACATTAGTCTGAGATTCACCTGAGAATTACCAAGAAGACTCTATGGCCTCTCCACTTAGTTGCAACAACACTTATTAATCCATATATTCATCAACTGTTCAATAACTAAATAATTCATGACAAGAGCCATACATATCATATAACCAACATTTAACCATAAAATAACCAACATAGAAATATTGGCAACTCAACCATACTATCACCAACATAATCACTACAAATGCTCATAGATCACAATAGGAAAATGTCTCATATTAGCATATGAAAATGCCAACAAAGTCAGGGACTTCCACGTACCACTCGACCATAGATTGGGCTGAACCAAATCTCTCTTTAAACCAATCACCCCTGTGCCATATTTCAATCATGAATGTGGGATCTAATGAAATAAACCAAGACAAAACCAAACTAGGGCTTCCAGAGGCCAAACCACCTCAACCCTCAACCAGAGTGATTCGACCTCCATGGGCAAACATCACTAATTCCAACCAAATCAACCTCTACCCAAGTTGTCTAGGGCTCTAAGAACTAGTAACTCAACCCATAGCCTTCCAGGGCTCCAGAGCATTTGTCGAACTTGGCTTCAGGACTAGCAACTCAACCCACCAAGGGCTCTAGATTTTGTCCCAACCTAGGCTCCAAGATGAGTAATTCAAACCAAGTTGTTCCAAGGCTTCCAAATCATTTTTTCTAACCCACAACCATAAGTAACATGAGCACCAATTGAAAACAACAAGTGGAAAAACCCACAACACCATGGTTATCTAGGAAATGGCAAGGCAAGGCTAAATTCATTTTCAATCTAGGAAAATCTCCATGCCAATGACAACACATAACCAATGAATCACATGCATATGCCATGCATCCAGAAATCAACAAGGAAATCACACATGCAACCTGTTACCTACAAAGCAATCCAAATGCAGCTGTTGATCCAACTGCTCCCTTGCACTTTCCAATTTTCTTTGCCTCCTTTCTCCAAATCCAATGTATGCTAAAATGCTCCAAGAATACTTTGAGTGTGAAATAGTATGAGAGAATGAAAATGAGAGCTCCCTAAACTAAATTGGAAAAAGGTAAAAACTGATCCTTAGAAGCATTTTTATCATTGAGGCCTCTATTTTCTTCATTTTCCTTTATTCTTCCTTCAATTTCCTTCTCATGCAAATCAATGTCTCTTCACCTTCCTTTTCTCCCAATTTCCTTTATTTTCATAAATAAAATGCTAGTTATTTCCTCTTTGGCTTTGCCAATTCCTTTTCCATTTTCCGTAGCCATTAATTAATCACAAGTGATACCCATCACTTTGTTTTTTCCCATCACTCAACTTGGAATACTTGTCAAATGACCTTGGTATTATTTTATTTACATAGAAAGTCAACCAGGGGCTTTTACAAACCCCTCCCCCTTGGGGGAACACCATCCTTGATTTCTATGAAACCTATGACCAAAAAACCATTGAAAAGCTTTATAAGCTCGATGGAGTATTTAAAATGACATCCTGCAAGCCATGTCCAACATAACAAAAATGATAATCATACCACTTATTGGAGTTCTATAACACAACTCATTAAGGTGTCTAATACAACATCCATATATACATATACATATACATATACCAAAAACTCATTTTCTCGAACCATGAACTAATGAAGGATACATAGCTCACATCTGATCACCCATATCCCATGTAGCTTCATCACGCCCAAAGTGCTTCCACTTCACTTTAACCTGTTCGATTGCTTTGTTTTAGAGCATGAGTTGTTTCTGCTACAATATGCGATGTGGTTCTAGCTAGAATTCTCCCTCTAGTTCCACCTAGTGCAATACAGACTAGTCAATCACATGATCAACACCCTGGACATACTTCTTAAGTAATAAAACATGGAAAAAATCATGGAATTTCATTGTCAGAGGAAGTGCAAGTCGATAGGTCACTGGTCCAATCATCTCAAGGATCTAGAAAGGCCCACAATATTGAGGTGCCAACTTGGCACATGATCCAATCCTCAAGGAGATCCTCTTGGGTTTGGTTTGCAAGTACACATGCTCCCCAACTTGAAACTCCTTAAATACCCCGTGTTGGTCTGCATAACTATTCTTCCTATCTTGTGTTGCCTTCAAATTCCTCTTAATAACTTGCATTTCATGTTCCATCTCTGCCAACATATCTGGTCCAATCAACACCATGTTCACTGGATCGTTCCAACTGATAGGAGTATTACAACTCCGCCCATAAAGTGCCTCAAATGAACTCATCTTCTATGACTCCTGATACCCATTATTATAATAAAACTCAACCAGAGGAAGATACTCTTCCCACTTCTTCTGTTGATGCATGACATACATCCTCAACATGTCCTCAAGAATCCTATTAACCCTCTCTGTCCGTCCATCTGTCTGTAGATGATAAGTTGTACTAAAAGAAAAATTTATCCCCAAACCTCCAAACAAATCCTTCCAAAACCTGGAAGTGAACTTGGCATCTCTGTCTGATACAATCTTCTTAGGAACACCATGCAAACTCACTATCTCCCTGATGAAAATCTAAGCTACCTCATGAATTTGTAGACTTAACTGCAATGAATTGAGCTACCTTACTTAAATTTTCAACCACAACCTTAATAGAATCATGTTGCTTTGATGTCCTCGGTAAACCTATAATTAATTCCATGGAAATGACCTCCCATTTCCACTCTGTAATCGTAATCAACTGCAGTAAACCACATGGATGATTACAATCTACTTTTACCTGTTGACAATCCAAACATCTCAGAACAAACTCAACCATCTCTTTCTTCAAGGCTAGCCAATGATAGAATTTATTAACTACTTTCAATGTCTTCTAATATCTTGGGTGACCTGAATATGGCCTGACAAGAAACTCCCTCAAGATAAGCTTCTCGAGTGCACTGTCATCTGGTATATAAATCATGTTCCTGAATTTGTCCAAGCCATTTGTCGTGATATGACAATCCTCATCCCTATTACCTTCACCTTGTTGTTATAACATGTGACTCAACTGCTGATACCTGTCATCATGTTGTCATGCCTGCAAGATCTGTTCCTGTAGGTCTAGCCCATAAGAACTCACTGTTGCAATGTGATTCACCTGCACTTTTCTACTAAGAGCATATGCAACCCTATTCTCCTTTCCCTTAATTTACCTAACCTTGAAATCAAACTCACTGGGAGTAGCCAACCATCTAACTTGCCTAACTTTAAGAATAGGTTGATCAAAGAAGTACCTCAACCCACTATGATCACTCATCAAGACGAACCCTCTGCCAAGAAGATAATGTCTCCACATCTCCAATGCATGAATGATAGTTTCCAGCTCAAGATCTTGAGTCATGTAGTTTTGCTCATGCTCATTCAAATTCCTTGACTCATAGCATACCACTTGTCCTCTCTTGCAAGCATCTGTACATACCACAAACTCTTTGTCTAGATCTGTAATCTTCAAGACCGAAGCATTTATAAGAAAATCCTTCAACTGCTCGAAACTAGTTGCACACTCCTCAGTCCATTCAAATTTATTTTCTTTCCTCTATAAAGATGTAATAGGATAGTCAATCTGTAAGAAGTTCCTGATGAACCTCCTATATTAACCTGTTAGTCCCATGAATGATCTGACCTCATCCACATTCCTAGGAGCTACCCACTCCATGATAGCTCTGCTTTTTTTTTGGGTTCACTACTATGCCTTCCTTGGAAACAACATGACCCAAGTAATGAACTTATGTCTGAAAGAAGCTCCACTTACTAATCTTGGCATAAAACTGATTCTCTCTAAAAAAAAATTAACACTATTGCTAGTTTTTTTGCATGATATTCCTCATTCTTAGAGTGTATCAATATGTCATCAATGACTACTATCACAAACTTGTCCAAATAAGGATGCAACACACTATTCATAAAACACATGAAAGTAGTTGGAGCTTTAGTAAGACCAAAAGGAACTACTACAAAATCATAATTCCCATACCTAGTACAGAATGTGGTTTTGTAGATGTCCTCTTCTTTAATGCGTACCTGATGATATCCTGATCTCAAATAAATCTTCGAGAACACTGCTTCTCCCTTCAACTGATCAAACAAGTCATCAATCTGTGGAAAAGGATACATGTTCTTGATCGTCACCTTGTTCAACTACCTGTAATCAATACACAACCTGAGAGTATGATCTTTCTTCACAAAAAACACTAGTGCACCACAAGGCGACACACTTGGCCTTATGTATCCTTTATCAAGAGTTTCCTTAAGATGCAACTTCAGTTACAATAAATATGGAGTGCTCATCCTGTAAGGTGCCCTTGATGTTCTTTATACTCCCGACATCAACTCAATAGAAAATTCCACTTCCCTGTGAGGTGGTAACTCTAAAATCTCTACTGGAAACACATCTTAAAACTGCTGCAAAATCATATACCTCCTCAATACTTTGACGTCCTTAATGTGCTTCCCTTTGTCACTAGAAATATGAAATGCAAATAATACAGATCATTTCCTAGTACTACGCTTTGTTTGCATAGATGTAACCATTCTCACTGATGTAGGATTCTTTTTACCATACAAGATTATCCTCTCTCCATCGTTATCTAAGCACTCAATATCCTTCTCATAACAATCTACCTTTGTCCTATGAATGTACAACCAATCCATACCCAACAACATACTGTATGATCCCAATGGAAGCACAATTATATGTGTTGATGTATACATACTGTTAAGCTCAAATGCACAAGATCTCATCCAATGATAGACTCTTTCCTTGGTACCTATAGCCAACAGCACCAACCAAGACTCTGTATGCACTTATTTATTCAAGCAACACTTTTCTACCAGGTCAAGACTGATAAAACTATAGTTAGATACAGGTTTAATCATAGAAACAACTTGATCACAAATATTACCTTACATCTCTATAATAGATGCCTAACGATTAGCCTGCCTATTATCCAATGTTGCATAAATCTGAGGAATAATTTGTCCAACATCCCCAACTGTCTGTGCCTCTTGAGCACTATAAATATGAGGTCTGCCACCTTGATGTTGTGGAAAATATCTCCTATGATGATCCTTGCCACAAGTCTAACACTAGAAAGGATTCCTTCCATTACCCTTGTTCTCCTCCTTATTCTGAAATCCTTGTCCTCTATCAACTGCATTGAATTTATTGTACGACGTTGCATTCTCCTTGTTACCCACATCCTGAGGTCTTCCTCATTTATTATCCCACTTTTCTTTAGTCTTTTCATTACATTTCAAACCCTGCTTAGGCTTAAGCTTACGCTTAGACTTCTCATAACAATGTTTCAACTTCCCAATTACTTCCTCCAATATTTGAGGTTCATCATACTCAATCTGATCTTTAAATGTTGATGGATATACACTAACGAATATTTTAACCTTCATTTTCTCATCCTTAATATATGGTACATACCTCAACAACTACAAGAACTTAGTCATGTATTATTTTTCTGTCATAGATCCCATATTCAATTCTTATAATTCCTTAGCCTTATCATCGACATAATATCTCTTTGAAAATTACTTCTTTCTGAAGAGTCTTTTGAATTCATGTTAACTCAACTCCCCTGTCTTGATACCTTTGACATGCTTCAAATCTTCCCACCAGATTTCTGCTTTCCCCTTGATACTGGAAATAGCTATCTTGGATTTCATATTCTCTGAATAATAATGTAGCTCAAAGAACTTCCTCATTCCAAGTAACCATGGTTTTGCATCTTCCAGTTTCTTCAACTCTCTATCAAAGATAGTAGGTTTGGCTTTCTTGTACTTATCATAAAAGTATTGCTTCTCACTCCTCCTGTAAGGATGATAATGATGATAACCATGATGTCTCTCTGATCTAGAAATAGAATAGAACCCATAACCATTACCTCTCATGTTAGGTGTATCCATCCATCTTCCACCTTTGACCATGTCATCCATGTTTGACCTGTGTCCTCCATGAGACTTGTTACCATATGCCCCATTTATCCTTTCCTCCTATCCATAATTGATATGTGGTTGTCCCTGTCTCTGCAAATCTAATAAACTCTGAAGGATCACTGCATTGACATCTACTTGCTTTTCGTATGCCTTGTCAAGTCTTTTCTGTGACTAAATGATACTATCATTATCTACTTTGCAAATCCTGAATTCTTCCTTCAGACTTCTCAAGGTATCTATTATGGTATGGGAGTAATCATCCTTGTGCTTCTCGTCTGATCTATAAGGAGAGTCACTTGAACTGTAATCCACCGTTTTTCTTATCATCTCTGACCTTCTACTTCCTGCAAACACACCATGTCAGATAACCAAATATAAACATAATATAACATACCTCAATGAAGTTCAGGGGAGGCTATCTAGTCTGCACAATCAATTCAGATTACCACAACATATGTATATATATGAAATCAACATATCAACTGTCTGAACATTAACATCATGATGGCACAATACCATAATAATGACCATCACAATACATCCATTACAATCGCATCGAAAAATAACATGCACGAATAAAAATCACATCCTGTCCATCTAGTCCAAGTGTTTGAACTTGTAAGCTCTTATACCACTCTGTAGCCACCCCTCCCACATTTACCCAATTTCACTAGCCTACCAGGGTAAACATGAAATGAATAGTTACTATGACATGACCTAAACTCCAAGCTCCAGTTATGGAAGTGGAGTTGACAAATTGACAACTCACAACATCCCTCAGGGCTACAAGACACTCAAGGGCCAAAGGACCACCCCAGGTGACCATTCCACAAAATTAACCCCCAACCACAGGCATGACAAGGACTGGGTGTGTTATAGGCCTCCAACCGCATGCACAACATTGCCTAAATGCAATTATGGCCCAACTTGCATAATTTAGAGGGCATGGTCCTAAGATTTGAGCCACCGTTTCAAGATAACCTTTAGATCCCTACCCAAAATTTCCTAATACTTTCCATAATCATAACTAACACGATGGAAAAGATAAAAATTCAAATTGAATCAAAAACTTGACCTAGAATGACTAGAACACACTAGATATTTTTTCGAACAAATGGAAGACATGTAATTTGCAGGTCATAAATGCATATTTGATCATATTAGTTTGAGATTCACCTGAGAATTACCAAGAAGACTTTATTACCTCTCCACATAATTTCAACAAAACTTATTAGTCCATACATTCATCAATCAATCAATACCTAAACAATTCATGACAAGAGTTTGTTGAAGCCCCGAAAATCGGGTCTACAACAAGGGGGATAACCACCCGGTCCGGACCTTGAAAGCAGCTCCTTTTCCGTTTGGGATAGTGGCTCCGACTAGGGGTAATGGGACTAGTTTCCAATTTATTTGTGATGATGCTAAGGGATGATTTTTTCCTTCCTAAAAGTTTCTAAAGAGAATGCTTTTAATCTAAATCTAATCTAACACATGCAATTTTATTCTAATGAACGGAAACATCTAATTCTAAAAACTATCCCGGGATTAACTCTTCACTTATGCAATCTAAAATAGTTTCCAACAACAATCGGTAATAAAGATTATTCAATTGCTACAAGAAAATAATCCATTAACATTAAATTGTTTCATATAAGAAATTAGCCAAAACAATTATGATAAGCATATCGCATATTAAGTTATTCATACACTCAACATAAAAAGAATAGTTACCGCCGTACAAAAGTGCAAAAATGATAACTGAACATTCACACCTTCATATATAAACAACTAAAAATAACATATCACTTGACGCATAAGCCGAAATCATTAAGAGAAAAAAGTACGATTGATAATAAGTCCTACTCATGAGCTTCAACAATATATATTTATCTTCTCATAATTCAATATCTAATAAGAGTACAGAAGTGCATTTCAGTAGCAGACATTAAACACAGATATAAATAAATCTCGTTCCATTCATTTATCGAAACCTCAGCGGGGCAAAAGTGCATGTTTTGAAGAACTGTTTTTGATAAATTTCTGGACCCTTCTCTAAATACATGAGAGGGGTTTAAAGACTACTAACTAAAGATTAAAAATAGTTATTACAAAAATATTGGAGGAGGTTTAAATGACCATCCTCATCTAAAGCAAAAATAAATTGAAATTAAACTAAAACTGTACCTAAATATCAACTATGCATCTGTTCTCTCAAGTCGTAAGTATCCAGCATCGACTTCAGGAGTGTCAGTTGGTCGACCTCCGATTTTAATTGTCCTATGAAAATAGAATCAGCAAGCATTGGCGATATCTTCTCGGTGGAATTTGTAAGGCACTTCAGAGTCATACACTGACTATGTGGTTTCACCAAATATTGCCAGTAAGTGTCCCATTTTAACTTAGTTAACTTTTTGATTGACTCTGCCTTTTCTTCAGCTTTCTGTCTCCAACTCGTTTGCAGTTGTTGCGTTTTTGGGAGAAATCCTGGAGCGGTTTCCGATATTAGGTTGGCTCTGTGTAGATTTCATTGACACAGTCAATGATATTTCTTGTTGCTGTCGTTGCTTCTTTCGTTGCTTGTTCTGCTTTTTTGATCTGTGCATCCCATTTATTAAACATCATTTCTTTGTGGGATTCATTGATCTTAGGCAACCCTGCTTTCTTGCCTTCCTCTGATTCTTGCCAATTCAAATAGTCAGAAACTTTCTTATAAATTATATCATAATCAATTCACAAATCTACGACTTGGCTTGTGATATTGTCACTCATTTCGCAGTGAGAGTTCCATTGCGATATTCTTTGGCAAAGCGTTTCCTGTTGTTGCAAGAGTTGATCATTCAGGGAAACGACTTATGTGACAAATTCTGCGACTTTAGGGTCATCTTTGTGCATTTCTAACATGGCCTGTAAATGTTGTTCTTTTTCGACCAGACTGCTTTGATAACCCAGTTGCATTTGCTGGAAGTCCTATTGTAACTTTACCAATTTTTCTTCTGCTTCCCGGCTAACGCTGGCCTGCTATAACTATTGCTGCAAAAATAGGATTTTATCCTCTTTATCTTTAAGCAATAGTTGAACTTCAGATGCTTTGTCAATAGTAGCAGAAGCATAAGCTCCTGCGATTTGGGATAATCTAGTCAGGTTCTCTGTCGAATCAGTGGTAGGGTCTTGCCAAAGGACATCCAGTAGCTCTGCTTCAGGTGAGAGCATGCTGTCTAGTTTTCGCTTCTTTCTCTGTCTCCTAACCACAACTTTGTGCTGTGGACTGTAAAACACATCTAGAGGAGGGATTTCCTCTATCTTTAGTATAATTTTAGATGACAGAGCTATGGGAATGTGCTCAGTTTCTGGAGCATTGACAACTGTTTCAATCACCATTTCTGTGGTTGTCTGTGCTGGATTCTTTGGTGTCTCTACGTTTTTCTCCTCCATGTTGATCAATTCATTAAAGTTTTCCCATTCTTTCTCTAGCTCTGTTCTTAATGGCTTTGTTGGCTGGATGAGGGGAGTGGGAATTTCCACCTGTTTTGGTGACAACACTTGCTGCTCAGGATTCTCCTTGGATTGGGCAGTATCCCTGACTAATCCTTCACTCTTGTTGTGATCACTCTCTAACTGTCTAGACCTTTTTGGCGATTCTCTTTCAAACTTAGATTTAGACTTGTCTTGCCCCGAGCTTCCACTCATGCTAATGCTAGGAGTGGGTTCCCTCATTGGTTCTACATGCAATTTGTCCAATGGGACATTTGCCAATCTTCGTTCTCTGTAGAGTTTAAACTCTTGGAGTTCTGTTGGGCCAAACTAGATTTGGGCCATGTGTAAGATGTCTCTGAGTGTGCTCTTCTATTGGAAAACGTCGTCGAAGAGATCATCTTCCTTAGTGAACACCTTTATTTTAACTGTCGTGGTAAAATTATTTATCACATCAAAGGGATCAAACTGTCTCCCTGGGAACTTAGGCAATCGTAGACTCAACATGTTGTCTACTTCCCTGAAAGCATGACCTAAATCAAACAATGCAAAAGCTCCATAGACCACAGGGAATTGCGGCCAGATTTCCTTTTTCTTGTCCTTAAGTTCTCTGCTCATTCCCCCAACCCCATAGGTTTGGTAGGCTATTTCCTAGGCCATCAATTTGTCAGGAACATACAAGGGAAGTATATGAGGAGAGGCAATGCTTTCGAATACTCTGATATAAGTGAAAAATTCTTCTCCAAACCATCTTCCCACAGGGAGAATATCAATTTTGGCTTCAGGAGAAAATCTTGGGGCATTTGTATTATACAACATCTTGTGAATGGGTAGCATAACTCCATGGTAGATTTTATAAAAATATGGGGTGAACTTAGAATCCCACAGTTCCTTATGGTAGACTTGAATGGGTAAGGGATTCTGTACCGTCCATTTCCAACCCATGAGAGGAAATTTAGAAACAAAACAGATAGCATCCATGACATAGGCAGCTAGAAAGAAGGGAGGATAAAACCTCTAAGCAAAACTCCTTTTAGTCTGATAATTCCAAATAGCAGAGGCTAAGTTATTAGACAATATTTGGGCCTAGTCCATTATAGTGGCATTGGTGGCCGCATCCAGTAGGGGTAGCCACTCAGATGAAAACTTATTGATATCAGGTTTTTTGAATAGCCTACATAACATTGCAGCAGTGAAACAATATGGAGAAGAGAGGGAACCAGTGTTGTACATACCATTTTTGTCCTTCTTTAACGACTCTTCCTTCACTGACCAACTTTTGGTGCATTCCGCCAAATCTTCGTTCTCCTTGGCGAATTTCTCCACGAACTATTTGTTATAGCTAGCCTGCGGCTCTGGCAAATGATACATGCATCTTAAATTCTGTGGGGTAAATGATCCTATAACTTCCTGGTTCCATGTCTTGAATTGCTTGTCTATTATCTCAACATGGTCTATCACCCATTTGACCATATCTGTATAGGGAAGTATTTTTGGCCTTGCTACGATACAGTGCAGGAATGAGCATGCAAGCTCTGTAAGTGATGCTTCGGATGACCCACGTCCATCTGCCGTAGCTGTAACCTCCATGACTCTCGGGTTTTCTTCCTCCAACAGTCTATACATGCCTTCCCAAGTAGATATCCCTGCTTCTTTGGTACAGGTGGTGTCCGTGAATAATGGAGTCATCTCTGATTTTTCAGATACCAGAGCTTTTCCTTTCTTCCCCATCACGTTCTGCGCACTGCTCTGTGTATTGTTCTGCGTACCGCTCTTGTAAGTTCACAAGTAGAGAACTAAGATCACGTCAAATATATCACCTTGTGTGAAATAACCCTTAAATCATTTCTCATAAATAACCATCAATAAACCACTAAGTTGACATTAATGCCCATAACTCAGTATCGAATGACGAGAAATATTTCATCGAACTGTGAGCCCTTTTGATCTGTGATAAAGAGATTTTACGATTTTCTTCGCAATATCGCTAATCCTTTTTCATTAACAATCATTTTCTTCATTATGCGACTGCAAGATGTGATTTGCGAGATGCTTTATCACATTTCGCAATATCGGGACGTTTTATCTTAGGTGGCGATGTGATATATTAGATTTGTGATATGCAATGAATCTGTGTGGCTCGTGATCTTGTATCATTGCGTTTTCGCAATTCCGACAGTTTCTTTATATATGATGCCCTCTGTTACCCTTTTGTGATGTGATGTTCGTTATTAAGAGAACAATTTTATTTGAGACTTTTCATAATACTTAAGACTTTGCATTTGCAGATGTTTTTCCTAGCTTTTATGGTAATGTTGCAATTCTTTATAGGAAAGCTTTAATACTTAAGATAAGAATCTTAAGTTTATGATAGTGTGTTTTATTAAAAGGGAATTCTAAGTGCTAGTTTTTATTTTAGAAGGGTCCCCATTTATTTAGTGTTATTACTAATACTAAATAAAAAGGGGGTTGTTGTTGGCCACAATAATTGGCAATTCACTTGAAAGAACCAGTTATCTCTGATTATCTTTTGAATTTTCTAAAACTTCCAAAACAGAAATTTTTTCTGGAAAATCAAACTTTATTACAAAAATATAAAGTGCATAATGCTCTTTTCCATTAACAATAGTTTGTTCCTTCCATGCTAATTCTGATTATTTTCTTTCCAAAGCTAGTCATTGCATTTAAATCAGCCACTACTTGGTTTATAAGGATAAAAACAAAGACATCTCTGTAGATCTGTTTTAAGTATGCTCATTTGTCGTAGGTAGAGCCTCTGCTGCCAGTAGGCGTTTATAGCCTCGACAGGGTTACCTGTTACCCAGCAATGATCCAGTATCCTACTTTAAGAAGTATACAATTTTCAAAGATAAATCCACATTTACACTTATTGCTTTCATTTTCTTTTAATTCTCAAATAACAATGTCTTGGTTTGGTGGCCAAATTTTGACAGTGCCATTCACTTGATTTATAACTTTACTGAACAAGCTAGCTCGTGATGAGACCCATTGCCTTTTGATTGCAACAATCTTGAGTCATTGCCCTATTTTGGTATGCATCTTGGTAACGTTAGCTAGTTATCATCTTTATGATCATCATAAGCCGGCTCTTGATGAGACATCTTATTCTTTAAATTTATAGTGCATAGGTGGATTACTCTTTGAAACTTGTAATTCCCTAAGTGGGGAGGAAGTCATTGGTTCCTTAAGAATAGCTCTGGACAAAATTATAGAGTTTTTGAAGACATCTTTTCTACAGAGAACCTTCGTTTTGTTATTGATGCTTTTTATGACCGATATAAAACAAATTCCCACTAAAGGTTGTTTTTAATAAAAAAAATTAAGGTTGAAAATAGTAAAATTTTCAGGCTTGTAGCACTTGACTATATTTTTCAATAATAATGATTAATTTTCCAAATCAGTTCCATTTATACAAGCGAAAAAAAGACAAAATTTACAAGAGACATTAATCTTTTTCGTGAAATCCAAAAGTAACCATTTACAACCTATTTTATTATAAAAATAAAACTATAAATAATAATTTACAAAAATAGAAGAGGTCATCTTCTATGGAAAGTATTTTTTAAGGATCTGCCCATTAACAGGTAAAGATTCTCTTTTCCCTACTAAATCTTGCAACATGAAAGTCGATGGACCTATGATTTCAACAATTTGGAATGGTCCAAGCCACATCCATTGGAATTTAGAATGTTTGCCTTTTTCTTCGTGAGCCTTATCCCATTTCAATACTAAATCTCCAATTTGAAAATCCTTCCTGGATACCATGTTTGAATCGAAAGAAGCCTTTACTAATGCTTGATGATGTGCATGGCTAATTTTGGCATGTTCTCGTTGCCCTTCTAGCTTAAGGATCTGCACTTGTCTTAGTTGCAAAGATGAAGAAGGTGTTTCTTCAATAAATTGAACTAAGGCTAAAGAAGGAATTGCTAGATGAGTTGGGAGAACTACTTCTTTCCCATAAACTAAATTAAAGGGAGAAGTGCCAATGGAAGCCTTTTGAGTTATTCGATTTGCCCAAAGAGCATACATCAAAGATTTGTGCCAATTTCTATGATTCTGATCAATAGTTCGCTTAATGATTCTGATTAGGTTTTTATTTGTTGATTTAGCCAACCCATTCCCTTGTGGGTAATAATTGGAAGAATACTTAAGTTTAAAACCTATTTTAAGTGCAAATTCAGTCATAGCATTGCCAGAAAAATATGATGCATTATCAAACATTAAAGCAGAAGGTAAGCCAAACCTGGTAATTATGAACTGATCTATGAAATCGATGATATGTTCAGCATTAGCTATCTTGAGAGGAACTGCTTCTACCCATTTAGTAAAATAATCTGTAGCTATAAGGATGTACCTATGTTGTTTAGAAGAGTGAGGAACGATCTCACCTATTATATCCAATCCCCATTGCTCAAATGGTTGGTCGATATTAACTGGTTGCAATGGCAATGATGGTTTCTTTTGTCTTCTAGCAGTAGTTTGACAAACTTGACATTTCCTTACATAGCTATGTGCATCTTTAAATAAAGTAGGCCAATAGTATCCTGCGTGCAAAATTTTGTGTGTTGTTGCATCTCCTGCATAATGTCCACCTGTTGGTCCATCATGGAGTTCCTGCAACACTTTTTCAACCTCAGATTTCTCAAGACATCGAAGAAGAACAAAATCATAATTCATCCTAAAAAGTACATCATTTACAAGTTGATATTGCTTAGCTTTCAATCTTAGGGCTCTTTTCTTTGTATGATTCAGATTTGAAGGAGCATATCCATTTTTTAAATAAAACATGATATCAACATATCTCGATTCAATATTATTTAGGCTTACCTCATACATTTGTACCTCTTGATTGGGAGATGGTATTTCTGATATAAGCGATGCTCTATCCAACATTTTTCAAAACCCTTTACCTTTTACAATATTTTCTGGCTTTATCTCAGCATCGTATTCTTGTAGGGCAGTGACCCAATTTGCTCTCTTTTCACCCACGTCTTTCTGTACCAAGATATTTCTTACTACTGAAAATGACACTATTATCTTTGTATGGGTCTTAAGAAGAAAGGGTCTAAAGTGTTTGATTGCTTTGAAAATAGCATAAGCTCATTTCTCAACGTCAGAATAACTTAATTCAACCCCTTGCAAATTTGAACTAAAGATTGGGGCTTCCGCTTTGTCTTGATTGGCTTGCGTGAGTATTGCAGCATATGACTTCTCAGAGGCAAATGTATACAAAATGAAAGGATCGGAAAAATTTAGAGTCGCTAGGGATGGGGCATTAACAATTGCTTGCTTAATCAGATTGAACGCTTCATATTCTACCTCACCCCATTTAAAGAGTGAATTTTTCTTGATCATTGCTTGTAATGGTGACACAATTCTTGAGAAGTCTGGGACAAATATTTTAACAAAATTAATTTGACCAAGAAAGGATTGCATTGCTTTCTTATTATGTGGTAAGGATATTTCAGAAATTTCCTTAATCCTATCTGGATCAATATGGATTCCAGATTTAGATGCTATAAATCCAAGATGTTTTCCTTCACTTAATGCAAAAAAGGACTTTTCTGGATTAAGTGAAATCCCATACCTTTGACAACATTGAAAGATCTACTTTAAATCTCTGAGGTGATTACTTCGATTTTTAGAATATACTATTATGTCATCTAATTAAATCACCATTGATTTTTTTACTAATCCCTTAAATGCAATATCCATGGCTCTTTGAAATGTGGCGCCAGTGTTAATCAACCCAAAAGGCATCTTTTGATATGCATATGTACCCCATTTGGTTCTGAATGTGGTTTTTAGCAGATCATTCGAATGGACTAAGACTTGGTTGTAGCTGGAGAAACCATCTAAAAAGGACATCAATTCTGATCCCACAACTGCTTGTAATATTTGTTCCATAGGAGGCAGGGGAAAATTATCCTTTTGGCAGGCTTTGTTAAGATTTTGAAAGTCAATACAAATTCGAATGTCTTTGTTTTTCTTTCTAACTGGAACCAGATTGGAAACCCATCTAGAATGTCGAACGGGAAAAATAATTTTGGCTTTCAACAATTTATTGAGCTCAGACTTAATCTGACTTTCCAGATTAGGATGGATCTTCCTCAGCTTTTGCTGGACTGGTCTTTCATCAGCTATCATCGGGATAGTATGCTGAATGATTGAAGTGTCGTAAGTCTTAAGGTCATCGTAATTCCAGGCAAAGACATTTTTATACTGCTTCAGGAGTCGAACAAAGGCTAATTTTTCTTCTGGGGCTAGACCAAGACCTAAGTTGATATTCTGTAGCTTAGTATCCGTTCCTAGATTTACTAATTCATATTTCAGAGTTGAACTCTAAAGTTTTGAATTGGTAGACCTTTTGAATCTGTCTTTTAAATCGTATAGGTCTTCTAACTTGACTACAGATTTTGGTATGGCATTATTGGTGCTCTCTTGTTGTAACTTCTTGTCATGTTGGTCCTCGTCAATTATCTAATTACTGTAAGATCCTTCTGAAGTTAGGAAACTTACAATATCAGGGTCATCGTTAAAAATTCTCCAGTTGGTAACATTATTAGGGATGGAGGGCCTAAATATCAATTTTATTGAGAATATGTCTGGGCTATAGTCTTCTGAGGGAATAAGCTTGGAAGCTACATTAGCTAGGAGGTCAGCACTAGCATTTTGGAGTCTGGGGATGGATGAAATATTGAATGCTATAAAATGTGCAGTCAGATCTTGTACTAAAGATTGATAATGCTTTAAATGACCTGATAGACAATGTATAGTATTTCGTACCTGTTTAATAACAATCTCAGAATCTCCAAAGACTTGTAGATACTTGATGTCCAGTCTGATTGCTTTGTACAACCCTTGCACTAAAGCTTCGTATTCTGTAGTGTTGTTTGTGCAATCAAACTTGAGTCTACAGGTTAGCATGGTTTTATTCCCTTCTGGACTAATTAATACACATCCTGCTCCTGCTCCATCATTAGACTTAAAACCGTCAAATTTTTTTTCTAAAACAAAGAGTTATTTACAGGACTATTTAAAAAATTAACGCATTTAGAACTGTCCGTTTGAGAAAATTTTCTACTTGAGACAAAACAGGATGTTCTAAATAAGGCGAAGTATGAGCATTGAAATTTCCTAAGAAAGAGTCAATAGAATAGTTCCAGACCTTGAAAGCAGCTCCTTTTCCATTTGGGATAGTGGCTCCGACTGGGGGTAATGGGACCAGTTTCCCAATTTGTTTGTGATGATGCTAAGGGATGATGTTTTCCTTCCTAAAAGTTTCTAAAGAGAATGATTTTAATCTAAATCTAATCTAACACATGCAATTTTATTCTAATGAATGGAAACATCTAATTCTAAAAACTATCCCGGGATTAACTCTTCACTTATGCGATCTAAAATAGTTTCCAACAACGATCGTAATAAAAGTAAATTGTTTCGTATAAGAAATTAGCCAAAAAAATTATGATAAGCATATCGCATAATAAGTTATTCATACACTCAGCATAAAAAGAATATTTACCATCGTAAAAAGTGCAAAAATGATAACTGAACATTCAGGACTTCATATAAACAACTGAAAATAACAATCACTTGACACATAAGTAGAAATCATTAAGAGATAAAAGTATGATTGATAATAAGTCCTACTCATAAGAGCTTCAGCAATATAGATTTATCTTCTCATAATTCAATATCTACTAAGAGTACAAAAGTGCA